>JAMZAV010000676.1:0-497055 GCA_024449915.1 Sweltsa coloradensis
TGTAACTTGTGACTGAATCGAGTTATATGGAGGCAAATAATGAAATGAAACAACATGTAGACTTATGTGAAGGTTGTTGCACCTAGACTTTCCTTGTTTTTGGATGTGACTGTTGGTTTGCATTATATCAACGACCACGCTTTTGATATTATAAAAAAGAACGAAATAAAACCCTAGAAATACGGATTACGTAATAATAATATTGTAAAACGCATTTATTTATCAGTGCAACAAAATAGTGACACATTTTTAAAGGCTATTATAGTGGATTGACAAAATATTGTGAGTGTATCTTTCGAAACAATACAAGGTGTAATCTCTACTTGCACAACAAGTGTGTGATGTCAGTTGCCGTGAGACGCCACCATGAGGCGCTGCTGTCGCGCTACACTTCGCTGGTTCGCCACTAGGAGGCGCACATTGGTAAGACAAGATTTAAATAATATTATGTGATGTGTATTCACAGTTGCAAGTTGCTAATTATAACCGCACACAAGCTTGTCCATCAACTGGTAATAGTTTACTTAAACATGGGTGGCGCAAGATCTTTCACAGGTCTGTCATTGTGTATCCACATGCGTAATCATTTTAAAGTATCAGTCTTGTGCCAACTATTTTACAGACTTACTGTCAATAACCAGGATCATCAATACAGGTGATATTTTATTTCTAGCAAGAAGTTGTGACTAATGAAAATTTGCTTGAGGATCAAGACGTGATTTGATGTTCGGCGCGTTTCTTGTCCTGCAGCCTTAAAATATCATTACATCTGAATACAAATTGGCATAATAATGAAGGGCATCTGTACGCGCCTATCATATCAGATTTTCAATATTTATCGTAGATCAATCAGAAAATGCGAAGTTTTTTTTTTTTTTTTTTTTACAAATTCGACAGATTCTAAATTCTAGAAAATATATTTTGTTCTGTTCGTTTTCTTTTATTAATTTCTGGAAACGTGCTATGATAGATGAGTTCATAATTCATTTTTACACAATGACATAAAATTACAAGTTGATGCCATGCGACTAAAATTGTCTGAAAAATTTGAATGCACGTAAAGTGAGTATGCCTGCCTCCTCTTAAGAATAAATTAGTGTATGTTAAAACACTATACACACCTTGTAGTAAAACTGCCTATTATGAGCATGATGAGTCGATTCTTTAAGAAGATTTAAGTTTCTAGCAAGGTCCACTCAATCTCATAGCGGACTCTCGGGGAAACCCGAACCCCTGGCGAGCGAGTGGAGCGGAAGGCGCAAGGAGATTTAGTGAACCTTGGTTGATGTCAACGTCCGTTCTATCTTTAGCAAGCGAACTCGTGGAGTAGGCCTACTCAACAAACGCTTTCAAATAATTTTAGAAAGCTGTGCTTTCAAATAATTTTAAAAAGCTAATTTTCTATTACAAGTATGTCCGTGTTACGAATATACGCTGCTCGATTCAATCAGCTTGTAGTAGATACACAATAATACATTGCCTGAATGTACAGCATCATGGCATCAAACAAAGTAAGTTCTTGACATCGGTGATTCTCTTCAAGTCCCAGGGAACTTGTCGTTGTGGTTCTGAATAAGGGAATTCCGTCGTTTTAACAAGGAAAGCATAATACTTAGTGAATAATTATTGTGTACCTATGTACGGATACCTAACAATTTTCCTTGAAAACAATCACCCGTGTAATGAGTTTGCAATTCTGCTTGGCGATTTAATCTCGCTTCAAATGCAACATCTGTTACTTCTTGAAAGTAGCGCGTTTCAGAGATTATGGATGTTTATTTGTTTGGCATAAATGCAACCATGCCTAACATAAAACGACAAATTAATAACATCTGCTAGAACAAAAATATAAATTTCCCGTTTTTCTGGCAGTTCTTTGCTGTACTAAAATAGTGGTTGAATATCCAAACTACAAAAATGTGCAAACAATTTTAATCATCAAATATTATTAACTTTTGTAATTATTTTTTGCAGTCTAAACAAATTGAAAACTTTATGTATACGCTTCATTTCATTATGTGCAAAATTTCATACATCAGTGATGTGAGTCTGTGCAAATAGGGTTGCAATAAACTAGTTCCTGAATCACCAGGGCCAATAATATCGCTCGCAAAACATTACGGGCGAAAGAACACGCTATCGTCGGATGAGTGGCGGACTGTGCGGCTGTGTGAGCAACGCAGTCCGTCACACACCGAGCGTGTCGCAACTTGCGTGCGAACCATACGACGCTAATGATCCGGGCGAAGTGATCATTTAATAATTATTCCATTTTAATAGATCGTATAATAGCAATAAACAGTGCAAAATAAGTAATAAGATTTTCATCTGTTTTTTTTTAAATCGCATGTTGAGCAATAGAAATAAAATAAAGGTACCACAAAGAATAATTATTTGACGGTTCTACCTTCAACTTAGTCGATGTTCGTCAATGATCTTGGTCGACCTCACTCGATCTTCTTGCGCTGTTCGCTCTTGCTGAACTACGACAAAAACTCATCATCTTAGAAGTGACTGTACCGCCTTCTTTGTGATGGGATATTACATTTGTATTACATCCACCTCAACATAGATTGATTAAGTTTCATGACATTGCAACAAGAGTGTACAAAGCTAATGGGTTATACGAGGTACCATTTTAGATTGTACTCGCCGAGAATAAACGACAGATGGACGCTAACGTCGTATTACCCACAACCGTTAACAACTTGACATTTCCTGGTATATTTTAACATTTTTATAAGCAACTTTAAAAAAAAACACAGAATGAAATGGGTCATTTCGCCGCGTCGTGGATCTATACTTATACTTGTGTGTGATGAAATGACGACAAGTATATTTTTTAACACATCAAGACACAGAAGTGTTTTTTTTTATTTTTGCAGTTAGATTTATTTAGATATAGCGACTTTTATGACTTTTTTTCGTATTTTGCGTTCGTTTGTTTTAGGGGTTGCTTCCACCTTATGTTGCCAAGCTCAGCCTAGGAACATCTAGACGATTCAGTTTTAGTTAACTTAATTCACAGCCTGACGCTGGTATAAACAACGCAGCCACCGTCAACAGAGAATGTACCAATGTAGAAAAATAATCAATCTTGGAGCGAGCATATGAAACACATTTTCACATTAGGTCTGTTCTTTTGTCCACTTTTACACCTTTTGTACCTTTGAAGAAATAAGCGTTTACAACTTATTCCACAGACGTGTTCTTCTGTCTAGGAGGTAAATACAACTTTTGCACCTGCCTCATGAGGAGGTGTAAAGGTAAAGAAAGGAAAATTCGCGGCAATTTCAATTTAAGTAACTCCGTTATAATGTGCGATTTTTTAAATAGAAGATAACACTGGTAATGATAAAATATATGACATGTAATAGAATTGTAATAAAATACACAAAGCTGTGTTATTGAGTGAGTTAATAGCTTCTGAAAGTGTTTGAATTGAATGACAGCTGGCAATATAACCGCGAAATTTGATGTCAAATTATAACAGAATCGTACTTTTGTTCACACGTAAGTTATTACACTTAAAGGGCCATTCACAACCAACTTAGTAGCTAACTTAGCCTCTAACTTAAAGGTTTGTCTTATGGAAAACAACACGTCTGTTCATGACCAAACTTAGCCTTTAACTTACATTTATCAGCACCGAATGTTTGCAAACTCCAAGGTTTTACTTAGCAGCTAACTTAACATTAAGCTTTTAACCAATCAGAGAGAGACTCGAGCCGACAATTTCCGGTCATATCCGATTGAAAACGTAAACAAACAGCAAAAATGGATCCCAAGGAACATCAGCTATTGTTCGATGAAAAGCTATTGAACGAATTCATGAAAAGGCCACTGCTATATGTAAAATCTTCGTCTTTATACAAAGATAAGAATATAAAAGAAAACATTTGGCTATCGATTGGGGCAGAAATGTCAACTGACCGTCAGTATTATTAACGTTTATTGCGGTACTAGGCCTAGCCCCCAGCTAGGGCTAGGCCATGTGAGGTTATGTAAGGCTTACTTCACGTTGTCTTAAATAAATACGTTTTTTATTTTTTACCATCAATTATTGTTTAATAAACTGTACAGTCTATAGTCAATCAATTCTATATGCTACCTAAGTAGAGCTAGGCTAGGCTACTTACTGAATGCTGAATGTTATTGTATGTCAAGCATTGGCGCGATAAAAGTAAATACTGCAAATCTGTGTTGTGATTGGTTTAAAAACATCTATCATGCACAGCCACCTAAAGTTAGAGGCGACGGTATGGCTGTAAAGCACTCTGCCACGAGCAACATCTAGGAGGCAGTGGCTGTTAAGTTAGCGGGTCTAAGAGTTAGCGGCCTAAATATCTATCATGAACAGCAACCTAAAGTTAGAGGCTAAGTTAGCTGCTAAGTTAGAGGCCTAAGTTGGTTATGAATGAGCCTTTAGCCCCCTTTTTTTCATTACGTATTTTACACCTGGGTGTAATTACCACAATTTGAGGTAGACAAAGAACAAACCTAAAGTGTAATTTTATTTGCACAGTATAGTGTCATCTTTGGTAGAGGCTAGTATACGAATCGTTGTTTGCGTATTGCGGTATTTCTAAACATAGTACAAAGTTATATGCGTAGTATCATCTTATTCAACAGTTTGTCGAAGAAGAATGACAATGACAGTGCACTGCACATAAAATGACTCGATAATGTATATCGCCCTTTACTTAGCCATAGAGGACCTGGATCATATGCTCTGCTTAGCCGCTGTCAATATCGTTCCCCTATTCGTGTTCATTCATGTTTACAACCTTACTCACAGTAAAGTCAACAAGTGATCAATAGTCACCAACCGTGAAGTAAATACGCTTCTGTGGAGAAATGCTTTTATTTTTTCAATTTTAAGCGTTCATTACAATTATACATTTTAATGTTACCGGTACGCAAGTTTTTAGAATCTTTGCAAAACTCTTGATGTTTATGATTATAAATCCATATTTTTAAAGAATTAATTACTTTATTAATAGATTAGAAAGTGCTTTTACTTTATTACTGTAAAAGGTCCAAGGCTCTCATAGCTATTTTTATGTGTATATCTATGATATTGGTAAAATGACATGCAAATTTATTCAATTAATCTAATAACCTTATTAATATTCATCGAATCAAACATGTTTATATCACTGATGCATCCCTATATCATCAGTAATCATAATGATTCATTGTAATTACGAATATGAACTCGTAATTAGCAATAAATTAATGATTAGCTAATCAAGCTAATTAAGCCATTTACAGTCTGATTTTCAATTAGTAAAGTACATCAATACATAAAGACAGGTAAAATAAGATGAATGTTTTTTTATTTCAAGTCATTTCATTGAGTATTAAGGGAGTAATTAATGTTTGAAGTTCACTAATATTGTCAACATGGGGTATTTTTGAACTTACCATCTGAATCATCCGCATAAAAAGCTTTCAGTATTTCTGCAGCCCGAGTTTCGATTTGTTCTCGAAGCCTACAGATACAAAGAATTCTACCATTGATTGGTTTCGGGGAAATGCATAGCATCACTCAAAGGGAAAAGTCGAGCTTCTAGGCCAAGGGAGGCTGAGGGGCGAGATTTTTACCTTGAAACTAGTTTGGTCTACGATAGCCGTGACGTATAAACACGTGACTGGTAGGTGGGGTAAAGTCTTAAAGGGAACCCTCCGAGATGGATAGGCAGGAGAAGTGGTGGAGAGTGTTGTGAGAGGTGTCGGAGGTGCGTGGCGCGCACTGCGCGGGTACGATTAATTTAAACAGATTTAGTTTGGGCGGAGGACCTACCTGCCGAATGGTCAGGATGTGTCGACTTAGGTTTTGTTTTTGGCTTCCTGTGCCTCGTAGAAGTAATGTTTGTGAGTGCGGGTGAAAGTGAAAAGTGATTTTCTTTTTTTTAAAAAATTCGTTTGAAGGCTTTGTATTCGTATCTTTGATTTATTTCACCGAATTATACCAAAATAGCACATCATTAATTAATTCTCCGAGTGTAATTCGTCAATCGTCCTTTGGTGAACAGTCAAGTGATACACTAAATATCACACCATTAATTAATTCTCCGAGTGTAATTCGTCAATCGTTCGTTGTGAACGTAAAGTGATACACTAAATATCACACCATTAATTAATTCTCCGAGTGTAATTCGTCAATCGTTCGTTGTGAACAGTCAAGTGATACACCAATATCACATCACTAATTAATTCGCCGAGTGTAATTTGTCAATCATCGTTTGGAACAGTTTAGTGATACACTAAATATCACAAGTAGTTAATTAATTAACTGAGTGCGTTTTCATCAATCAAACATTTCAAAATCACGGATCGGAAATCTTCGGAAGTGTTCGTGTGCTAACGTAAAAACTGAACGGTATCGAGCATCCGACGGCGCGCGCATCTGGTTTTCCCCCCACTCATGACGAACCAGCTTGAAGGGCCCGGCGAAAAAATGGTCATCGTCTACAGCTGAGTAACGGAGCTAGGAGAATCGAACTCGCGGACCGTTCATGCGCAGTAAAACGATGAGTACATCAATTCATTATACTAAATTAAATTCATTCTTTTAATTAAAATTCACTATCAATTATTATTATTTTTTATGAAATTTTGGAGGGTAAAAAGAAATGTAATTAGGCAGGTGGATTAGCCAAGGGTATTTAGAACATTGTAGAATTGGATCCATAGGTAGGCAGGCTGTTTAACAATTAATGTAATTTTTTCTTTTATGATCATAATTATATTTTAAATGGAAACTCATTTTACTAATCTTATGATTTAGTAGATAGATCCATTTTGATCCTACTCTTAAATTTAAGTTTGTTTTCAGGTTTTCTTTTAAATTCATTTACCAAACTAATTAATTTAATTATGATTCATAATTAATTAATTAATGTTAATTTTTCTTATTTTTTTAATTGGAGTTTAATGTTCTTCCGCATTTTTGAGCTAGTAATTTTATTTCTTTTTTTTGTTAATTTTACCACCCCCGGGGCAAAGAAACGCTTTTTTTCTAGGTGGTTACCTGACAATTTGTCGCCCAGTACGTGTGGCTTGAATTTTACTGCAACCCGAGACAGTAAATTTTTAATTTTTAAAATTTCGTTGGTCTAGCCAAATTTGGTTTACCTAAACAATTTGGCGAGCCCAACGTGTGGCATGTAATTAACGCGACCGGGATAATTAATAAAATAATTAATTTTGTTTAATTAACACATAAATTGGAATTTTAATTTTTTTCTGGTAATAAAATGGAAAAATGATCTATCCGAGGTAATAAAAATGCTTAGACAGATGTCACAGGAAATAGGGAAATTGCAATTGGGTTAAAACAGGACCTGAGTCAAGAAAATGGGGACACTGCAAACAACTGTCACGGGAAATTTGAAGGAGGATTTCAAAAAATTTAAACATACAGTCGAAAAAACTGGAAGCAAACTTGATAACAAGTTCCAGGAAATGGGAGTCAAAATAGATAAACATATGGGGGAATTAAAACAGGAATTAAGAATGTGGTCACAGGAAATAGCAGAACGTAGACATGAGTTAAGAGAAGAAAGTAAACAGATGATAGATAATCAGGGAGAAGGAGTTAATGAGGAAATGGCTAATGATGAAATCTTTAAATAAATTTCATGATAAGGATGGGGATCAGGGATTTAAAAATTGTAGAGAGGGAAAATTGATAAAATGGATGGAGTTGAGAGTTTGGTTGAAAAGGGTGGTGATAGTAAAAAGGGTTTTAATGAGAATGGATTGATTATGAGATGTTGATAAAAAGGAAACACAATAAGTTTTTTGGGTATCGGCGGGAAAAAGGGGAAGCCTTTGGATTGATTGGAATGATGTTGATAGGGACGTATTGAAGAAAAAGGGTAATCGGATTAAAATGGAAATGATGGAGATGGAGAGAGATAGAGGGAGAAGAGACATGGAGTGGATGAAAATTGAAACTTGGATGATTGATTTTTCTGAAGAGATTTACCAGGACAGTGGGGGGTAAGAAGCGAAAAGAAAGACTTGAGAAAAGTGTTTTAGCAAGGTTTAAAACGCGAGGAAATGGGACAAAAAAAAGGTAAGGGCTAGACGCCGGATGAAAATGACAGTGACCGGTCGTCTGGGTGGCATAAAAACAAAAATGAAAGTATGAGAATAATAGACAAGACAAACAAAGATTTGTAAAATGATTGGAAGGTGGGCTAATTTTATGTAAATATTCGGGTAATAATTAAAGATATATTTGGTATGAAAGGATTGAGACAAGGAACTTTAAACAAACTATCATTTTATTATGAATTATTGAGGGTATGAATTGTTATGTATTGTATGGAATGTAATAGCTGGACGTAGTGTAAAATGCTGATTTTATCACTGGTTCCATAGCATTGGAGAAGTGGGCAGATTGGCATAATTTCAAAATTGATGGTATCCTTTTCAGAGTATAGCATCAGATAAGAGATTGGCTTGGTGCAACATTGACTGGTTCACTGCCCTAAGTTAATTGTGACGGGGAGACAAAATTACTCACCTGTATTTTGTATTTTTGCTAGTGACCTTTCCTAGCAACTGATGAATAAGTAAAAGTGGAGTTGACTATTAGGAAAGGATTATTTTATTGTTTATTTTTGGGTTTTTGTCAGAGGATGAAAACAATTGTATGCTGTTCCAAAGTACCAGCATGTAAGCTTAATTACAATGAGAGTGAATTTTAGTATTGTGCCAAATCGCTTTACATAACAGAAAATTACAAAATATCACCGTGAAACGAGAAAAATAATTAATTTGCATAATTAATGAAAGGGAACGTTTACTCTTAATTTCTTTCAAATAATTATGTCATATTATAAACAATCATTTTCATAATTTATAATTTTAAAAAAATGAATTGTAGGAAGCTGATTTGAGAATGACCACAAATATTTTCTTTACACCTGTTAGTTATGTTGGTGGCTATTGATTTTTGTTGGAGACGAGTTGAAGAGTTGAGCGGTTATTCATTGAAAGTGAAAGTGGAGTGGGTGGTTTGTCGAGTTTTGTTTTGTAAATGCACAAGATGGTTAGTTCGCATCGGGAAGATGATGCAGGACTTGAAGGGGCCCCGAGGTCTTTCAAATGGGGGACAGTGTTGTTGACTAGAACCAGCTGTTTTTTGGTTCAACCTTAGATACAGACCGTTCAAACAAACAGAGACTGGGCTTCCGAGAATCCGGAAATTAACATGTTATTCATTGACCAATGCCAACCAACTTACAAACTTTTAAAATTGTAATTTAAGTTTTAATTTCTTTTATGATTTGTAAACCCTAATAACGTAATTTGAAGATAGATAATTCATTAAATTCAAACATTTTGAAATTTAATCAGGAAGTTTCATTTTAATTTTAATTAATAATTTGAGTAAATTGTAATATGAAATATAATCAAATGAGTTCCAATAAGATAAGGTATTATAAATCAGTAATTGAAAGATATAATTTAAGCAATTTAATTATAAGATGGAACTAGAATTTAAGACCATGAAATGAGTTTCCATAAATAATAGTCTTGTTATAATTATGAATTAATTAAATAGGTTCCAATTTAATTAATTCATAAGGGGGGTATTGTAAAAGGTCCCAAAGGGTCTCATAGCTATTTTTATGTGTATATCTAATGATATTGTAAAATGACTGCAAATTTATTCAATTAATCTAATAAACCCTTTTTAATATTCATCGAATCAAACATGTTTATATCACTGATGCATCCCTATATCATCAGTAATCATAATGATTCATTGTAATTACGAATATGAACTCGTAAATTTGCAATAAAAATTTAAAGATTTGCTAATCAAGCTAATTAAGCCATTTACAGTCTGATTTTCAATTAGTAAAGTACATCAATACATAAAGACAGGTAAAATAAGATGAATGTTTTTTATTCAAGTCATTTCATTGAGTATTAAGGAGTAATTAATATTTGAAGTTCACTAATATTGTCAAAATAGTGTATTTTTGAAATTCCATCTGAATCATCCGCATGAAAGCTTTCAGTATTTCTGCAGCCCGAGTTTCGATTTTTTCTCGAAGCCTACAGATACTAAGAATTCTACCATTGATTGGGTTTTGGGGAAAAAGCATAGCATCACTCTAAGAGAAGTCGAGCTTCTAGGCCAAGGAGGCTGAGGGCGAGATTTTTACCTTGAAACTAGTTTTTGGGCATCGATAGCCGTGACGTATAAACACTGACCTGGTAGGTGGGGTAAAGTCTTTAAAGGGAACCCTCCGAGATGGATAGGCAGGAGAAATGAGTGGAGAGTGTTGTGGAGAGGTGTCGGAGGTGTCGTGGCGCGCACTGCGCGGGTACGATTAATTAACAGATTTATTTGGGCGGAGGACCTACCTGCCGAATGGGGCGGATGGTGTCGACTTAGGCTTTGTTTTGGCTTCCTGTGGCCTCGTAGGAAGTAATGTTTGTGAGTGCGGGTGAAAGTTGAAAAGTGATTTTTCTTTCTTTTAAATTCGTTTGAAGGCTTTTGTATTCGTATCTTTGATTTATTTCACCGAATTATACACTAAATAGCACATCATTAATTAATTCTCCGAGTGTAATTCGTCAAACGTCCGTTGTGAACAGTCAAGTGATACACTAAATATCACACCATTAATTAATTCTCCGAGTGTAATTCGTCCCAAACGTTCGTTGTGAACAGTCAAGTGATACACTAAATATCACACCATTAATTAATTCTCCGAGTGTAATTCGTCAATCGTCCGTTGTGAACAGTCAAGTGATACATCAAATATACATCACTAATTAATTCGCCGAGTGTAATTTGTCAATCATCGTTTGGAACAGTTAAGTGATACACTAAATATCACAAGTAGTTTTAAATTTAAATTAAATGAGTGCGTTTCATCAAACAAACATTTCAAAATCACGGATCGGAAATCTTCGGAAGTGTTCGTGTGCTAAACGTGAAACTGAAACGGTAGTCGAGCATCCGACGGCGCGCGCATCGGTTTTCCCCCACTCATGACGAACCAGCTGTGAATGGCCGGCGACAAATGGTCATCGTCTACAGCTGAGTAAACGGAGCTAGGAGAATCGAACTCGCGGCCGTTCATGCGCAGTAAAACGATGAGTACATCAATTCATTATACTAAATTAAATTCATTCTTTTTAAATTTAAAAATTCACTATCAATTATTATTATTTTTTATGAAATTTTGGAGGGTAAAAGAAATGTAATTAGGGAGGTGGATTTGCCAAGGGTATTTAGAACAAATTTTGTAGAATTGGATCCATAGGTAGGCAGCTGTTTAACAATTAATGTAATTGTTCTTTTATGATCATAATTATATTTAAATGGAAACTCATTTTTTCTAATCTTATGATTTAGTAGATAGATCCATTTTGATCCTACTCTTAAAATTTTAAATTTGTTTTTCAGGTTTTCTTTTAAATTCATTTACCAAACTAATTAATTAATTATGATTCATAATTAATTAATTAATGTTATTTTTCTTATTTTTTTAATTGGAGTTTAATGTTTCTTCCGCATTTTTGAGCTAGTAATTTTATTTCTTTTTTTTGTTAAGTTACCACCTCCGGGCAAAGAAACGCTTGTTTCTGGGTGGTTACCTGACAATTACCTGACATTACCACAAAACGGATACCGGTCATGCGTTGCTCTTCTAGTTTATACCAAGATGGTTCCATTAGATTATTCCATTGGTTTGAGCAACTATTCAGTATAATATTGTTGTGTGTATATAACTTGGTTCGCATGTGAAAAGTAATGTGGATATAACATAACTTTCAATTAAGATTGTTATGCTTATCCTCGAAATATTATAAAGCCTACATGTAATAGAAAATTATGTCCATCCTCCATGTTACTTCATAATCATTTTTTTTTTAATTTTTCATTCATTCAGTGATCATAAACAAACATCTTCTTAAATTACATATTTGATGCACGGTTTTTATCGTCTGCTGGTACGAAACTCGAATTTGTAGCACCTTTCACAGGAAATGGTACATCAAACAATGTTTCAGACAATCCTCTAATATGCCCTAATAGAACTATGGTCATCTCTCAGTCATAGAAGAAAAACAACTTGTTATTATTTATTCAATCACAGTTTCACAGTTTTAAAACAATGCACAGTTTTCTTGTCCATCTTCAGATGTAAGGTAGCCAGCGGTTTAGCCGCGGTCGCTTAGCCGGTTCCTTCTCGAACACCGAAGTTAAGCAACCTCGGGCGTGGTCATGGAGAACGCTCTGCCTTGAAACACACGTATACCGCTGGTTAGAGTAGAGTAGAAGGACGGTTCAAGAGCTAGTGTAACGGCTTCGTTCTCCTCAACGTTTGCTCAACAGTCCGGGTTAGTGGAGGAACCTGTATGACTGTCAAGGTTACACCGTCCTTTAGAATGGAACGTAAAGCCGTTGTTACCCTTGGTACTTTTCGAAAGGAGTAAGCTACGTGTCGGTACCGGGTTTCCCCTCCTCCCTTCTATTCACCTTTCATCCTCATCTATCACCACTCATCGTCTCGAATAGCCTTAGTGCATTAATATCATCGATCTCTATTCATACTTTACTTGGATATAGGGGATCCATACCTGCCAGATGTTGAGAAGTGAAGTCGGACTATTTCAGCCAGTTTTCTTACTGTAAAACTAAATAAACAACACGATTACAAATCTGAGAAAATATTTTGCTCTTTGAGTGTTTCCCGTAAATATGCATGTAAGTTTTGACTACCAACATGGCCGCCGTTAGCATCTCCAACATGGCCGCTCCATATGAAATAACATGTCAGGCATATGAAGGCCTAAAATCTGCCCACTGCATAGGCCCTGGTTGGCTTCAACGTTACAGTATAGCATGCGCGATCCAGGTGTTCCAGATCGGTGATTAATACGAGGCGTTAAGCAATCCAAATCAATCAATCAATTCAGATGACTGGTGTAAGGAACGATGAATAGGGAGATGGCGTCCAAAGAAGTGAGGATATAGAGGAAATCTCCACCTTACGATTAAATCTTTGAGTAAAACTTCAGTCAGAGTAGCCGGTTAGTGGTTGTCATGCCGGTGACCTTCAGATTGAGGCGCAGGTCACTATACCGCATGAGCTACTGTGTGACTGTCGCTCGTGGGATCGAACTATATTATAGCTACACGCGTCATGTTTGGTCACCTATGCATTATTTATAAATTATAGTGTTACCATACCCGGCAAATACGCAAACGTTTAATAAATTTACATGTTTAACAGTCTACCGACTCGTGTTCAACAGGTATTGTAATAAGACAGTGTCGCCAACTGTGAGTGTGATGTAACTTTCCCGACTTCTAAGTTAAGTTTGCTGCTTTGCGTTTTCTTCCTTGGAATATTTGAATAAAAGGCAGTGTAGCCAAAACGTACTAATTAACATCAAAGCAGTCACAATTCCAAACCAGACATATGGTTCCATTGGAGATTATGGACCAGCACTTAAAAAAACTTCACACACAAAAATAATTTTCTTTTGAGCTGTAGAAAATTATGTCATATCTTTCCTTACTATTTTTCCATATTTAAAAAAATGTAATTCAATTAAAATATGTTATTATCTTTAAACATTTCTTATTTTCAGATATAACCTTACCGTAAAACCCGTAAAAGACATTTTAAGAAGTTCCCCATGCCAATTTTCGCCAATTTCAAGATTAAAAAACTTTAAAAAATTCGTGTGAAATCACAGTTATCCAGGGTATAATTTTTCAACGGTCATTTTAGTGTAGTATTATGCTTTGAATTATGTGGTAAAAAATAATTTTTGGGGGTAACAGCTAACATCTATCTATTAAATATCTTCAGAAGTTGCTTTGCTTGAAAGTTCGACTTTTTAATCGAATCTATAATAATTGCATGTGTGGATTCAGGATTGACTGTGTGTTTTATGGATTGTAATTAGCAGCTCTTGACGAACTATTATTATCTTCCATTAAACAATCTGCTGAAGCTAGGATCAAATTATTTTATTGCAGAGTATTTAACTCTAGCTTAAAGTGCGAGTATGAACAGTTTAGTAATCTGGCCTGATAGTTTATATTATAAAGCTGAAAGTACTATAAGTATATTATTAAGCAGTAATAATAATTAAATATAGTGACGTTTCTTCAACGCATATATATAAAACCAGCCATATAATACACCTGTAACATTATTGGAACGGACGAATAGCACTATAATTACTTTTTAAGCTGGAAGTTCGTTATTGCTACGGGATTTCCGATTTGCCAATAAATATTAAATTAAAGTTAAAATATAATTATTTGACTGCTAAGCGAATATAAAGGACGAAGATGGGAAGGACCCTCGTCGAAAATTCGCCGAGTACGGGAAACAAACAGTGACTTTGGTAAGTGAGTTTAAAGAAACAATCAATAAACACAAAGTATATAAGTACACGCTAAACATCCGCTTTTTAAACTGTTTAACTGGACTGAGTTGAAAGAGCCGCAGGACACGGTTTTGACGGAATTTATAATAAGCAGTTGTACAACCCAAATTATTGTGACCGCAATTCTCTGCCTTGGTCCACATTGAGAATTATTTTACTTGTGCTGCGGCGAAATGGTGTTTTTGAATCTATAGTAAAACTATAAAGCTATGGGCATAATAAAACATAGATTATATTTTGTATGACTTTCTAGAATCACTTTCTGGCTTTAGGATATGTTTTTCTGGGGGGCTAGCCCGCCCTCTACCCCCCAGGGTCACTAAAAGCATTCTGTGTAATCCTTGTTGAAGGGCAATGTAAACAAATAACGCGTGTGAATAGGGTGTCATGTTCGGTTGTTATCGTGAGACGTGACACACGCACAGACGGACGGACAGAAAAGTGATTCTTATGAGGAAACTTCGCTCTCTAATATATCTAAAAATAAATCCTAATTTTTTTTAACTCATTACAATCAAAGTCAAATCGAATCAAATGATAAAAACCGAACTAGACATCTGACGGACATGCGTTTGTTGTTGTCATTGCCCTTCAACAAGGATGGTACATAATGTTTTGGGTGACCCTGGGTCAGAGGTCAAGGCGAGCTTCACCCAAACTGTGCATATGAATACCCGGCACCTCCACCAACAACGAGAGATTTCAATGCACTAACAGAGCGGATTTCTAGTTTTTATATTTCATATTTCTTAAACTTTGCACCTTCATCAACAAGAAATTTCAATGCACTAACAGAACGGATTTCTAGTTTTTGTTTTTCATATTTTTTAAACGTGGCACCTCCACCAACAAGAGATTTGAATAATGGAAAGAAACGTATTTTTTTATTACCTATCCTTTTTCAACGCTCCGTTCCCGTGCATGCTTGTTGAATATTAGTATAGAATCATATGACGGAAACAAGATAATTACTTTCCGCATGGTTTACACAGGTCGAGTCTGTGGATCATATCTAATTTATTTACCTGTCCAGTTAGTCAACTGAGGATTAACATAAATTTATACTCGTGTAGGTTTTAACTGAGCCGTGGACGGGCTGTTACAGTGTGAGATTTATTTCTCCAATAAATACCGTAATGTATTCTGAGAATATTCGGCAATACCTTCAGTAGCCGCTAGACCGGCGCACTACGGTAATATATAATATAACCTACGGTACTCGATCACAATAGCCGAGCACCTCCGTGAAGTCTCCAGAATATTCTACGACGACCTACCAGACAGAAGAAATCCGACCATCCAGGCGCAGACTCAGTTCCTTCCGAGCCCAAACGACAAATATATTCGACCGATATCAAGAATCAGATCACCTCTCACCATACCACCTCGTCATCTCCGCCGAAAGCGGACGCCGATGTTCCAAGGAGGTCTTCCACCGCCCGCAAAGAAGAGACGGGAGTAAATTAACTGATTCTACTATAAACTCATATTTTACTACCTATCTCTTCCATTCAAACTGTCTGGAGAAGGCTCTAGAAATCCACGACTCTGCGTTTCCATAATCAGGCACCCCCAGCAAACAGTAATTTATGACCATTCGGTACTTCCATTACATCTCACGGACAAAGTGTTAATTCCGATGAGAAGATAGATAATAATAAGATGGATAACCGTCTTTATTAGGTGGGACTAAGGCAAGCTAGACCTTTTCTTCCATCCAACCGAGTATTATACTAAATATATTTAAAGACCGATACTCGATGACAAGACGTACGATGATTTGAATTTGTTAGCATGGGAGGGCGAGAGAGAAAGATTAGCATTCGTTAGGTCTAGATTTCGGAGGTGGGGTATTTTTCACTTGCAAATCATGGAAATTTCATCATGAAATGAACTCTATTGTGAATTTCAAATTTTAAAGTTCATAATATTTATCTGTAAATAAATGCACTTAAACATTAAATCAGGGAATTTTTATCGAAGAGAATTTGACAAAGGCCCTGCGACTAATTCCCTAGCAAACGAACTGAACTTCAAGAAGTTTACGAAATGTTCAGGGAAACGTCGAAATCAATCTGTAAACTTTGACGTGGTACATTTTTTGTATGTTTACATTGTACGCTATGTTTTGGTGCATCTTTGTTGTTTTCTATACTGGACCAACGACTATTCTGATTGTAATTTAATTTTTAGAGAACATTTAAAATGTTTCGTAAAATATCGTTCTGAGTTTTTTCTTAGTTTACATATTATTCCACAAAATATTATTAATAAATATACCGTGGCAGTTGAATATTTTTTTTAACTTTAAATTTGTTTCATATCTCTACACGTGCACAGCTCGCAGCAATTCAATGCAAATTGGTGAACTTAACTTGACATTTCGATCGACGTGACGTGACGTGAGTTATCATCAAGTCTGTATAACAAAGTCTCTCTAAAGTCTAAAGTAATCCAATTTTCAAGCTTTACCGGTATCTGAAACTTCGTAGACTCATATGAGCAGTTTAGAATAAAAGACTCATTACTCAATCCAAAAAGTCATGCGACTCATGTTCACACAATTATGCAATTACCCCACCTTATTAATTATTACTAGCAGCAATTTTTTTAAAGAATGGCAGCAACTCTTTTGTCTTGATATCAGAAATTTGATTCCTATAAAACAGGTTTCAATTGTTTTCAAATTAAAAAATGTGCATTATCATTCCACCTGCCTTTGTCCATGCATTTGGGGAGTAGGACTTCCACCAGTGGCGAAACTACGGGGATGGGGGAGGGGGGCATAATTTGTATTGAGATTTTGTAAACTTTCACAATTTTTATCATATTGTTCTATGGGAAATGCCTGAAAAACAAGGGCTAGTTACGCCACTGCTGACATTCCTGATTCCTGGATACGCCACTGCTCCTGTGTGCCGTTAGCTCTGGCGTACGGCATGGCGGGTGTCCTAGTCTCGGCCGGGCCGCAGTCTGTGCTTGGTAGGTCCGCGATACACACGCACAAGTACTCTCTCTCTCTCTCTCTCTGTCCGAGAGGAACTAGGCTACTGTTCCACTCACGTCGCATTCTTCTACAGTACTCAAGTTTTATATTCCATTTGTGATTATTTTTATACGTTTTACAATCAAGTTCAAGTAAGTTTTATTATTATTTTCAATTCATAAAATAATTATACACATTTATAAAAGTTTTATATTTCATTTGTGACTATTTTTATACATTTTCCAATCAAGTTGAAGTACGTTTTCAATTCATAAAATTTATTACTAAGGCTATTATAGTTGCTATATAAAAGATGTCTAAATTACATTATAACGAAAATTATTGTTATATTACGTTTCATATTGATTATAATTATATACGATAAATTTATTGGATTTATTTCAATACATTGTTGTAAAATGAAATTTATTTTATTGTTTTGTAATTTTGTCTTTCTTCATGTTGATCCTTATTGTTTTGGTCGATAATATGCAAATAAGTTCACATCAAATTATATTGAAGCTATTTTAATCCATATTTTGATTATTACTCTCATTTCCAATCCAAATAAACTGTAAATCAGTTACCATTTTTAGAGAACAGTTAACGATGGATAAATTTGTAAATCAATTAAATTATTTTTGTAATTAATGGGTTCATCAAAATTAAAATAATAATATAATATAATATAAAATATATTATAAATAATCATAATCGAATCGTGTATATCTTTCTAGCTTCACAACACCGTCAATAATCACACCTGTCGAACAATCTTTCGACGTTAATTTCGTGTGGGATATAGTGCAACATCGGACATTGAGTGGGTGTCAAGTGAGTGCGCGCAACAAGTTCTTTCACCGTACCCTCTGTACTTGGTGAGGTGCCATCCTCACAGGACGTAGCTGTCATAACAAGTAGAAAGTAGATCACTGTGGCACGGACGATGACGGATCGCGGTACGTTGACCGCACGGAGTTGTTGAGTTAGACGAAGCCGACGAGGAAAACGTGTCGCTGTTGGTGTAATTTCTCTTAAAAACTTCGACCTCGCCTCTCGGTGTGTTCTTCGCCATGGTGCTCGAGATGATCCCGTCTAAGATCGAGTGCAACGGGAATAGTTTGGTGGCCGTGGAGCTGGACGACCCCAAGAAGGTAAGACGACGATGATGACGATCATTTGTTTATTTATTTTAAAGTATGTCATTAGACTAATTACATATTCATGGGGAAGCTCTCAGGGCTTCCGAATATTCAAAATATGTAGAATGATTAAAAACACCGGTTAAGAATATGTTAAAATAAAGTCAGTGGAAGACTTTGTCCAATAAGAATTCATGCAGCATCACGCGTCGGAGCCTGTAATCTCACGTGGAGTTTTACAACCAGGGGTTTTTGTCCAGCTTCTTTTACCTGTGTTGTTTAACGAATAATTTCCATGCAGTTCTTTTTGTTGCTTTACGTCTCATAGTATAAGGCTATTCGAGTCTATTCGAGATAGATGACGAGTTGAACGATTACAAAAAATATGCCTTATGTGAGATACGAATCCATGTCCTCTTAGATCCATACTGTTCGGTCTAGCGGCAATTATCATATGTGCCACCGCAAACAGCTATCAGTATTCATATGGATTTATTTTCTGGCCACTTTGCAACAGGACATTATAATGTACTATATTATTAAACATGCAGTCCGCGGTGGCACATACGATGCGGGCGCTGGTCCGAAGAGTATGACTTTATGAGGACGTGGGTTCGAATCCCGCATAATGCATGGGTTTTTGTAATCGTCCTTCATACCATCATCTGTCACCACTCATCGTCTCTCATTGTAGCCAATTAGTACATTAACATGAGACGTTAAGCAACAAAATCAACACCACTGTACATCAACATTTACAAAGAAGGCTTAGTAATACATATGCAAAAAATAATTACAAACTGATGGCTGTGAACATATAAATATGAATGTTTGATTGTATGAGTGTGTGAAGTGTGAAATAATTGCACGCACATGCACGAGTGACAGAAGACTTAAGTGAAGTGGATTATCAGTTGTTTCTTTATCTTGAGATCGGAAGCGATGAATATCAGCAATGTGCAAATATCACAATTAGATCAGCTGTATTGTATAGCAAAAAGTTATTACGGGTATAGAATGCAACCTCATCAAACAGTGTGCATCGAATTATGTGCATAATATTCACGGTAGCTGCAGCTTTCATGAATGTACGATCGTGTTGTTGATTTTGTTTGTGTTTTATCGAAACATGATTTGTCAGAGGTGCCTAACACATATTGTGTTACTTAAAACCACTTATTGCTTATGTTATGTATCGGTATTTGTTTTGTTGTCAGATAACAATTGACGTAAGCCAGCGGTTTAGCCGAGGTAGTTTAACCGGTTCCCACTCGAATATCGAAGTTAGAGTGCTAGTGTAACGGCTTCGTTCTCCTCGACGTTTGCTCGGCAGTCTGGGTTAGTGGAGAATCTATATGAGTGTCAAGGTTACACAGTCCTTTCGGATGGGACGTTAAGCCGTTGGTCCCCTTGGTACTTTTCGAAAGGAGTAGGCTACGTGCCGGTACCGGGTTTCCCCTCCTCCCTTCTGTTCATACTTCATCCTCATCTATCACCACTCATAGTCTCGAATTAGAAGCAATATCCAATCCAATCAACAGTTGTCGTAAGTTGGTTCTAGCGGTGCTCGAACCCAGAACTCCGTGTACCGGTGCTTTGTAGGGGCCACTGGACAAACCTATTTGCTCGGATTGCTGAGTCTGTTGCTGTTGCATGCACGGGCACGGTGCATCAAGGCACGCACACCAATTAGCAAATTCGCGAAGGTTTGTCCTGTGGCCCCGATTGTCGTAGTATAGCGCAGGAGGTTCTGGGTTCGAACCCCAGCCGGACCACACGTCGGAATGTAACCTGTTATAGGGTGCAATGTATGCCCCACTTCATGTTTGAACTATACTATAGGTATGTTGCGGATAGGACAGTTGTAAAGGGATATCCTAGGACTGTTTAAGAGGACTCAATCTCGAGGAAAATCTCGGGAAAACCTATCAGTCAGGATTGCCGGTCTTGACGGGATTCGAACCCGGGACCTCCCGAATCAGAGTCAAGCTATTAGCACTCGAGCCAACACTGTCGGTAACTGCTATAGAAGTAAGGCGGGCGAATGCTTCAAATCCTGTTACTATTATTATACTTAATATCATGATTACCCCAATGCAACAACGGAAGGGAAAGCTGCGGTAGAATTATAATAATGGTGGCGATGTTTCTTGCACAATACAAATGTACAAACCGTAAAAAAATGAACTGAATGAATGAAAACCATTTGTTTTCCACATTTACGACTACATGACGCTTTCTTTTGACATGGAATAATAACAACTATTATAATAAAACAAATGCATTAAACATTGCACGAACGCATTATGTACTTGGTGTAGCATTTAATTCAACATCACTGTTTTACATGTTACAAAACACATGTTAATTTGATAATTTCCCATTAAACATTTCAATTATGGTTTAAAAAAACACACTTTTTAATGGGTACCAATACGTTAGTTAAAGCACGTTTTTACCTATGTAATTTAAAGAAACTGAACCATAAAAATAATAATTATTGTTTTGTGTTCCTTCACGTGAGTAGACGACATCAACATATTTTTAGACTGTGCCTCCACTAGGGTTTGAAACGGAGTATTTTTAAATTTGTGTCAAAACCACTCTCATTGACGCCTATGGCATCAAGATTAATCATACAATAGATAATATTATATTATAGTTATAAGCTCCCTCTTGAGGTAGATTTTTTATTTAAATTTAATTTCGAGTTGTTTTATAAACTTTGACAAAAGAAGTTTAAAAAAATCTTAAACGTGATTAACAGAAAAAGTGTAAGTTAATTATTTAAAGATGCCAGCACATGAAAGAAACCACTAAAACCGTAGATTTTCCATATATTTTTATGTATGCATATCTAGGTGTTCTCTTTCTGTTATGTCTATCTATCTATCTAGCAATGCACGGAACACTCTACCGTAACGTGCTCTAGTTCCACGCCTGGGGAAACACAACACGCACGGTGCAGCTAGGTCTAGCTTGAGGACGCGGAGCAAAAGTGATAAAGTACAACGGATTAAAATAATTGCTCGTTAAACTGGAGATAAACTAGACTTTCAGTCGGAGAGATCTCGAGGTCCAACGCGTCACAGTCCTAGCCAAGTCCAAGTAAACAAATCAACATCCTTGTTTTTTTTTTGCTGTTGTGTAAGATAACACTTTCGTCAGTTTGGGTGTATTTAATTGACTATTAAAAACGTAGTTTCTTATTGGTTTGCTCCTCAGACTGGACTAATGTGACAAATGTCTGACATTTTACATTTTCCACGGATGTAAAGAAATTTTAAACGTATAATGCGAAAAGTAAATCAAAATAAGCTTTGATTGTTTTGAATTTTGTTAGAGGGTCAAAACGTATATTTGGGTATTTTTCCGCATAATTAACAAAATATTCGGATTTTAGAATTTAAACATTTTGAACATTTGAACAACAACAGCATGATACATACATCATAGCAGCAAAGTTTTTTTTTCCGAATGTATTTTTACTGCAAAATTAAAAAAAAAAAAAGATAATTATTCGTATTTAAAAATGTGATCAAGTTAATTATTCAGGTTTAATTATTTAAGCGCGCACTCCATGTTGGGCATATACAAGTACACCCAGACGTGGCTCTGTAAGATTCTCTTAGGTATCAATTAATAGTTTCCATAAAACCACGCACGTGGTATCAAAAGTTGCTAGAATAGTTGGCGGGCTAGCAACGAGATTGCCTTGACCCTAGGCCAACCAAGACCCCAACAGTTGGATTTAATTTATTACTTTGTTTACCGTCAGTGTCAAGCGGGCGGACTGGACAGCCGACCGCAGTAAAGCCCCACCTTAGACCCATCCTTAGCATGTCGGCATAGAAGAAACCTAACAAACTTTGATAAATTTCATAAATGTAAATTAAGAACCACATGTTATTAATTCCGGCCCAAACCTTATAGTACCAGCCAACGTGATGTGTCTTATTGGATGAGAGTATAGCGATGCCATCAATCTTTTTTGCGAAACGCCTAATGTCTTTTGAGTAACTTTTCAGGGAACCTTTGAAATATTTAATTAAGCCCCCACGACTTTGAATGGTAGCAAATTTATGATACAAATAATTATTTTCTCCTATTTTAGAAACATTTCTTCGCTCTCTCTAGCACCGAAGGTTTCTCCAATGTTTATGCCATTTTCAGGGAGCCTTCAGAACCTGTACCCTTAGATATGCAGCAATTTGGAGCAAAATCAAAGTTTGTTACTAATGGAAGTCACAGTTTACGTATGATTACACATAAAACGAATTCGTAGCTATGGAAATTAAAAACAATTAACAACAAGAACTAGTGGGAAAATTGTGATTTCTTATGGGCGTTGTCGTCGATATCCATATATCATTACAACTTGTCATTACTTTAAAAAACAATGTTGTCAAGCAAAACGAAAAGATGTCTCAATGCACCAAACACGCAAATTATTCATCAACGCGAGGTATAAGAGAAGAGGTGTCCACGAAACGGTACAATAGTATAATACAGTTGAGTTTGTGATTGTAGTACTTTTTACTTGTGTTTTATCCAAATTATCAAAGCTAATTCACAATGTCGTCGTCTTTGAATTAAGAGTGATAAACTTGGTAACAAGCCATTGGTTGCCAGAACAAAACGAATATGGCAACTCTGTTCCTTGTGGAGGTATAACAAAATAACAAAACACAAGGAACCATATTGTTTAGTCCAACTTAATTATTGTCTCCACTTGTTCTTTTAGTTGCAAAAACTAATTATAATGTTCATGGGATGTAATTATGGCGAAGGAACATTGTGACCTCAAGCACGTACGCGCGGGACGGTCAACAGAGCCGATGTCTTATTACTGACACAGCTCTACGAAATTCACTATTCCTTCTGTCCGTCCGTCCGTCCGTCCGTGTGTGTGTGTCACGTCTCACGATAAAAACCGAACATGACATGCGAGTTTTCTTTGACATTGCCCATCAACAAAGATGATGCAGAATGTTTTGGTGACCCTTAAGGTCAGGAGAACGGGGTGAAATTTTGTGTACTAGGTACCTCCACCAAGGATTTCAATAAAACGGCGACGACGTGAGATTTTAGGGCGCTTCAACCGGTTAGGTCCTATTGCGCCGCCTGTGATATTGTAAGTTAATGAAATGAGTTTAAATTGTGTTTGATGGTTGTTTAGGTTAGTTTATAAAAGGGAGAAAAAGTTATGGAGATGATAGTACAGTATTTAGCACACACAAATTATTTATTTTAATAAAAAATAATGGTCAATGCATCTATATATTATGTATGGTCTTCGACAAAATGTCGCTTGGAAGTTTTTTCCCCTATTTTGGGTGATGTACCCACAAGTGTATATTTTATTATCCTATGATTACCACAGCAAATATATCGCTTTGATTACACATTTTGAGAATTCGTCCTTGAGAGTTGGTTATAGTGTTTTATCTAAGTGATCTTTACTACCCAGAAGTTGCGGGAGCCAAAGCGGTCACTTAAATATTGACATATTTATTTTCCTTAGACAAGGTTAGCCCATCAAGTGCCAGTTAGCACATAACTGAACACTTAAAAATACACATTTGAACACAACCCAAAGATATTATACAAATCATAAAATATACAAACGAGTATGATAAAATTTCCAAGTACACATTGAATAACAAAATTTGAATAACAAAAATGCACTTAACTGAAAGCCACCATTGATAAGAAATATACACAGGAACAAAATTTGTTATATACGTGTTATGAATTTGGTTGATGATAGGAATTGAATCGGAAGTTTGAAGGGAATGTGATTTCTGAAGTCAATCTTGTATAGGGATGTGCAAGTTTCTTGTAAGTTTACAATGTGTTGAAGCAGGTCCGATTCAATGACGGAGTACCGGTAGTGGAAAATAATACGTCGGTTGCATTACGACGACTTGTAACGTTGGTATTGGTCTTGGTTGATTGGAGTGAAGGCGTAAAGTGTACAATGTGCACGGTTAAAACTTTTGTTATTTTGAGAATGAAAACCTAAATATTTGCATTGGATGATTTCAAACTCCACACAATACAAAAATTCATAAAATTAATTAAATTACCTCATGAGAAATACAAGGCATAATCAGAAAATAATAATAAAAAAGTTTTTTTATAGTCTAAACAAATGTATCGAACTCTTGGCTAGAGACACACCTAATAATATTTGAACACACGCAATGATTTCTATTTAAATTCGTTGTGTCTGTATTGACCACATAGTGTGGGTAGGTCCACACATTGTCGTGTGTTTATACGCACACTCTCACTTTCCCTTGGTCAACCTACGCCTGCTGCTGTTGACTTAAGAGAACGTTGCCACAGAATTAAGAAATCTCAAGTCACCTCTGAGGTCATGTTCGTTTACATGTATTGTGTGTCATCTTGATCTCTTGCATCTTATGCTAATCAAAACTCGTCACAACGTCTCTACTATAGGCCTAAATATAATATAAAGAAACTCTCTCGTGGACTTTGAGAAACGAGTTCGTAAGGATGCCCGCTAAAGAGCACAACACACAAAACGTTTTTCCCGGTGTGACCATTTGTATGGTGATTAATAAGGCTGTAAGAAGTTGGATAATTGACAGTTGTGAAGGGTATGCCCAAGGGCTGTTTAAAAGGACTACCACCAATATTAACCCTGAGACACACGCATACCGCTGGTTAGAGCAGATGGAGGGTTCGAGAGCTAGTGTAACGGCTTCGTTCTCCTCTGACGCCTGCTCGGCAGTCCGGGTTGGTGGAGGAACCTATGACTGTCAAGGTTACACCGTCCTTTCGGATGGGACGTAAAGCCGTTGGTCCCCTTGATACTTTTCGAAATGAGTAGGCTACGTGCCGGTACCGGGTTTTCCCTCCTCCCTTCTATTCATACTTCATCCTCACATATCACCACTCATCGTCTCGAATAGCCTTAGTGCATTAATATGAGACAATAAGCAATATCAAATCAATCATCAATCAAGAACGGTGCAAAACATCCAAAAACTGATTGCAAGAAGCAATATGGTTTTGTTAGAACAACATAAGCAAGCAAAAATATTCAAATATAATAATCGGTGCGGTTTGTATTTCAGATATATATTTTATTAATTAAATATCAAATAAAAACTAAATTTTAAGATCAAAT
The DNA here is from genome assembly GCA_024449915.1 of Sweltsa coloradensis. NCBI lineage: Eukaryota > Metazoa > Arthropoda > Insecta > Plecoptera > Chloroperlidae > Sweltsa > Sweltsa coloradensis. The sequence goes on from JAMZAV010000676.1 coordinate 25,739, forward strand.
TACAATATATTTTCGTGTAGGCTATAGTCCTCGCAAAACCACATCGCTATCTGCGGGATTCGAACCCGTGACCTCCCGAATCAAAATCTCACGCGTTACGCATGATATTTCTCTGTCGGTATCGTATGCACCAAACTCTTGAAGTTAGTGGTCCCATCCATACCGTTTCCATACCGCTACAGTACCGTTTTTAAACGTGATATCCCGGCGTCCCGACTATAATACGGTACACTGCTTTTAGAGAGCGAAAGATGCCCGTATATGTGTGTTTTCAGAATTGCCTAAAACGATCATTGTTGCAATCTAGACTGTGCTGGTATGGAGACGTGAACAAGCTAGTAAAACATACGAGGCTATACATAGAATGAGGTTATCAAAACAATACAATAAAGTGTGGGCAGATGTAACAACAACATGTCACAGGGGAAATTATTCGGTGAAAGTATAAAGATGATAATGGAATGGAGTTGCATCTAGTGTCTTCAGGATCACTCGCAGTAATTGAGCACAATATATTAATTAACAATAGAAGTATATACGTACGTGCGATGACCGCCATCAGCAAACCTAAATGAAGAATTTGCAACTGGTTTTACTGGTCTTACTTTGTCTGGGGTCGAATACTAGAAACTATAATATCCCTTGGTTATCCCCTCGGAACTATCCTCACTCTATTAGCACGTAAAGAGGACAGAGAGAGACCGGGCATAGAAAGATTCGAAGAGGGGATTCTGACAAAACTCTAGGCAAGTGGTCGCTCAGCAAGTCTCGTACAAAGCAAAGAATTTAGAATGCTTTATATTGGGATCCATGTGAAGATACTTTTTAGTTTTATGAAATTTTGCTCGATTAAATTAGTTTGTTTTATTTCGCGTTATACTTTTTTGCACTGTTGACATTAAAATACAGAGTATAAACATATTTTTGGAAGTAACAAATGTACACAAAGACGAAAAGGTGAGAGTCTTATGCACTAAAAGTTTTTTTTGGGCCCCCTCCCCCTCCCCCCCAATCGCAATTCACCTCCCGCAATAATTTCCTCTTCTTCCTTTCTTTCCCAATGAACAACCCACAGTTGGTCATCCTTTAAAAGGAACAGATTGTCATCAAAATGGTCTTGAAGAAGACAATTTTTTAAATTAAAAGGAGGATTTTAGTAGATAGAAGGCTGGTTATTGTGATGCTTTAAAAGCACAGATTTTCACCAAAATTACCTTGAAGGAGAAAAAAACCACTTAGCCTTCGGTACATCTATGAATTAATTGGTTAAACTCCCCCTTATGAATTCATGGATACGCCACTGGTACTAATGCCCCATCCCCTTGCGAATTTTTGGATTTAACATTGATGGATTTCAATTTACAAATTCTATTGACCCTCCTGATCATGTTGCCAAGTGACAATTAGCTCACATGTTATAAATATGTTTTCAACTAGTATTGATATTCAACGAACAGAATGGTCAAATAGAATAAAAACCGTCAGTTTGTCTAATTTGAACCACGTTTTGCGTAATAAATCGCTGTAAATGTAATTAGGCGATTTTGCTCATTCAACAAGAAAATCTACAAAAATAATTTTAATTCCTGTTTTTATCAAAAAAGGTTATTTCCCGTTTGAGTGCATTTTTAAATGGATCTGGACGATGCACAAGGCCATCATTTGCAAATAAAAACTCTTTAAGTAGTTCATGGACTTTTCATTTTATTGCTGATTGGCATATCCATACTTATAATCAATAAAACAATCCTCGTCACTGTCCTAATATTATTGCCTCTAATTATACAGATTGCAAGTATAAATAATAAAAGTGTTGTATATTTTTACCATGGTTATTATCTGTAATGCAAACGCACATCATATCTCAGATTATTTCTAGATGCTTGAAAGTTGAATATAGCCTAAATGTCCCGTTTATGTTTTCTAAATATTATGGAGTATACTGTGTGGAAGGACGACATTGCAGTTACCTCTGCTGGCCGGAACACACGAAGTGGAATTACCTCTCGTTATTACATGATATTACCAACCCATTATTAAACAAAACTAAATAATATATATTTTCCTTTCGTGGTCTAAAATATAAATAAATAACAACTTCACAAAATACCGGAACTTTGTTTCACATTCAAATTATCTGTAGGGAACTATGATTCGTGGGAAACCTGGCCAGGTATTAATTATGACACTAATATGTTACTAGGTAGGCCTACAAAGTGTGTGAACAGATTGTGAGGGAATGTCAAAGGGTGATTTTTAAGAGAACTCAATACCTCATGCATTCGCGTTATTGACAACACATATGAAAACTTTGAATTGCATGTATAGACATGTGGGGGGTGGGGTATTGTGGGAAGCCAGTTATCACGAAATAAAGACACCTCTTTTGATTATTTACTGGGTGGGACAGCTATCTTAATTAAACTTGTAATTTATGGAAATGTCTTTAAAATCTTACATTGCTAATAATAATAATATAATAATAGTAATAATAATAATAATAATAATAAAAATAATAATAATAATAATAATAATAATGCTCAACTATTTTAAGTTTGATGGGAACCTCATTTCAATAAAGATGTTTGATGAAAATCGATCGTAATATAAACTCACACACACAGATATATATTAATGTAACATACTGTTTCTATCACTCGATATTAATTTTGTGTTTGTCTCAGGACTGACAGTTACTATTTGTTTGTTAAATGTCTATTTAGTCGTGAAAAAACTGTTGATCATGGATATTACGATCAAATGATGCATGACACGGAAATAAGGTATATGAAAACCTAGTTAAATTTTGTACGTATAATGTATAAAATAAAAACAGAGAGTTTATTTATATATCTGAAAGGTTGAAGGCTAGAGCAAGTCATGGACATGGATGACTGAGACAGCTGAGCGTAGATTTCATCGAATGCTGCGCTCACTCGCTGATGATGAAATCGAATGTTCGTACAAAGTTAACATTATGAGAGATGACTTTTTGTATCTTTTTAATATATAATATAAAATCTCAGATAAATTATTGCGGTTGCGGTTAAAGAAAGTAGCTTTCTATGACACGCCGTTCACTTAAAAAATATTTTTTTTCCCGAGGGAAACCTGTTTAGGATATGTAGGGCCTATGCCCCTCTTTAGGTGTATAACTAGGTATGTTGCGGATAGGACAATACAATTGTGAGGGAATGTCCGAGGGCTGCTAAACAGGAGTCATCCCCTTGCCAAAAAATTGCCCCCGGAAAAAACCTTCAGTCGGGATTGCCGGCCACGACGGGATTCGAACCCTCGAAGTCCCGCGCTAAGAGCTGGAGACAACTGCTTCGTTTAACCCATATTTTAATTTTTTCTTGAACAATACCTTACCATGACAAGGTAAGTTTAGCTTAGTTAGCCATGGATGCCTTTATTCTAAAAGTCATACCTATAAAACTCTACGGGAGCGCGCGCTTCCTTGGCTGTGCCACGAATCACACTGCCTGCCATCTTGATTAGCAAATACCTCAGATAAAACAAAGTGCTTTGGGGAATGGGAATAGAACGAGGGCTGTGAATTTATGTTGTAGGGAAAAACAAAAACATCTGGAATAAAATTTGAAGTGTTTATATTGATTTTCTACATCGGTGATGCTAATTTTGTGTCCCAAGTCCTGTATTTTTGTCGGTAGACTAGCAGACAGATTACCTTGAATTCGTACTGTGTTCTATATCTTCAAAAGGTGTCTTCTTGTGTACGACTTTTTTAAGTGCAGACCTAAACTTAAAATGTCGTTATAGAAGAGACTAAACGCCGACTGATTGACATGCCCGCGTGAATATAAACACAGAACAATCGGATCCGGGTAAGTTAAAAACCAATGTTATAATTAACAGTAGCACTGTTTCCGCTACTCATTAGCAAAGCTGCGACTACTGTGCAAGGTCCGGGAGCTCAGGCGAGCGCGTGGACTCGGGTTCGACTCCCGCGACAGGCAGAAGATTTTGACTTAAATCCATTAATTTTTGGGGAAGGAATGTCTAAACGGCAACGAGGAACATGTTTCAAATAAATGTGTTCCGATTTGTTGTTTCTGGCGTCGCCCGCTGTTGGAATCGTGTCCAACGAGCTGGATCGGTTTTCCTATAAAATACCTGGTTGTGACAATTGTTCGCTCGTCGATGGAGTCAGAGCCGAATGGGTTGCCCCCGTCGGGGCCCGGGGTAGAACTGGCCCAGAGCATGGCTCTGCTAATCGTAAAAGGCGATTCAAGAGAAAAAGTCCACCTCGCAAACATCAGCTAGTAAGAGTGGAGTATATTATACTCCACGAAACTAGAGGCGAGCTCTGGCAATCGTCGTCGGGGACCCTGACAAGGACACAACGAACGAAGACAAAGACGATGACGACTGCGACGCGAGAAACCCCCCTTCCTCCCCTTACCCGTGGCTTGTTCTGACCAGCATGGGCCCCTCCTCCCCATATTCTCTATAGGCTAGAGTGGTGCATTATGACCTTACGGTTGACGCGTCCCTAATCCAAATAAACAAAACCGAATGGGTTGGCTTGGTCTGCTTTAAATTAAAGCCCCCTGCTGAAAATCAGTTGTGACTGAGATCGTCGACTCTAAATGCAAAAGTATTTATTTATTTATTTATTTATTTATTTATTTATTTATTTATTTAGGCCTAGGCCTATTTATTTATTTACTCATTGAGAGAAGTGAGGAAGAGTGATTGAAGAGGACGTTGAAGAATGAGGTGGATGTAGGATAAACATGAATTGATTGAAACAAAAGGTTACAAGATTAACAATAAAAATACGTTCCTGTTCATGCATTAAAGTCTCCTTGTTAGCTATGGTGGAGGGGCTGATTATTTGATGTCAACTTTTAGTGACGCTAGTCCCTGTCCCCATAAACATAGAGTCACCAAAATTATTCTGTACATGCAGCTGTGAAGTACGACTGGTAAAAAGAGACTAGACGCAAGCGCTAGAAGGATGGACGAGTCAGCAAAGTAGGTGCTCTCGCCTAAGTCTTATACGTTGAACATTGTTCAGTTAAAAGTCATGATTCGATGTTAGATTGCCATGTGGGTGCAAAGCCTGGTTTCTACGGAACGATTTACTGACAACAAGCAAGCGGAAATTAAATTCCACTTTATTCAAACACACTTTCCTCAAAGACAATGAATCTATAGATTGTTGCATTCTTTCTAGGCGTGTCGTCTAGGGACGACACACATCGACGATGCGAACAAGAGAACTACTTAACTTCGTTGTTCATTCATTGTTATGTTTGTTAATTTGTCTCTTTGTATTGTGGCTTGTTTATTCTTGCAACTTTGTGTTGAGAGCTGCTTCAAACCTTTTGCTTGGGCATACTGCCCCTTTCTGCTAATCTTCCTACTAAGCTAATAGTGGGAAAATGAATAATAAAATAATAATAAAATAAAACAATTGATCAATTACAGACCGGCATGTTTATGTAGGAAACACTGATCAATCAAGCTGCATGCCAATATGTTATGCTTCCGGTTGCTAAATCATAATATATTATCTATTTTACAATTAATAATTAACTATAGGCCTAGTCTACGGGTACTGCACAGATTTCCTCACAGCTGTAAGTTCTAAACTGAGTATTTCACAATTGTTTTTGCATAACTATTTTTTTTCTCTTATAATAAGATTTTATTGTCATTTGGCATTGCGGAATCACGATTATGTTCATCATTCTGCTATCAATTTATCAGTATAATGGTAGCACGCCAAGGTTGTGAGTCGTGTATCCGTGCACTGCTGTTGTGATAGGCCAACAATGGACCTAATACTATCTGTGACGCAGCGACTGAAGCCTACTGTATCCACTTATGCAAGGGCGGCATACATTGTCACAGAAGAATGGTACCACACACTTTTCGCTTCACTTTGAAAGGATGACATTGAAAACTGACTGATGATTTGATGATTTCTGTTGCTCAACGTCTCATACTAATGCACTAAGGCTATTCGAGACGATGAGTGCATGTGAGATATGACGATGAAGGACGATTACAAAAAACCCATGCCTTATGCGGGAATCGAACCCACGTCCTCGTAGAGCCATACGCTTCGCACCAGCCGATTAGGGCAATCGTATGTGCCACCGTGGACCGCTTGAAAACTGAAGAATGTATGCGCAATAAGTAATTCACTTTTATACTCCAAGCATACACATTTAGATTTATCAAATAGGAATAAAGTAAAGTGGTTCCAACGAAAGAATGCAGGTGGCTCTAAATTGTTTTCCCAACATAACAACTTTGTCATTTCTATTCACGCTAGCTCAGCGTGGATCTTGCACACGGAGGAACTCTGTGATCTAGCACAGATAATTTTTGTTTGCGTTGGTAAAAGATAAATATCTCTTTCATACACAAAGGCGACATTCCTTTTACCGCGCATTAATTCTATTCCCACCACTACCAACCAAGCATCTGCATTCTTTCGTTGGAGCAAGTATATTTTAAATTTATTCGCGTTTAACAATCACCTACGTAACCATGAAATTTCCGTTTTTAGGAACCCTTTGCATCATTATAAACAAAACAGAAAACATCATTGTCGAGAATATTAACATTACATCCATATAATAAATCGTAAAAGGGTGACGTGTGCATTGTGCAATATTGAACCCCTCGACCTCTACCTCATTATACTTGTGACATTTATTGCATATTATTAATTGGTTGTCACTTCCACAGCTTGTTAGTAGTGTGTGGTTTTTTAAAACTATCTATGATCTTGATGTATCTTCATTGTCATGATTGCACGTATAAAACAATGCCACGTGTGTTTATGTTGCAATCCAGCGGCGGATCAAGGAAGGCAACCCCTCACGTCCACGCACAGACCTGCAACTGTTTGTACAGAGCATTTAAAAAATAATGCGTTTAATAAGAATTACGTAAATTAGTTAATCAATTTACAACCAAATTGTAGCCATTCAAACTATATAGGTTTTGAAGTCAACATGGTATTGACGACATTTTAATTCACCAAACTCTCTGAATAGAGACCCTGCAGTTTCTAATTTGAGATGCATTTTCTTAGTTCAAACGCGAGCAATATTTTTATAATATATAGAAATAATATAGAGTATAATTTAATGTACGAATTTTCGCAATCAACAAAATGTAATGATATTCAGCAGCAGCAGGCCAAAATGTGTATTTCAGATGACCTAAGTTCTTTATTCCTCTTGGCAGATATGGTACTATACCTGTATGACTCTTTTGAAGAGAAGGTGAATTACATAAAGCTAAAATACGTGACATGTCCTATGGCCCTGATAGTTCAATATAAAACATTTACTAGGTATAAACTTTTATGACGGCCATCATATAAATATCACCAAGATTGAACTAAATTGCACCGGCAAGGAATTTCTAGATTCCTGCATGCAATGGTGCATGTGAACCTAGATTGCAAATTGAATTGCTGGGATGTAAAAGATGCATGTAGATTTCTCTGGAACAGAGAACTGCAAGTTACTAGATTCTAGAAGATGTCTCAGTCTGATGTATGCGCTTTCGCCTCTGAGCAGTTCGGATTCTTATTGTAGTTATACCATTCACTGTTCACCGAGTTGCCATGTGGGAGCATGAGAGTGTTTTGTTTGAAAGTAACCAATTCCAAGCTAATTGCTCAGTGAGGAAATATCAGGGATGGCCAACAGTAGATTTTGCGATATAACATATTATCGATATTCGGATTCTTTACTTCACAAACGTGACATGCGGGAGGGTGGGCTTCGTTTCCCGACACCGGTACTCTGACTTAATTATTTGACAAATTATTTGGCAAAAGTGAATGTTTGAAATGATCACAACTCACACACACACACACAACTCCCTGGCTTAGTGCATGGCCTCTATTGATTAAACTTAGGCCTATAGTTCTGCTAGACCATCAACAATAATTTGTTTCGGGTTTGAATAACTATTTGATGCATGCATATATTTTCGAAATTTCCTTGCCCATGGCTTCTTTATATATATATATAGTTTGGAGTGAATGTCCAGATTTTGAGCGTATGGTGAATCCCAGATTTCAGTCAGGAATGAAGGCCAGGTGGCAAACGCATTTCTTTTTAGGGAACTTTTTGAGAATGCGTTTTTTATTTGAAGAATATATAGGCTAAGGTATTATAGTTATTACTATTTTGTGGGTCACTTGGAACGAACATTCCTTTTAAATTTCTTACGCTGTCATTATGCCAACGACGTCAGAAATAAGATTAAAATGACAACTATAGTCACCTGTATGCCTACTTTTTACACAAGTTGATCTCAGAATGGATAGGCAGCTGCTGCCCATTAAGACAAGCATGGGTGGGAGTATAGATTCTGAGAAGAACTCACAAATACAACCTTATTGTATTAAATTCTTAAGTTTTGGTGGAGGTGCCGGGTACAGACAAGTACCCCTCCTCCCCCCCCCCCAGACCCGCCCTCTTGACTCAAACGGTCAACAAAACTCGGCATCTCCACCAAAACACTAAGATATTCTGTTTTATCATCATTCTAGTTGGTAACTTTAGATCAGACAACGCGTGTCAATCGGAGGTCATTTTCGGTTTTATCGTTAGACTTGACACAGGCAGACAGTCGAACAGAAAAGTGGTGTTTATATACAAGGGCTTCAACCCTTAATTTACTTGACACAGGCAGATAGACGAACAGAAAAGTGACGTTTTTATAGGGGGGCTTATTGATCGGTTACTTTCAAAGGAACTCAGCTTCCCCGAAACTTGTCCAAAAAGACCCGAGTGTGAAAGTCTTGAGCAGTCCTCAGCGCCATTTTTAAATTTTTCGTTTCTTTTTGGTTTAGCATCCATGGCCTATAGCCTGTGGGTTTGTACGAGGCAAGGCCAAGGCCGGTAGATCCGATGTTGTCACTTGAAGCCACGGCCCCGTGGAGCTGGAAGCTTCCACCGCACTCTAACCTACAAACCGCGCTCCGCCTGTCAACCGGCTAGCCGGGTCACTGCTCGGCTCGGGGAGAAGTCTTCGTTCCGAGTGTCAACCTTCTGGTTCTATTATTACACCACCCGACATCGGGTTCACGGTTCACTCGGAGAAACAACTTAACACGCGCGACTTGATTAGGAAAGTCACCGGTTCAATACCCGCCTCTCAGGCAGGGTTTGGTACCTATGCACGCCCCTTGATGATCCGTCAGGGTTCAACCTGCATGGCCCCCGTGGATGGCTTAGCGGTTTTTAAAAGTAATCATATTTATCTACAGATTTTCGCATTGCAAATAATAATAATCAAACACCCGGTTCCAACATAAGTCAGGTCGGGGGGTGACGTATCACCAATTTCTCAGGCTGTGGACTTTCAGTGTTTGCTAGCCAGGCTCAACACCTCCTCATCTACTTTGATGTCTTCTATGACAGGCATTTCTACCAGTTCTCGCCATTTCTTTCTGTCCTCCCAGAGTCTTTCTTCATTAATTCTTTCCCATGATTTCCCTCTTTCTTCAATGTTCCATTTTATTTGGTCCCTCCATCTATCTCTTGGGCATCCAACTCTTCTTACTCCCCCCCATGTGCGTTCAAATTCTCTTCTTGGTATTCTATCTTGTTTCATTCTTCGTACGTGTCCATACCATCGAAGTCTTTCTCTTCCTATTTTATTTCGTAAACTTTCCACTCCTAGGTTGTTTCTTATTGTTTTGCTCCGTACCTTTTCTAAATACCTTATCAAATTGCGAACACCGACAGTGTTGGCTCGGGCGCTAAGCGCTCGACCCTGATTTGAGAGGTCTCGGGCTCAAATCCCGTCGAGACAGGCAATCCTGACTGAAGTTTTTTTCGATGTTTTCCTCAGTCGCGTTAATGCGAATGCAAGGGCCGGATTCGGACATCCCTTCACAACAACTGTCATACCTACAAAATACCTATTCTATCCGCAACATACCTATACACCATTGAAGAGGGGCATATTGCACCCTATAACAGGTTTAATTCCCACAATAATAATAAAATAAGATTGTGCACATTTTTACTCACGAAACGCCAAATATATACTATCTTCTCTAGGTCGACTGGAAACAGCTTTGATTCGCTATCCTATCCTTTACTTAGGTTTGTAACTTTAAGCGTATCTATACACATTATTTTCTCGTGGACCTGCTATAACTTCATCTTCATGCCCATCTTCGACTATGTGTTGAGTGTCTGGGTATTCGTACAGGGAATGTCCTACGACTAATTGAGACTGAAGGAAACATCGGATTCTGACATCCTCAGTCAGGATTGCCAGTGAAGGGTAGTAACCGAAGACTTACTGAATCAGTCTCACGCGTTACGCATGAGATACCTTCAAGCTTTTTTCTGAAAAAATACGTAATCGCTTTGAGAACGAGAAAGAATTTTGCTTATAAACAAGGAGGTAGCAAAGCTAGATGTTACCTTTGGGGTTTAGAATATGTTACTTTAATTTGATTGTCAGCCCTTCTTCTAGGACCTAAGGTCAACTCTAATTCAATGGCAAGTACTCTTGAATTTATATAAGAGAATAATTCGAGTTCGAAATCCCTCCCTCCCAAATCATATTTCTTCAAATCAAGTTGTTTCTCTTTGAAAATGGATTTAGAAAATTTAAAAAAAAAATGTTGGTCGGATTTATTACAAGCTAAAACAAGCGTTTCATTTCTATAACATTGCCCAAAAGTGAATAAGGAAAACATCTTGTAAATTTGTTTGGTCTGGGAGAGGAGATGATTTAGCATCGCGTATGCAGAGCTCCCAAGTTGATCATTTAAAATGGGAAATATGTCTTAGTCATCATTACACCAATTGTCATAATAACATGATCACAAGTTAAGAAACATTTCAAGTTTTCCTAATGAGTTGTTTATCTTATTGTCTCATTAGGTTTTAAGGAGAATACAAATAATATATAAGCTTAATGTCTATGGTGAAATCGAAATTATAATTACGTATAATGATCCCCAAGAAGAATATCATATTTCTATCTAAGGTTCTCTGCTGTCTGCCTGTCGTCTGAAAGAGAGGCCATCATGTTGTCGCTTTGAAGGTCTTCGTGCGAGACTGTACCTGATAGTATGGCCAGGGCCCGAACCCAAGTGTGCCAGCGTTTTTCTTGGGGGTAGAAAGAAACTAAAAATATGATTGAGAAAGGTGATGTTTTGTCAAGGAATCTAAAGTTATTACAACATACTCTAGGAACCTCGCAATAATACACAATCGCAGTACAGAGTAATGATAATATTTCGTCCCCTGTTTTGGGCTAGGCATTAGATTATCTCAATGTTGCCCTTGCGAGGCCCATATCACTCGTCGTATGCTTAGAACCCCTGCACTTTTGATTGCGACTATGGATCATCGATCCGTAGGGCCTAATTGATTCGAGATAATCATAACCGTCTCGATCGGTATATAATAATTAACACTACCAAACGGTGTCCTAAACATTTTGCTACATCATTCCCAAAAGAGTATTTTAAGTCTAAGGTTCAAAACGAAAGATCTTATACACACTTTCATCATTTCAATCAACAACTTAGCAAGTAGTTTTATGGTTAACAGGTTCACCACCCTTTTGATAGTTAGTAAATAGCGGTTTGCTCGACAAAAAAGCATCATACGTAAATAAAATTATGAAAACTTGTCAATAAAGCATACATGGACGTTCCAACAGTCATAGATTTTCAAAATTTTGACTTGATCAGACAGAAAAAATTCACGAATATAGTCAATTTTGGACTTTTTAACAAAAATTTAAATTCGTGAAATCTAATTTATTTTTTATAAATTATTTCAAAACAATTTTAGGAATGTGTTACTATAGAAACCTTTATTTCCACTTTCTTGAGATATGTTTCAAAATTTCTAACAACTGTGATGTCATTCAGCCGAGCAAACAGAAAATTGCCTAAAAAGGGGGTGGTGAACGCTCTTAACGACATTTTTCCGTATTATTCATTAACTCAGTCATTAATTATTATTATTTGTAATTAGTTATTGTTGTTTTTATTCGCATTAGACTCACGCTGTTTAACTGTGGCATGTTTCACGGACATAAAATGTTGTAGGGATTAGGGCCTACTATTTGTTATACCTTACAACCTTGGAATATAATAGCGTGCAACTCTTCACAAGGCGCGTGAAAGCTAATGCACTTTTCATGAGATATAATATGTCTTAGTTATAAGTAAACCTTAATACGCATCATATCTAGGTTTAGTGATTTCGAAGGTCTCCTGAAAATATCATCAAGATTTGAGTATTCGTTCGGCTGATTTGAAAGCGAAAAAAGTACAAAACTATAGTTTTATGATTTTATTTTTTTACAAAACAACACAAAATCGTAAAAAAAAGCACTATTGTCGCGAGAAAATATTCTTCAGTTGAAACCAAAACCATAACCGTGGCAGATATAGCTTCACCGGTTTTGAAGGGTCCCAGAAAACTGCGCCAAGATCGAAATAGACGTTTATCCGGTAAAGATCGAACTAAGAAGGAACCGCAAAAACGAAGGAAGGAAGGGCAAAAACAGCATAAAAAAAAACTACAAGAAACAAACAAAAAGACTCTATCTTTCTTCCTCAGTGTTGTCGAATTAAAATCTCGGCTATGTTCGTTACGCTTACTACGATCATTCAAACTAATTATATTTTTTTGGAATCGCGTAGTGATTGGATGAGCGTAGCGAGCGAAGCGAAGATTCCATTTCACTACACTGGGAGAAAAAAATCCGGAATATTTTTTTTTTTTTTTTCGGTATTTTTGTGTGTCTGTTAACACGATTCCGGCTAAACCGATACTCCGATTGTGATGAAATTTTATGGAGGTCTTTGAAATCTCTGAACTTAGAACTGCCACGTTTTTGAGCGCAATCGAAAAAAATGTTCTTATAAAAAACACAATTTTACGATTTTTTTCGATTTTTAAAACATTTCTTCAACCTCTAACACCTACATGCATTATCCGATTGTAATGATTTTTTCACAGAACCTTAATTTTATGAATTAAGTATTCGTGTGAAATTTGAGCGTAATCGAAAAATTTATTCTCATGAAAATCGAAATTTTACGTTTTTTTTTTTCTTTTTTAAAACAATTCTTTGACTTATAACACCTACATGCTTTATCCTATTGTAATGATTTTTTCACAGAACCTTAATTTCATGAATTAATGTACTCGTGTTAAATTTGAGCGCAATCGAATAATTATTTCTTATGAAAATTGCAATTTTACGATTTTTTTTTTTTTTTAAATTACGATGAATTAAAAAAATGTAATTAATTTTTATTTAACTTTTTATTTAATTAAAAAAAAAAAACTTCGACTAAGTAATGATTTTTGCACAGAACAACAGAAAATCCGCGTAACACAATGGCAGCTCAATGCACCAATTACGCTCATCCAACAACGCGGCGGGACTTAAGCGTTTTCCTAGTTATGAACATTCCGTCCTTGATGAACAAGCTGAATATTGTTATGGGAGTCGCTTTCCATTTTATGACAAAACGTTAATAATGAAACCTAAAATGTTAATATTTGAATGAACGCGGGTTTCATGCATGCTCTCTGGAAGAGGTTGACCGTTCTGTCGCTAGAGTGCTACACGTCACGGCGTGATGTTTAGTTCTGCTGCCTGACAACAGAGACCAGCAGTATGTTCGCCACTTGTTGGCGCGAGAAGGTTAAATTATAGAGCAATCCGCATTCTCACACCATGGACGTACATACAAGTAACTGGCCTTGAAGTCCATGCTCACATGTCACACCACGTAGTTAAACATGTCTTACGTTTGTTTAAAACAAAAAAGTATTTTCCATGTGGTTCAATCTCCACTCCACGGAATTTCCTCTCCCTGATAATAGAGTATCATGATTTGGTGCGGGTAGAGTTTGATTCCAGCTGTGAGAACTTTCAAGTACATTTTCTTTTTTTTTACAAACAACAGAACAATATTAGAAGAGAGCAGTGCCAAGGGGTAAAGAGTTTTCACATATTTATAGTGCATAATGAGAAGGGTACGATGCCTGAACCCCTTCTTTTAGTTCTCAATATTTGTGTGTGTGTGTAAAAGCAGTGGCGGCACCAGACAAAAATCAATGGAGGGCAGAGGAGGGACAAGGTAATAAAGTGGGGGGGGGGGGGTAGTTAGCGGCGGGTAGCTGGGGTCTGCGGTGAAGCCCCGAAGCCGGAAGCCCTTTCGGCGAAGGCAAGAAAAAGATTTTCACCATACTGCAGCTGTTATTCCGTCATGTTTTAACTGAAAAAAATGGCAATTCAAGGGATTACCGTTTTGTTTATAAAGGATAAACACTTGGTAAAATAAACACAAATATGTACAGTTTGTTATATTTAATGTGTGATTTGATGATTTTTTGGAGGGGCAAGTTTATGAAGGATAAACACTTAGGGCCGGTATTACAATCAACAAATAATAAACGTTAACTGTAACAAATAGTTATCTGTCGGATAAGCTATCCGTCCAATAACTACCTAGTTTGCGTATTACAAAGGAAGTTAATCCTCCCAATAGCTATTTGGAACATTCTGATCGAGTGGATAGTCCACGCGTCGCTAGAACTGCCACCTCGAAAGTGTTTTAATACCAAAATAAGCAGTTTTTGCAAACATATGCTGTATACAGCTGTGAATTACATTCAAGAAATATTGGCAGAAGGTTTTAAAAGCATTGAAAGTGTCCTAATTGTCATCGCGAAGCTTTTACACTCGACTCTAGTCAGCATGCATATCTACCGGGCTGGATCAGTATCGGTCTAGTCCTGACGTCCTCTGCAGACGCTGCTAGTCGAGTGGTTAGCGCGCTATTTTTGCACGCGAGAGGTCGCCGGTTCGAGTCCCGTCTGGGAAAACTTTTTTACTTTTTTTTAATCATCCCATCATTATTATGTTCACTTATTATCAATGACAAATGTCAATTTTTATAACTTTTCCTTGTAATTTACTCGAAAAAAGACTTTCCCCCTCAACATTTTGCTCTTTACATCTGTAAGCCTACACCCAAGGCGACCCTCAAATTGAAACTCATATTTACAGATCGTTGATTACATAATATGTATACCACGGGCGTTGGTTCTTATTACTACAAAAATTAAATTAAGTAATTTTTTTACATCTAGCACATTCCAAAATATTTGGCTTTGGTGTGATAAGACTATTTTTAAAATAAGTCCACGAAGCTTACTCTATAATCTATATACGAGGTAAAATATGCATAATAAAATCAATACTAACAAATACTGACAAAAAGAACGAATTATTAATTAATTAATGACCGTCTATGGGCCCGGGGTAGAATTGGCCCAGAGTATGGCTCTGCAAATCGTACAAGGCGATTCAAGAGAAAGAGTCTACCTCACAAACATCAGCAAGTATTTTGTATTTGTATTTTATTAGCAGCTGTGGATTACATGTGATGCCGAAACTAGTACGTGTATCGTAACATAAGCATTGTCAGAACAGAACAGAAGTAAGAGGGCAGTCAGTCTATAACTGCCTGAAGCTAGAGGCGAGCTCTGGCAATCGTCTCGGGGACACCTCCCCTTCCTTGACGATCTCCCCGACGACGATGACAAAGACGATGACGACCGTGACGTCAGAAACCCCCCTTCCTCCCCTACACCGTGGCTGGTTCTGACCAGCATGGGGTTCCTCCTCCCCCTATCTCCTATAGGGTGAGTAGTGAGTGGCGTAGGAATTATATTTTTTAGTTATTTTGGGGGGGGGGGGGGGGGCACACTAAAGTTGCCTACGAGTTTGGGGTGGGCAAACCGGGGTCTGGGGCGAAGCCCCAGCCGCCGGAGGTCTTTCGCCGTAGGCCAGATTTTTTTTAAGTGCCCTTGATAGGTGGCCTAAAACACGTTTTCAGGTGAATTTTAATTATGAATAAAGGTTACATTTTGAAGCTAATATTGCATTGAAGATTGATTACTTGACCGAAATCGGTCGACAGTCTGCTTGGGAGTGGAAACACTGCACAAAAAAATATAATGAATATTAGTCTAAAATCAGATGGCTAGTCTATCCTCGCAAACCACGTCACCTAACTGAAACTTTCTAAAAAATGTTAACAAAAATCTTACTTTTTGTTTTGCAAGCCCGACTGAAGGAAAATCTTAAAAAACACCCCAAAAAGCTATTAGTTAGCAAATGACACCCATACCTGCTTGACCTCCCCAGTGGGGGGTCAAGCTAACAAGTGGGGGGGGGAGTTTTCCCCTCCCCTCCCCCCCCCGTTCCTACGCCCCTAGTGGTGCATTATGACCAAACGGTTGACGTGTCCTTAATCCAAATAAACCAAAACCGATTATTAGGCTGAATATAAAATGAACAATTAGCCCAATGAAATGAATTTGAAAAAATAATAATAATAAATAAATAATTGTTCATTATTTATTTATTTTTCAATTTTAGTGATAGATAATCAATTAAAATGGTTGTTAAAATCATTTTGTTCATTTATTTTATCTTATTTCATTTTTAAATCAAGTTTTTATGAATTTTTTAACACCCTTCTTCATCGAATAGCGCGCTATCGGCCAGTTGAACCTCCCAATAAAAAATCCGACAAATAAGCAGCTCATATTCTTAAGAATAGTGCTATTTGTCGATTGTAAGACCGAAATAACGCTATTTGCTACAGTTAGCTTATTTGTTACAAATAACTTTCTTATTTGTTGATTGTAATACCGGCCCTAGTAAAATAAACACAAATATGTACAGTTTGTTATATTTAATGTGTGATTTGATGATTTTTTGGAGGGGCAAGTTTATGAAGGATAAACACTTGGTAAAATAAACACAAATATGTACAGTTTGTTATATTTAATGTGTGATTTGATGATTTAATTTTAGTAATAATACACGACGTGCAGCAGGCATTTGACACCTGGGGGGCAAGCCATTTTTGGAGGGGAAAGTGCCCCCCCAGCCCCCCCCCCCGTAGCGCCGCCACGGTGTAAAAGGCTTGGGATGTTTCTTTTACAAGAATTTGGTAAAATTGAGTGTTGTGTATGTCAAGGTCTACTACATCTCCGCCACCTGGCGCAGGCTCGTCTAACTCGCTCGTGTGGCCACTAGGCTAGAGAGTTAGACGTTCCTCTGCTAGGGGGAGATCTAGTAGACCTTGGTGTATGTCTGCGTGGTGTAGGTTAGTGTAGTGAGCAGAAACGATAAAGAAGTTTCAACGGGGGAAACTTCTTTATCGACTCTGGTAGTGAGTCTTGGCCAGGCCTACTACTAGCGCACTCTAACACCAGGTTACCGTATTGCAGGTGGATGTGGAGGAAGGCGCGTGCTCTGGCGTGACCGCGAAGAGCTCAGTGCGCCCGCTACTGCTCGCGAGTGTGGTCGTCATGTTGAAGCTTAGCGTGGTAGCCGGGTTGTCGGCTCTCGTCTGGATCTACATGGGATGGATGTTCCTCCTGCAACTCGCCATCGTTGCGCTGGTCGCGTACCTGGCTGCAGGGGGAGGCTTCAGGTGGTTGTACGTCGCATTCAGGACGGCGCCGAGGGACATACGGTGAGTACAGCACGGACACTCCCAGTCCTTGGTTCGAGCCTGGAACATGCTGCGCTACAACCACGCGCGTATTGTTTGTATTGATGTTTGGAGGTACACGTGGATAATAAGTTGACGTCTTATAGACAAAATCATTGTTTGACGTTGTAAGGGGGGGGGGGGGGGGGGGGGGGTATTATAGCGGAGAAAAGTCATGTGGTACTCGACATGAAAACTGGTTTGGAAATTCGCTAATGAGAAGTTGTTTATAAGTTAATTGATTTGATTTTTGTGGCTTACGTCTCTATCAATGTAATATTACTATTCGAGTCGATGAGTTGTCATAGACTAGTGTAAATGTCAATTATTTTTCAGAAAACCCATGCAATATGCGGGATTCGAGCCCACGTCCTCGTAATGTCATACGCTTCGGACCGGCGCGCCATCGCGGATGGCTGTTTATTTTAATATCCGCGGTTGCTCACAGTAAATATATTGAGTAAAGTACCTATGTGTTTTGTGTGATGCATTTTATTATGATCTAGGTAATTTTGTTCGTGAAGTTGCAGTTTAAGAATTAAAATTGTGAGAGTGGGAATGTTTACTAGTCTCTCCCCCTCCCCTCCTCATCTATCCGGTATATTCGCTATCTCTACTGGCTAAACCACTAGACTAAACGAATCGAAACCACTATCCGTATCGTTTAGTCACCTTTTCGACTGGCGAGCCTTGTTTTTTATGTGGGAATGACTTGCGTCACGCGTGAAACATGTTTTGCATAAACTAGCTACTACGGCAGAATTCGAACGACATTATTTTAAATACTTTCAAGAGGTATATGTGGTACTGTTAGTGGTGGAAATGAGAGTAGACTGGATTGCTCGAGGCTCGAGCAACCTTGCTTGGCCTTGCACGGACGTCTGTGTTTTATATCGTGTAATCTGCATCAGAGCGCATGCATTAAACTGAAGTCTGCCTTGGGTGGGGTTCTTGGAATGTCCAACGTCACGCCTTTGAGCGGTTCGTTCAAGATGCGGTAAAAAATAGAAAGAGATGCTGTATTCGAAAACTTTGATTACACTCAATGATCCTACCTAAGAGCTATGTTCTGTCGTGCCCGATAGAGTGAACCCATAATGATTTTGGATTCCGTATCTGGGAACCGAAGACATTGCCAATTGCGATATTATTTCAGTTTTTGATGCGAAGGAAAAAGCATTGGAGGCACACATGCATTCAATTCGACGCTATTGAATGTTGCCAAAGGTCATTTACATATAATTTCCAATTCATGAATAATGTTTATTTACTTTTACCCATGCAAGCTTAGCTTCAATGAATGGACATTTCTTTGCGGAAAGAAAACAACAATACGTTTGTTTGTTAGCGTGTATTTTGAGTTCGACTTGACACACTTTCATATTTTGCAGGGCGCAAAAAACTATGGGATTGATTTACGCGCAAAAAACATTTAAACCTGTTTAAATAATTAGCAACAAATTATGTAAGCTGGTCATTTCGTAACACGTAGCGATTTAACTTATAACATAATAGCTAATTTGGCTTGTTGATGAAGCGAGGGCTATTGGGACGATGTGTATAGTTTTTAACAGAAATCAATCTATGCTAAATAGTTCTTTGTTGATGTGTCTGCATGCTGATGCTTTATGTAATGGATTAATTTAGTTGTCCTCGTTTGTAAATCAGTTATTTAACTGAATAGGATAGACGTTAAATAAATAAATATAACAAATCGTGGTAAGACCAGACGGTGGCTTGTTATATTGTATTGTGTGAATATTTACTAAAGTCCATGCGCCTCGCGCGGCATTCGAACCCACGTCTCTCGGAGTCGTTCGAACCTCGTCATCCACATCTATCTGCCTCTTTCTACATTTGGGTAGATAGAGATATTTGGATATGTTATAGTAGTTGACTGTCTCTTGACTATAACACGTACGAAACCTTTATCCCCCAACCCCCTCATTAGTTTGTTGGATTATTCGTTATGACCGGAATTATACATGAATTCGTAGAGAAAAAAACACCAATTAAACTTTGATAAACAAAATCTAAAAAAATAATTTCGTGAAAACTCAGAAGAGGTCAGTGAAAGTCCCAAATTATATTTTCGAAGTAGCATTATAAAGATTTATAACCTAAACTAGTTAGCCGAAATAACTAAGCAAGTCCGCGTCTTTGCACAATCTAGAATCTCCTTCACAGAAGCATCGACTTCCAAGAACTGTGACTACACGGGCGTCATCGTACGTTGTCAAACCGTCACCTCTGCCCCTGTGTGTGAAATGATGTGTGTTATTACTAAAGCTTGAGCTCTTGGAAGTAGGCTACCTATTGTTAGATTAGATTCAAGCTCAAGCTATGACACCATGATGATACCGTGCACCTTCCGTATAATAATGTAATTATTATGTAGGACTTACGCCTACCGTCGGCGTCATCACATGCATGTAGTTCACTTTGTTGCTCGATTCACCTATAGATCAACTTAAGTTAATTTAATTTTTATTAGCATCTTTAAAATTCTGTTAGCAATATTCATTAGTATTCGAATGAGATGAGAAAGGACAAATCTGAGATTGGGTCTATAGAAACCCTCGTATTGTATCGCGGTGTCAATGGAAATTACTTTGGGCTACCGACCGTTGAATTAATTAACTAGGAAAACGCCTCAGTCCCGCCGCGTTGTTGGATGAGCGTAATTGGTGCATTGAGCTGCCATGTGTTTATGCGGATTTACTGTTGTTCTGTGAAAAAATCATGACTTAGTTGAAGATATTTTTAAAATTAAATTTAAATTTAATAAAAAATTTAATTTAATTTAATAAAAAATTAACTTAATTTTTTTTTTTAATGATTCGTAATTTTAAAAAAGGAAAAAATCGTAATATTGAAATTTTCATAAGAAATAATTATTCGATTGCGCGCAAATTTTACACGAATATATTAATTCATAATATTTAAGGTTCTGTAAAAAAAATCATTACAATCGGATAAAGCATGTAGGTGTTATAAGCTGGAGAATTTAAAAATTGAAAAAAGTCGTAAAATTTGCGATTTTCGTAAAAATATTTTTTTGATAACGCTCAAATTTTACACGAATATATAAATTCATAAAAGTAAAGTTCTGTGAAAAAATCATTACAATCGGACAAAGCATGTAGTGTTGTAAGTCGAAGAAATTTTAAAAAAATCGAAAAAAATCGTAAAGTTGCTATTTTCATGAGAAATTTTTTTTCGATTTTGCTCAAAAAACGTGGCAGTTCTAAGTTCAGAGATTTCGAAAGACCTCCATAAAATTTCATCGCAATCGGAGATCGGTTTAGCCGGAATCGTGCTAACAAACAGACAAAAATACAAAAAAAAAAGAAGAAAAAAAAAAAAACATCCGGATTTTTTTCTCCAGTGTAGTGAAATGGAATCTTCGCTTCGCTCGCTACGCTCGCTACGCTCATCCAATAAGATATGACAACCAAACCGAGTATTGAATGTTGTCTGCTACTTGTGGGTAAACCAAGGTGCATGGGTACCGGTACCGGCAGGGCTGCTATAGGCCTATAGCAGTCCTGTTCTCTCAACTGACCAAAACCACAGTTGTTTCATGTGTTGTGGTTTATTTTTTACTTTGCTAAAATTTTCAAAAAAATAAATTTTGTCTGATTATCAAAATATTTATCGACGTATATTAGGGCTATCAATGTATGCTTCCTTAACAACTAAGCTTCCTACGACCGACAAGCTATTTGCCAACCAGCGATTGGTCTTGTAAATTGGGGCTCAATGTAGATCAAGATTCACCCACCAATGACGCCTGCATGCAAGGCTGCCTCGGAACAACTTTACATAAGAGCGATTCGACGTTGTCCCATTCGTCGCTATACTCGGTCGGAGGCTGAGAGAGGCTTTTTTGGTAGTTTCGTTTTTGACAAAACCTTGATATTTCGTTACAGTTAAATTAACTTTCCTCTTTCTGATTACGAAGTCTAATGAGAATATAACGACTCAGATTCAAGTACAAATTTATTTAATTAATAAATAAAATACTTATTTGCGCCAGTGACTGGTTGCTGCCTGAAGCAACCGACAGCTTTTTACCTGGATGTGCACAACACATGATGCTGACGATAGGCAAAAACCACTGGCATTGTTTTAATAATACACGCATGTGAATGACAAACAAGATTGTAGGTTAGCAGGAGTGACGTCAGGGACACTGTTTTAAACTACCACTGTGCTTGTTTGTAGAGTGTAACCAGCGTTGGAATTCTTCTGGAGCCCTAGACATTACAGTTCACATAGCTGTGACGTATTAGGTCGTCCGTAACCACCATATTTAAATGTATTAGTTGGAATTGGTATGTTGAATAGATTGGTTGACTAAATATTAGTGTGTGTAGAGTGTATGTAATATTCGTTAATTTTCTCCCGAAATAAATCTACAATTAATTACCCAGAAGTTTGTATTTTAACTCTCTTAAAATTTGGTTTAATTTCACATATTTAGTCAAGAAAGAGGTGACATTGAATGTTTACAAAGCACATCACCAACATGATGTGGCTCAGAGTTTCCGCGCGATACGTAACCCAATAGGTCTTACACAATTTGGACATTCCGTCATAATTACCCCTAATCCCAATAAATAACTTCGTTAATCACTTAAGAGTGAAGGGTAAATAGAGAGAGGGTAAACAGATTAGGCAGGGTATACAGTGTGGTATCCCTAGAAAAAAATCAATCATGAATATGTTTTAGATTACGATACCAATTGTCTCGAGTGCAACTGAGAACGGTCGAGAGTTAGTTTATTTGTTTTAAGGGCGCGTCAACCGTTAGGTCAAGCCCATGGCACGCCAACTTGGCGTTGTGATTGGCCTAGTTAGATGAGTGCGCTCATACGAGTGATGGAAATCAGTGCGAAATTTGAACTTGCATTAATTCGATACGGATATCCTCATTGTCACGGGCCCCAAAGCAGACCTGTCATTATCCTTACACAACGACCTGGTGTACTCTAGTTACACACTATAGCTGCATGGATGGCTCACTCTCACAACAAACGTTATCGTACGAGTCCAACCGAGGTCCAACGATACAGATCGCCCACAGTCCGATATCGCAAGTCCAAGAAATATGGATGAAAGTATTTTGTTTGTTTGTAGTATTCATCATATTTACCTCGCAATTACTTACTACTTAAACTACTGCACACACCAAATGCAAAATTTAATTTTGATCTATGATTAAATTATTATTTTACAATAAGTTTTATAAATATTGTTTCTTCCACCAAAGTTTATGAAAAAATATTTTCTGAAATAAACTTTTGCTGCGTGATTTCTTTTGTCAGACCGTACAAATACGAGTTTTGTACCGGCGTAAGGAAATAAATGTTATATATTGCTATACTAAAGTATAAGTTGCAAGCATATTTTAACAGCTCGAAGATAAGGGCGTGTTGAAACTGTGTACTAAAAGCATCATTGCTCAAAATTTACTTTTGCACTTGGTTAGTCTTGTCCAGTATTGACAATCAATTGGAATAAAATAGCTGCAGCACTATTCAGCCATCTTCAATTTTCTGGTAGTTACTAAACGCGCGATTTGGTAATTTTTCTTTTGTGTGGGTGAAATGCAGGCAATTTTACATCCAGTTTTATCAGTGAACCAAAAGTTATTAAATTATTGTTCAGTCAAGACTCAAGTCACAAGCTGTCGAGGCAATCTAGCACAGGATTGTCTTTAGGCAATCTTAAGAAAACAATAAGAAAAAATAAATAAA
This sequence comes from Sweltsa coloradensis, assembly GCA_024449915.1. Taxonomy (NCBI): domain Eukaryota; kingdom Metazoa; phylum Arthropoda; class Insecta; order Plecoptera; family Chloroperlidae; genus Sweltsa; species Sweltsa coloradensis. The sequence goes on from JAMZAV010000676.1 coordinate 49,079, forward strand.
CAAGCAATAAAGCAAATTATATGTTGGAGCTATTTATTTGCGTCTATAAATTCTTTATAAAAGAGGTTATTTGTTTATAGTGGTCTATTTTGAACAACTTGTAGTTATTAAGTCCACGTTACCTTGAAACAGGCGTATTATAATGGATTAAAACAAAGAGTGACAAGTGGCAAATGTGGCACCACCATGATGTGTGTGTTTTGCACAAATCACGACAGGCAATATTCTGAAATAACTTCCATAAATAGATCCACAACTGAAACAAACATTCTGTATTGGGTAGGCCTCTATAACCACTGGCCCAACGAGATATCCATTAGTTTTCAATGTACGATGTAACTAGAAAGAATTATTTTGGTTCAGCATCAATCCCGAGTTCGAAGTAGGCTTCCGCATCTAGGCCCTTCCCTTCACACTTGCGCTTCTGTGGTAGCCGGCGTACCGTGAAGTCTCTAAACTCGGGAGCGCTTCTGAAGCGCCACCAAATGCAGCAAGTGAGAAGGAAGGGGCACATACATACTAGATGCATTCTCACGGCACACGGCAACCACACACATAGTGGTTCCAACGATAGAATGCAAATAGCTCGAAATTGTTTTCCCAACATAACAACTTTATTCACGCTAGCACACGGAGGAGCTCTGTGATCTAGCACAGATAATTTTGCTTGTGTTAGTAAAAAATAATTCTCTTTCATACACAAAGGCGACATTTACCGCGCATTCATACAACCCCCATCACTACAAAGCATCTGCATTCTTTCGTTGGAGCTAGTATATTTTCCCGGACCCTCGCCGACAGTGAGCCCTACTTCTTATCTCACACGACACATACGGGTTGTGTCTCAAACAGTGACCACTAGACCGAATGAAGTCCAAGGACAATTTGGGGGAATTCTGCAAGATAGTGACAGGAGTAGGCTACCTACATTGCACAAACGATCCGTGTCGCTGTTGCATGCTACCTTGTGGTTCACCGAAGGAAGAACTGGCTGAAGAAAAGCATGGCTGTCCAGCCTACACAGTATTGTGCAAGCGATATTAATTAATCAGATGATTGCTACTCGCGCGATCCTGGCCTTGGCTGTAACGTGTTGGCAGCTCGCCTTATGTCACGTGACAATCCTCTATCAGCTTCTGCATATCACTGCCTCTAGGACTTGTATTCAATCAACTCACACACTCAGTTTACTTGTTGAGATTCCTCGTATTATGTCGCAGGAGTCAAGGAGATTACGGTTTTGAAGAATTAGGTGACGACATGTTAATTAGTCACAAAATAAGTGTGTGGCACTAAATTAGCACTTTTCCTAACGTTATTGTAAAACAATGATCAAATGCTGACGTATTTTGTTGTTTTTAGACATTATCACAGAAGTAGAAACATCAACATTGATATTATATATTTATTCTTCTTCTATATTATCCATGTCTATCTACAATGTGTTTTCTGTAAATTGCTACGAAGAAGCCTTCGAACCTCTTCATTCAAGTTTAAGATACAATCTCTATGCTTTACACCCTGATTTTCCAGCTTTCAGTAACGGTTGCGTGATGATAATAAGCCCCAATAACACTGTTGGAGTAAAACTACTTGTAAACTCAGGGATCCCACGTAACAATGCTGAATACAATACGGAGTGGAGAGCTAGAGCTGGACACAAACATTGCTCACGAAAACAGTCTGATTGCCAAACTAATAGAGCCAGAAGACTCAAGTGGATCATAATGGAAAGCTTAATCTATTATTCAAATGTACTAAAAATTGAATCATGAGCATAATAAAAATTATTAATTATTATGCTCATATAACGCTCATATGATTCAATTTTAGTACCTTTGAATGCGTTTTTTATGCGGATTTTTACAAAAAGTCAGTTTTGACAATACTTTACGTATGTTAGGTGTATTTTTTAGAAGACAAATTGTTTATAAATCACCTGCTAAAGGGCACTAGCATAGGCTTAGCTAAATAAAGAAGTTTGTGTACGGTATAACGCACTATCTTCAAGGTCATCAGTAAGATCTTTGTTGTCAAGTATGATGGGCAAGATAGGCTGATGAGCAGCAGGAAGTGCCTCCTTATCTTAACTCGCACTTTTTGAGACGAGTGGTGAGATGAGATGAGCGATAAATAACCTAAGTTCCTTGGAATCATCCTACGAATCGGTCAGGATACTACATCGTCTGATCTAATGCTGTATGGAAAGAAAGTAGCTTAGCCAAATATTATTAATAATTACAACGTGCATATAAGTATCAAAATTCATTATTATATGAATATTATGTTATAGTACTTTCAACAATAATACGTCCCTGTTTCTTGTCAGTTGGCACTACTGTACCACACAAGTTGCGCCCTCACTGCAGCAATCAGGACATCCTTGAATTACGCGACACTTGTTGTCATACATTATTCATGAGTCAAGATGATTGGAAGACTAGTGGCAGTTGGTACAACACCACTTCACTTGTGTGTGGTTGGTACAGTAAGGGAAAGTAAATATAGCGTGGTGTAAAAGTATCTTTGTACTGCATAAAATGTAATGTTGCACGTAATAGTACCAAACATTACGTAACGTTAGTTATATTTCTAGCGTGTATAAGCCTGTAGGGTGTGATTTTTAGTTATTTAGATATGGATCATTAATTTGTTCAGACGTAGCATTCATGTCGGGTCGGGCAGTATTGTTAAACTTGACGTCTCTTTAAGATATTCACTAAAAAAAACTGAAATTCCCATGGAACTCGAAGCCAAATATGTCAATAAAATGTAATAGTTTGATTCAAATTGTGCTTTTAAATATCTAGTCTTATTTGAAAGTGCCACAATCGTATTGACTGCTCTTGGTGGCACTGGCATACACCTGTTAACACTCGACTTTTACTATAAAAATGACTGATGCAATCATTAATATTATAAAATAAATTACAAAAACCACTGAAATGCGCACTTATATATTATTATCAAGGACGATGCACAACAGCCCGTGAAGCAAGCCGACGGGGCAAATAAAATAATAAGTGTGTTAATTATATTTTGTTATTCCGCATATTTTTATTTAATTTATTTCGCACATCACTCGCGTATAAACCATCAATCAGCTGATACAACTTGATTTTGATTGGTCCCGGTAATGTACGGAACGGGAACGTTAAAACTTGACAAAGTTCCCGTTCTCGTTCCCGGGATACGGGAACGGGAGGCGTTGATCCGCGGGTGTTCGCACTGTCCATACCACCGATTGCTATATTTATTTCCTATTAAAAATATTGATCTTTGGTTGGTTATCGTTCACTCGTCGATTGCGTCGGGGCCTACAGGGTTGGCTTGGTCACTTTGGTTTACTGTCCCCCAATGAAAATCAGTTTACTCTAAATACGGATTTATTTATATATTTATTTATTTATTGTACATCGTGTCGTAAGTTACCACGTGATTAAACTTTCTTCCCGTTCTCGTTCTCGTTCCTGTTCAATTGTGCATCGACCTTCAGTAAGTTTCTGAAGACTTTTCCAAGACCATCAAGTATAATGGTCGTTTCTTCTGCGCTATCTTTACAAGTTATTAATACGCGCGGTAGTTTTTATGGCTTTATGATGCTTACGTTCACTTTCCATTACTGTTGACATTTCGCAATACTTCATTGTATAGGTGAGTGGTCGTTACAACATGCGCCGACTGGGCAACTTGTGCACGGGCAGTAAACAAACAACTCCACTACAGTTCTAAAGATGGAGGTTTGCGACGATAAGAAAAGCCAAAATAAAAATACCTCGCACATTCGTAGCTAATAAGGTAATCTAATCTTCTAGCGGCCGCGGGCGCTTGGAGGTTTAGATAACTTGGTCCCGAACACTTTCTTTACTTTCGCCGTTCAACGATTAGAACCTATATAGCGCTGCAAAGAAAGGAAACGCTTCTCTATCAAAAAGTTTATTTTTAAGCTAGCAGGTGGATTTTGGTTTCAATGGCCCTATCTAAGCAGAAGGAAACTTTGGGATCCTTATTAATAATAATCTATCTGCAAATCGTGGCAATGACGACACCATGGACGTTTCGACTAATTTTGTAAAAATAAACGAATTTTAAACGAAAAAATACTGACCCTCTTCTACTGGGATTTAAAAAAAAAAGATTATTGGGCATATTGGGTTAATTTTCCTTTAATTTACAATGCCAATCAATGAACTTTGGTCCTTGACCATCTCACAACGGCTAATATTACTCAATGTGGAAAACTTGTATTGCGGGCTAGTATACTGCCCGCCTGCAGGGGTACCGGACGGTGGCGCGGTGGCCGGCTGGTGAGGAACTACAGGGGTTGTACGGTGGCTCGAACAAACTCACCAGGCTACAGAGAGGGTATGGGCGTTGTGTCATGTTGGATGGGCAGCCTTGGGGAGGAACGCGTTCCTTTACCATTGTCAGGAACTTCTAACATTAAATGTTACTATTTGTGGGAACTTGGTACGAATTTAATAATCATGCTGCATTGAGGAGTGAAAATTCAAATTCAAAACTCAATACCGTTGTACATTTTAAATTTTATTGACTGAAAAATGAAAGTAAAATATGACTTCCCGCACTCCTGATAATACACATTAAGATTTGTTTAAGATGTGAACGACTGAAGAGGAACTAAACTACACTCGGTTATTATCGGGGTCTGGCTATGATATGAAGCGACGATCCATTCAAATTTGAAACAAACATTGAAATGAATATGATAGATCTGCCCCAAACAGCAAACAATAATTAGCCGTGTAGGCCCAGGGGCGGATCCAGGACCTCTTTAAGGAAGGAAGGGGTAGAGTTGGAGCAAGGAAACGCCGGGGAGTCTAGGGACGCGGTCCCGGGAGCTTTTTAACCAAAACTTTGGTCAAAACATGTTCAAATGCTTTAGGGGGGGTATATTTTAATACATTTTATTATTAGATTTGCCATACAGTTTGGTATGTTATCACTTATCAGTTATCGCATTGCAGGATGATAAGAATCAAATGTAGCCCTTTAAGTCAAGGGGGCGACCGCCCCTACCTCCCTCATCCCTGGATCCGCCACTGTGTAGGCCTACGAATCAAGTATGGATTGTAAATAGATCGCCATGACAGGAAAACATAAACGATCCAACTGAACGAACAATGATGATCGGTGGGCTAAGTTGTGTCCCAGGCAAGTTGTAGCTGGCTGCTACGTCACGGCACAGATAACTGCGACCTACGGTACTCTGCGGCCGCAGCCTCCAGACCAGAGCAAGCCAGCGCCAAGATCACGACAAGAGCATTGACCGGGCCGGACCTCGTACCGCGATGCCGATATCTGCGTGTGTAGCCCGAGGCTAGATCGAGGGAACTTTGGAGTTGTTTTATATTTCAATCTTCAAAGTGTAAAACTAGGCTCTCCAGTTTAGCCTATCTAGATATTACCAAAATGTAATCCCAACCGGGTATTGAACCTGGGTCTCGTTCGTCACGAGTGCACCGCGGCTCGGCTGCGGCGCACTAGTGGGCACTTGTTACAAGTTTGCGTACCTAGTCTTTGCAATGAATAAAATTACACCAACAATTAAAATTCGAAATTTTAAGTGCATACTGGTTAATGAAATCGTACCCCTCCCCATTGAAACCCTATACTTAGCGCGCTTGGAGTATAGTACAAATCATCCAAAAATCGCAAGGGTGACCCTGGATGTAGAGTACACATCATATAGTTTTACTTGGTGTGACTCTTAAGTGACTAGAGCTAGGTTATTGATTGATTGATTGGATATTGCTTAACGTCTCATATTTATGCACTTCGGCTAATCGAGACGATGAGTGGTGATAGATGAGGATAAAGTATGAACAGAAGGGAGGAGGGGAAACCCGGTACCGGCACGTAGCCTACTTCTTTCGAAAAGTACTAAGGGGACCAACGGCTTAACGTCCCATCCGAAAGGACGGTGTAACTTTGACAGTCATGTAGGTTCCTCCACTAACCCGGACTGCCGAGCAGACGTCGAGGAGAACGAAGCCGTTACACTAGCTTTCGAACCCTCCATCTGCTCTAACCAGCGGTATACGGGAGTTCCAGGGTTGAGCGGTCACCCACTCTACCCATGACCACGCCCGATTCTGCTTAACTTCGGTGTTCGATGTGGGAACCAGTTAAACGAGCTCGGCTAAACCGCTGGCTAGAGAGCTAGGTTATATTGGGGGGTCAGGGTAATTGTGAATGTTCCTTTTAACGCCTGTAGAACACTACGGAAAAACTTTCAGTCAGGATTGCTAGTGGTAGTATTCGAACTCGTGACCTATCGTATGAGCTACACATTCATGAGCTAAATTATTTCTGTAAGTATTTGACATCTGATGGCTTCATCGTCTCTGTAGCTAAGTATGAGAAGCCGTCCACGGTGGCACATACGATTAGGGCGCTGGTCCGAATATGGCTGGCTCTACGAGAACGTGGGTTCGAATCTCGCATGAGGCATGGGTTTTTCGTGATCGTCCTTCACCCTCATCTATTACTACTCACGTCTTGAATAGCCTCAGTGTATTAATCTTTATCTAAGTGAGACGCGCTGCTCTTATAACAACCCGACATCCTTCCTCAATCTTCCTTGGCCGGGCCAACCTCTTCTGTTTCTACTAGACCTACAAGCCTGGCCGAGTTGCTGACATAATCCTCCGTCTGACCATGTGAGCGAGTTAGCTTCTAGCTTCACTCCGCCCACAATCATTATACGAGGTCTGCCTGCCTCTATCAAACCTTGACTTTCATCCAAGGTCACATGGAACTATGTTGTGTTTGCGAGGATTTCAACACTTCACTTTCGATGCGAAACACTTTAAATAAAATATTAGCTATAATATCGGTTCGTTCGTTATTCGTATGGTAATAATATGGCATTTAGATGAATTATTATGAATACTATAGCGGATGACGGATGTTCTATTATTGTACTTTGAAAATAACTTCCTGTATCCTGTTACACGGCGTTATACACGCGGTACCACTATAGATTGCAGTCGCTCCTAATAGGTCAGCTATTCACCGGAGTGTGCATGGACCATTTTTCCGCACCCTTGCCGTATTTTAGCTGTAAATACGGCCCCGCACGCTTCTATCATAATATGATGTCCGTTCATAGAAGCTGCTGAACTGCGATTAGTTGCACTTCAAATTCTTTATGAGTGATACTGATTGAGCCTGCGGAAGTGAATTCTGGCCATGCTTATAATTATATTGTTAATATAGTATCGTAATATCTCACTGCAAAGTGGGGGCATTGCCCTAGTATCCACATCTCGAATAATAATATTTAATTTGCCTAAAAAGCTATATTTTTTACCTGTTGTCTTAGGATTTGTTTAAAAACCGATACGCGCTTCGGTTGACCCCCAAACCCATGAGTGCATAAGTGGACTATAATAATATATATCAATCAATGTATCTATTTGACCAAGGTATGTTTTGTGTGCAGGGCCATCTCGCGGTTTGTGCGCCTCCAGCTTCAAGCCAGAAGTGTGGAGCGCAAGAACGAGGGCATAGCTGACCTCTTCAGGAAGTGTGTAGCCAAACACCCTGACAAGATATGCTTCATCTTGAAGACACACAGTGGACGTTCAAAACGGTGAGTGAGTTGGTGTGTTAGAGCGTTTGTCCGGAAGAAAAACAAACGATTGTGCCAAAAAACATGACAGTTTTGAAGTTTTCGAAGGTCTCCTGAAATGTTATCAAGATGAAGACGCTTTTCCGGTAAGTTAAGAGATTTCGAAGGTCTCATGAAAATTTTATCAATATGAAGATGTTTGTCCGGTAGAGAGCGAACAAACAGACAAGAAACCAACAAAAACCATCCGATCTGTTTTTTCTCAGGGTAGTAACATTTCAAGACTAAATTCGCTTCGCTCATCCAACCTAATAAATGTCCCTTCAAATAATGGTTTGCATTTGAATGATAAAGTTGGCAACATCTTGAAATAATCTTTCTTTAGATTAAGGTCGTAAAGACGTAAGCTGTAAACCTTTCAACTCGTTTTCTGACGACCGATGGTCATAAACATGATAGGAGCCGTCATAAATGTCCTAGTGGTCGCCAAGTTGTCACTTACAAATTATTACTTCCATATCTATTAGGTACCATTTACTCTCCCGATCTACGCTTGTTTGTTTGTTGGTACCCTCCATTCTACCCCTTTCGTTCCGGCACACGCATGATATATTATTAGTCCCTCAAAAGGATTACCTACGATTGATGTTCCCAAAACTATTGTTTTATAAATTTTGTAAAACACATTTTCGTGCGCCGGCAACTCCTGCCCAAAATACCCACCTTCATTTTTTATTGTGCATGCAAGTAAAATTTCTCTAAATCGTTTTCCGGCCATTTAGACTAATAGAAAACAACCAAAAATTGCCCCCTGGCTGGGGCAGTGCCCCAGAGTCCCAAACCTCCACCTGGCCCGCGAATGGGGGGGTTCACAGGAAGAAGTGGCAAAGGGGGTAATTTTCCTTCATTCGCGCCTTGAAATGACACATAATTTATAACGATAGACTTGTTCGTATTCTTGTTTACCGCCAGCATCATCAGCATAGCCAACACCTGCTTCCTTCTTTCACTCCCCAAGAGAAGACTGGTTAGGCCTACCGCACGTGGAGTAGACATACGTCACAGTAGAAAGTCACGCCTCACGTGGAAACAAGTTACGTCAAGACTCTGGATTAATATTTGCAGCACTAAAATCTCAATTCTCACCCACTCAATAAAATCCCTCGGCTTCCGCCAGCTCCAGTAGTTCAGCAAACACTCAACGTTGAGAGTAAACGCCGTCAAGTACTTTCTATGTCAATACGTCTGTGTGCGGAGTCTACTGGGCTGTAGTGATCCTAGTGGGTCGCGTCTCTAACGGTACACCACTTATAAATTAGTTGGCTATTATAGTATGGTGACTTTTGAAAATACGAGTCCCACATTAATTTTATTTGTTTAGTCAATCAGGAGCTGTTGGCGAGGATATTCCTAATGTAATAAATCGTATTTACGTGGGTAGAGGAGAGTGGAATTAAATCTACCAAAAACTATAACATTTTTAAGTTAAGAGATTCCGAAGGTCCCCTGAAAATTTTAGATAGAGAGCAAACATATTATTATTTCCAACATTTTTACAAAAACATCCTATAGGGTCTATAATGATTTCTAGAAACAAATATTCTTCGATTGTACAAACAATAGGCCTAGTGGTGCCAGGTCTAAGTTCAGAGTTTCGAAGTTCCCCTAAGAAATTAATCAACATTGAAGTAGCCAATTGTTCGATAGAGAGCAAACAAATGGTCAAAATTTTACAACAAAGTAGAGAGTATCCATAATTTCTACACAAAATATTATTTTTTGAATCTACTCAAAACCGAAACACATCCAAGCTCAGAGATTCCGAATATCCCCCGAAAATTTTATTTTATCAATATCAGAGTAGCCGTTGGTTTGATAGGGAGCAAACAAAAGACAGAAATTTTACTGCCACATGAAGTATAATTTCTACACAAAATATTTTTTGAATCTACCCAAAACTGTAACATATCTAAAAGTTAAGAGATCCGAATGGTCCCCTCAAAATTTCATCAAGATCGGAGTAGCCGTTTGCACATTTGGAGAACAAACAAACAGAAAATTGTACAAACATTGTTAGTAAATAATAAACATAAATAAAAATGTAAAAAAATATAAAAAAATACAAAATAAATAAAAGTAAGCCCCAGCATAATTTTCTTGTTTGATTGCAGGTCGAGGAGTACAGCAACCAGGTAGCGCACGTCTTCCAGGACCACGGCTACCGCAAGGGTGATGTGGTCGCGCTCATCATGGAGAACCGTCCAGAGTTCGTCTGTCTGTGGCTGGGACTCTCCAAGCTCGGCGTCATCACGGCCCTCATCAACTACAACCTGCGCAACAACCCTCTCATACACTCGCTCACGGTCGCAGGGTGTCGCGCAGCCATCTTCGGCAGCGAGATCACAGAAGGTACTTATCTTGCGCGTTATCTATAGGAACCAGCCAGAGTTCGTCTGTCTGTGGCTGGGACTCTCCAAGCTCGGCGTCATCACGGCCCTCATCAACTACAACCTGCGCAACAACCCTCTCATACACTCGCTCACGGTCGCAGGGTGTCGCGCAGCCATCTTCGGCAGCGAGATCACAGAAGGTACTCATCTTGCGAGTTATACTATAGGAACCAGCCAGAGTTCGTCTGTCTGTGGCTGGGACTCTCCAAGCTCGGCGTCATCACGGCCCTCATCAACTACAACCTGCGCAACAACCCTCTCATACACTCGCTCACGGTCGCAGGGTGTCGCGCAGCCATCTTCGGCAGCGAGATCACAGAAGGTACTTATCTTGCGAGTTATACTATAGGAACCAGCCAGAGTTCGTCTGTCTGTGGCTGGGACTCTCCAAGCTCGGCGTCATCACGGCCCTCATCAACTACAACCTGCGCAACAACCCTCTCATACACTCGCTCACGGTCGCAGGGTGTCGCGCAGCCATCTTCGGCAGCGAGATCACAGAAGGACTCATCTTGCGAGTTATAACAGCTATATAGCGTACTCTTTGGCCCAACAGCAGGACTGCGATTCTATAACTCTGACGGAGTTGGACCCGGGCGTTTCCAACGGTAATCGTCTCTGTTGTAAGTGATCGACCCAGTTGAGGTCGATATCGTTGCGATATAATCCGTGACAACCGAGTCCGGCTCGGTTATATTTGTATAAAATGGTGGATGATAAGCCTTGGCCTACACGTAAACACAACCAGATTTTTAACTTTCTCAAACGAATAACAATAGTATGCTCAAAGAAAACCTACCTTTAGTAAGGGCCTACCCCTAAAAGTCCCGTGCGTTCCCTTTTTTAATGAAATTATACCATTTAAATCCAATTTCTCCCCGATTGGAAATAATACACACATCTATGTCATTTCGAATATTTGACAGCTGACTGTGAATCATTTGTTCACATTTGACCGTCCACTGCCATGTAAATCATACCTTTCGACCTCGACGGAGTCGGTCCCGTGACAGAGTAAAAGGCGATTCAAGAGAAAAAGTCCACCTCGCAAACATCAGCTAGAAAGCGGGGAGTATATTACTCCCCGAACCTAGAGGCGAGCTCTGGCAATCGTCGTCGGGGACCTTGCCCCCTTCCCTTGACGACCCCCCGGCGACGATGATAATGACACAACGAACGATGACAAAGACGATGACGACTGCGACGTGAGAAACCCCCTTCCTCCCCTTACCCGTGGCTGGTTCTGACCAGCATGGGCCCCTCCTACCCCCCCCCCCCCTTAGGCTAGAGTGGTGCATTATGACCTAACGGTTGACGCGTCCTTAATCCAAATAAACAAAAAAAAAAAAAACATTTCGAATATTTTACAACTGACTGCGAATCATTTGTTCACATTTGACCGTCCACGGCCATGTAAATCATACCTTTCGACCTCGACCAACAACAACCGGAACGATTACTGTTACTATACCGAGTCGGTCCCGTGACAGAGTTGAACCCGTGAAGTTACTGAATAGGGGCCCAGGGGGGTAAAATTGTATATGTATTCATTCATTTAAATTATTCTGTTCAGTAATGGAAACTGATTTACAAAGGAGGACAAGTAAATAAAATTAATTACTTAAATGCACACAAAATAATAAAATTAAATGAGCAAAAGTGTAAATAAAAATATAACAACAACTTTGTACAAGACAATTTTTGATAACAATGTTTAAGTTGAATATTAAAAATACGAAGAGAAATTATAATAAAAATGGATGAAGTATAAATTAGGAAAAAGGAGGAAAAAAACATCAAAAAAGTAAAACAAAAAGAAAAAATGTACTTATTAGATGATCCCACTCAAAGGACAATGATGTTTGCCAAAGTTCATAAAGAGGAGGTTGGTGCTCCGTAACTTGCACTTTAAGCTAAAATTAGGTAGCCATCTGTTAGTAAAATCTAATAGGTTTACTGTTTTGGGGGAATAGCCACAATGTTTAACTGCTTTAATAATTTTGGGAATGTTCTCCAAAGGATTTTGTACGAAGTGAAATAATGTATCAAACATAATGTCTCACATGCCCTCAAATATTGTTTATAAAGTTCATTTAGCTGTCTGCAGTGGCTTAAATAACCTCTTGACTTGTGGGGTCATAGGTACTAATATAACCCTACCCTCCACCCACTTGGGGTCTTCCGTCTATCTAAAGTAAGTCAAATGTTTGTAACCCCAGCGCTATGTTGCAGCAATGAAGGAGGTTGCCGACCAGCTGCCGCCCACCGTCGCCCTCTACCGGTGGAGCAGCGTGAGTAGCAACGAGTCTACCACCCTCGGAGAGAAGAACCTGACTGCCCTCATCTCCGACGCTCCGTCCTCTGCCCCCGTAACCAAGGAGACGACCGGGTACCATGACAGGCTCGTCTACATCTATACGTCGGGCACCACCGGCCTGCCCAAGGCAGCCGTCATCACTACCTCGCGGTGAGCATTACAGATTATAGGGGTTCACATTCATGGTAATATTCCCTCTTAGAATGAAGTAATACGTGATTGAACCAGTTGGGCAGTGTACTTCATAAGCCAATCATAGCACAATGACTGTATACTCATAACAGGTAGCACACGCGTTTGAGTCGTTAAACATGAGTCATGACTAATTTGAGAGGTTGCCGATCCTAATTTAATTCAAATGATTCCTAAAAAATAAGATTGGCCTTGGACATCCCGCCTTATCCAGTATATCTCCTAAAGCGGGTACATTCTATCTGAACAAGTTAGTTATCACAATTAATTAACAATTAATTAACATCAACATTTTTAATTAATTAATTTATAACAAATGTTAATCTTCCAGTCTTGGCATTTCTTGTGTTGTGTTTTATGTAGTTGTTCATTGCATTGCCACATTTTGTTTCAGTAGGCCTACCTCTGCTTGCTCTGCCCATCAGGCCAATTACTTTGTGTTCAAATTATCTATAAATTTTCATAAGCCTTCATTATCAATTTGTATTATTATTATTAGTTGTATTAGGTTGGATGGAAGATAAGGCTTCACTAGCCTTAATCCCGCCTTAAAATAAAGACCTTTATCTATCTATCTATCTATCTTTAAAATATGCAGACATAGATCATTACATAATCTACTTATGTATTTTCCACAACCACTGTGTATCACAAGTATAATATTTAATATCTACATTTCATTTTAAATTTGACCTCTGCATCCCATTCTTGATACTAGTATAATTTTTCTCCAACTCCAGTCACATCTTCCGCCCATTGTTATAATCTTGATTTGGTTTTGATACCAAAATATGTTACAGCTCGCAGCAGACGATCACAATGCTTGGTGATGGTATGATTTCTCAGCTCTCCCCGGCCTCTTGGTGATGGTGCCAATATTAAACACAAGTTTCAGATTTCATTGTCAACGTGCGGTGGTATATTCCGATGTTTGTTTGTAGAGTGTCACAAGGCTTAACTGTGTCTCCTTATTTCTTTCTTGGTGCTGGTGTAGCTTCCTAAACATGAGTTACGGCCTGACCTACATGGTGAAGGTGAACAGCGACGACATCATCTACTGCCCCCTACCTCTGTACCACTCTTCAGGGGGGGTCTTGGGTATGGGTCAAGCGTTGACGAAAGGAATTACGGTTGTGATGAGGAAGAAGTTTTCTGCGTCGGGCTACTGGCCAGATTGTCGCCAATACGGGTGTACGGTACGGTGCAGGGTTCACTCACTTATGCTTTGGTCTGCTTGCTTATATAGTCACCTAGAATCTGTTTTAACTAGGGATGTTAAACGATGATATCGACATCAATAATTGTTGATTAACCTGCAAACGATTTGATATCGGTCATACTCATCTCATTGATTATCATTATCATAACGTATCATTAACTAGTGTATGGTACTATTAAAATGTTATCTAGATCTTTGGGGAAACATATTTTCCTAATTTAATTATTAATGGTAAGAAACAGGGTAACATTAATATATTGATAATTTCAGTTAGATTTTTGATTAATTAAACGGTCGAAATAATTTTTTTTTTAATTATATTTTATAAAGAAAACGCCGCTAAAATTACTGATTAATCAATGAATTTATTGATATGATAGCAAATTTGAATTTGTTATAAATTATTTTCAATTCAATGTAGGTAGATGAAGACTGAACTAATCGGAAATAATTGATCGTTTGACATCTTTTTTTTACATTTTTTTTTTATTATGTTGGTTGATAATGCTTTGTGGAACATATTTGTATAATAATATATATGTATGTGTGAATAATAAATGGCCAATAGAAATTAGACTGTCAGGTTAAAGAATGGGAATAAGTTGGCAAGATGACAACGCAGTAGCAAGAAATGTCTAGTTTGACGATTGCGAATGGCTTGGTGCGTATGGTGCATGTTTCTGGTTGTGCTTGGTCTCCAACCTGACAAGATGCGCATGCGCTTCATGGGGTGTCCTACATACGAGTCTAGGTTGCCCTGCCTATCCCAGACATGAAGGAGGGAAAACATTCAACAACACAGCAAGTGCAATATTATCAAGAACCGAAGCCATTTTGAAGGTTGTTGCCCACCAATATGTCAGCGTTCAATCTGGCGACGGTTCTGATGACCTCATGCTGTCTCCTTGTGTATTCCTTTCCTCGTGTTTTATGCTGCACATTCTTATGTTTTCTCAATTGTTGCAAGTTATAAAATCTTCTCCTAACCAAATACAAGTATTTTATGCATGTCTTCATTTTCAAAAGCCAAACTTGGAGCCCAGCTATCAAAATTATTTGCATAAGGCTTACATTTTAATTGTAAACATTAATTTAGCAGGTGGCAAACTTTGAGAGCAAGGTGTACCTACCAATCTCATCGAGACAGTAAACACAAACCATTAGTTTTTAAGCATGACAAATTTATTATTATGCAATGTATTTAAACATCTTTATTTTTAATGTGTAACCTTGGTTTTATAGTAGGCTTGACGCTGTTATGATGGTGTTATAGGCAGAAACTAAAAAAGTGCCTCCACCGGGGATTGAACCCAGGACCTTGGCTGTCCGGGCCACTGCTCAATCACTCACTCACTCCCTGGTGGAGGCACTTTTTTAATTTTGTCTATAATAACATCATATATTTTTATTGTTTATGGGCACCTATTCTTAACAATTGTTTTAGATTTAATGATTCCAAGTGTGGGAGTGTAAGCTGAGACAACAACTGATTTAATTGGAATAATAGAGCTTGTACTAATTCTATTGACTTGCTTAGTATGTGAACTATGCAGGAGATCACTGCTTACAGCTCACATCTTCTTATTTCTTGTTGTTTGACCGGCATGATTGTTTGAAGCTGCGCATGCAATTCTAAATTAAACTAATGTAAGTATTTCATATGTCACTTGAATATTTACTGCTAGGGCTTATTGTAACTTTAGAAGCTTGTCAGACAATTACAATGATTTTAATATATTAATAATTGGAAAATGTGAATTTTTACAATATTACACTGAATATTATATGGTTAGGGCTATGTAGAATTGTAGTGCTTTGCACATTAATTGAGTTTAGTGCTAATGTAAGTACATTGGGTAAACATTAGTTATTTAATCACAATTACTAAATGTACAACTATTGCGTACGATCTTAAACAAAAAGCAGCCACTCTAAATTCTCTCTTTCAATTATTGCAGTGTTAGCTGCCTACATTCTCATTAGTACCGTGAATAAGTTCTTTCAAACCGACAAAGAAATTACAAATTGTACAACTATTCGGTGGCGGGTTCGCTCTTAACGACAAATTTCAGCTCGACAACGATGTAACACTCCAGCCAGCTATTTCTAATACGAGAGTGTCGCTTACAGTTACTTCTTCCTCGCGGCTGGAATGAAGTGGCTGGCCGCTCTAAGAAACAGCGACCGCCTGTACACGCCACTACCGCTGTACCACACGGCTGGCGGCGCCCTGGGCATAGGCCAAGCGCTCATCTACGGTTCGACCGTAGTCATACGGAACAAGTTCTCGGCAACCGCCTACTTTGCGGACGCACACAAATACCAGTGCACGGTACCACGTCACACTTATACTACCAACGGTTCTGTATCAAGCAAACTAGCAATTGTATAGACCACGTGTATGATGTATGAGCAAACTATGCAGTTGTTTCTAGAATGTAATGTTTCCAACATTATACAGTTAGTTAGACGTATCCTTCCTGTAAATAGTCTTAAGCCCTCACAACCGGGAATTTGTAGCGGGACGTTTCAATGAACGTTCTTGACGACGGGAAAAACTAAATTTACTCTCTCTCTTACATGTCAGATTAGAGTTTTATTAAATCAGTTATACTCAAATGATATGTATGTGCTCTAAAGCAGTGGTTCCCAACCTTTTTCATCTCATGGACCGGCAAAATGATAAAGTCAATTACATGGACTGGCGCGGCTACAAGGGGTCTGGGGCGCATCCCCAGCCGGCGGAGGCGAAATTTTTTTTGGTGTTTTTATACCCCTAGATGGCTTTTACAGCGATCTGAGCAAAAGGTAGACAAAGGAAGAGGCAACCGGAAGACAGTGTACACATGAATCATCATTCAAATCATCGTTAAAAATATATTAATAAATTACAAATTATCGATTGTTAAACTTTTTTAGTGATGTTGATTATAATTATGTACGTATCACTAACAAAAATTTGATTGCGCGTTAACAATCGTGGTTGTTTCTACGCTCGGGTTTCCGCGCAACAAGCCTGTCTTTACTTTTTAATAAAAACGTCTCACAGGGTTTTCTCTTAATTTTTTCGTATGTTTTTCTCGGCAAAATCACTAGCATTACACGAAAACCAACATATTTTATTTTCTAACTATTAACAGTTAACACACAACACTTTCACAAATAATTTTTAATTTCGTACACGGGCTTCAAGAACGAGGAACTACACGACTGACTACACAAGGATGTGTCTACAGACTGAAGATATTCCTATTTCCTACAAACCAAGTCGCATCTGTGAACCATTACCGTCATAAAATCATTCATGAAATTGCAGTTTGTGCCGCCTTACAGAGGGTAGGTACAAGCAAAGTGCCATAAATGTGTCTGTTTCCGGCTTAGCTGATCATCGGAGAAAACCCTTGTCGTTACGCCTGTCATTGCCGTCAATGCTCGTAACTTTCTGTGTCGGTAGAAGTGGGTGGGTGTTTGTAATCGGTATTGATTGATTTATAAATAAGTGTCCCCTCCTAAGAAATTATAATTTAGTCTCCATCCCGAGTACAGATAAAATAATAAAGTGTAAAACCAAATTTTTGAATTTTTACACATTTCTAAAATATTATCAAAATTACAACAAATATGCAGCAGCACTTTCCGGACCGATAGCAATTAATCCGCGGACCGGACCACCGGTTGGGAACCACTGCTCTAAAGCATTCTGCTAATAATGTGTATGCGTGTTTATAAATAAGTTAGTGGTCGAGTATTGAGCTACATCGATGTGATGTCCGAAATATTACATTACTGACCAGAGTGCCAAGTATATGATTCTGTTTAATAACATATGTATTTATAATACCAACAAATTAATTACCTAATACAGAATAATACTTCCATCCATCCATTGCGTACGCATACAACACACATTGTAAATAACTGTTTGCATTTTACACTTATTGCACTTCATTGGTATTAATCAGTGTTCAAATTTATGTGAAATATTTATTTTATTTTTATTAGTACGGGTTAGTTCTCAGACGACCCGATTCTATTCAAATTCAAATCGTACCTGAATCCAATATTCGTTAACAATTTCTTAAAAACATCAATTCTGAAAATTATATAATCAATATGGACAATGTTGTGTTTGACATTGCACAAGCCTTATTTTTATAAGGCTGAGAGTTTCATGATATAGGTATAAGACTGGAGTAAAATTTACCCGTTTTTAAAAATAATCTGAACAAATGAAAATCTAGTTTTGTTAACACTAATTCTTGTTACACGACGTAGAATTAAATTAACTATAAACGGGTCAAGGCATACTTACTGTATGCATGCATTATTCTCTTAAATTTTGGTTGTTTAGTTAAAATATGATGCTGCTATCCTTGTACAAGTATAAAACGACAATGTACTATTCTATCAAGAAAGAAGATAAATATATAGTCATAGCTTATTATATAACAATATTAAAAATGTCGCTATATTCAATTCAAACAAGTTAATCAAGTTAGTCACCACTTGCCAGTAAATAATAAAACCATACAAAAACAGTCACACACCAGTACAGTATTGATTAATGTGCAGCTAGATTTGTGCATGCATTTAGTGTTTGTTTGTAGGCTCTATATGAATGAAGCTCGTAACTAATTAATTTGAAACGCATGTTATCTGCTGTAATATTTAGATGCATGATATCGAGTGCATAATGTGCTCGTTTGGGAACTAGGTGGGTCTCTATACCTAACATAAGACGTTCAAGTCTTCACTTCACTTCAGTAATCCCCCTTTCGTTCAAACTAAAAGTTAGTCAAACCCTTTAAAAGATCTTTTAAATTACAAAACTACAACTGAAAAGATAGTGTTCATTAAGCCACCTTCCACAGAAACAATAAATGGATTTTTAGTACAGTACGGTAATTCTAATTACCGGTAACTGAGTTTGAAGTAAAGGGTTGTTTACTGTATTGCGTGTGGACATACATCGGAACACCAGACTAATATGTTTGCTCACATCTCTAGGTGGCTCAGTACATCGGTGAAATGTGCCGCTACATCCTAGCCGTACCCCCGAAACCAGAGGACAAGACGCACAAAGTACGCCTCATCTTCGGCAACGGACTCAGGCCGCAGATCTGGACGCAGTTTGTAGACGCTTCAACATTCCATCAGTGGCCGAGTTCTACGGGGCGACGGAAGGGAACGCTAATATCGGTAACTATACACTTTAAGTACGGTACAACTTACGACTGATTAGTAACGGTTCACATTCATCAGTGGGACATCTCGGAGCACAGGACGTAATATCGGTACTAACACTTAGTAGTACATACTTGAAATGTTGCCGTTTACATCCACGTACCCGAACCCTAGGGCGACGGAAAGTACGCTCATCTCCAACGACTTAAAGTCCCGGTAATCTGGACGCAGTTTGTAGAACGCTTCAACATTCCATCAGTGGCCGAGTTCTACGGGGCGACGGAAGGGAACGCTAATATCGGTAACCTATACACTTTAAGTACGGTACATGCTTGAGCGACTGATTAGTATAATCTAAGATAACTTCATGTTTGTTTTGTCATTGAAATCAATTTATCAAAGTGGTTGAGTGAAAGAGAAGGGCCCAATAGACCACTCCCGCAATTAATAAAGACAGAAATCAAATAAAATCTTCCGAGTTCCGACATATACACAAGATGATTATGATCAACACCCATCCCGTTATCATGACATTCTATGAAATCTCAATGTTTTCCTAGATTTTTTCCCAATTTACTTATTTTATTTATCCTCCTCAGACCCAGGGTTTAATTTTAACTATACTGCACCGCGGTGTGTCTCTCATAGAGACGGTACCCTGGGACCCTGGGTCTGAGGAGGTTATGTCCTCAGACCCAGGGTTTAATATTAACTATACTGCACCGCGTGTGTCGCTAATAGGAGACGGTGGGTGCGAGGACATTATAGCTTGTGGTAACTATAGCCTTATTTACTCTGCTTTTTAGTAATTTTCACATGAGTAGAAGATTAATAATACCACAAAGAAATTGTTACTGGCATTTAAGCCTCTGCCCTTGCCCCAGACTCCTTGTGTGCGACGTCCATGATTGTGCATTTAACTAGACGCTTATAATGTGTCATGCAGAAAAGTAGCTGATTATAAAACAAAATATTTAGGCGTAAGTGTAAGTGATGAGTGATGACGTAGGTATTTTTTTGCGCTGTGTTACTATGTTGTACGTGGTTTCCATCTCATTTCCAAATTGTTTCTACTCCTCATATTTTTTTACATTATGTATGTGACGTTATTTGATTGTTGATGGTCATTAAACTGTATATCAGTGATTGCCATAAAAAACAAATACATATTGGCCATAGTCTTGCACATCAAGGCATTGTTGTAGAAAAACTATGTTTGTGGGTAATTTATTACAGTGGGCTAATCACTAGGATTTGAACAGAAAGTGTCCAAAACTCGATATATTACTGACTTGGTTGTGCCATTGTTTGTTGCAGTGAACATCGACAACAAAGTGGGCGCTATCGGCTTCATCTCGCGCATCATCCCGGCCGTATATCCGATCACACTGATCCGAGCGGACCAGAACACGGGAGAGCCTATCCGGAACGCCAAGGGACTATGTCAGCTGTGCGAGGCGGGAGAACCGGGAGTCTTCATTGGGAAGATCATACCGAACAACCCCTCGCGGGCGTTCCACGGCTACGTCGACAAGCAGGCCAGCGAGAAGAAAGTTGTGCGAGACGTGTTCGTGAAGGGCGACGCTGCCTTCCTATCAGGTAATGACGGGTTAGAATGTGAAGTCTCCGGACAGAATCACTGGCAGCTTATAGAGATTTACGGAGCAATAAAAGGTGCAACATACGTAATAAGCAAACAAAACGTTAAACTTAAAAGAGTCTAAGGGGAACCAAATCATTCATTGCATGTTAATGATGCAGCAGAGAGGCAACCCGGCATCGGTTCTTTTAAGAATACGCAAAGATTTAATATTACTGTCATCTCCTCAAATTTACCAACAAATAAAACATAATAACAAACCATGGATTGGAATTTAAATATCTGCAATCTACCGGTAGGCCTAAGAATAAGATAATGCACTGCTTGACCTAAACACAATTAACAAACATCTCTTATTGCCTAGTCAATCTCTCTAGTCAAAGTGGCTCTATTCGACTGATTGTACCGCACAGAAGTACGTAGCATGTAATCAAACTCAGTATTGTGGCTACTTACAGTTTGTCTGATAATTCTGTTGTACATTACCAACTGGTCCCTTCAGCGTGCAAAGTTTGGCAATACGTTCTCGGCTGGAGTGAAGTAATAAATTGACTAATTAATTACTGAGTAGCTCTCTGCACAGGGAAAGTTTGTGGGTGGGGTTCAGGCCCAAGCTGATATGAGTGCCTAACAGTCCGGGATTATCAATTTAAATGTTCCACATTTGTTTCTCATTGAAAACATACGCCAAGTGTATTTGCACTCGCACACACGACACTGATTATAACGTTTAGAAAATAGCTTCATATCACAGATAAGATCAACCTTTTATAATGCATTCTTGAACAATTTAACTCAAATTAAAGATCATCCTAAGACAGGCAGCCTGACTAACACTGATCAAGTGCACATACACGAAGTAAACCAAATGACTCCATTAGCTAACTGAAGATAGAGCATGATTACAATAACATATATCTTCTTCTTTTTATTGGCCAATTATAAACAAGGTAAATGATCAAAGGTCAGCAGTCAGCACAGAAGATATAAGATTAGAATGGGGTGAGGGTGAAGTGAAGGAGGGGGGGGGGGGGAAGAGACAACAGGTAATGCAGGCAGCAACTCTATAATACTGACCACTCAAATGAAAACAAAGTGTATTTAAAAACTTTGGAGAAATGGCTTCATAAAATGGCCAAACACCAATTTTTTTTTTCTTAAAAAAAATATATATACCTGCATCCTTATTTGTATAAATACAGCACCAGTACAACAATTTTTAAATAAGAAATGCAAGTAACCAGAAACTTGTTCATAATTGATATCTCTAATTGCAATGTTCTTTCCAGGCGACGTCCTTGTTGCCGATGAGTTTGGTTATCTGTACTTCAAAGATCGAACAGGCGACACTTTCCGTTGGAAGGGGGAGAACGTGTCCACATCAGAAGTAGAGGCAGTCATCAGTAATGTCGTCAAGTACAAGGACGCAATCGTCTATGGAGTCGAGGTAAGTCATGAGTGAAAATATGAATGCAACTTTTAAACATTGTTCTTGGAATTACGTAATTTTGGTTCATAGTACTAGAATAGTAGAGACTCAGATGGGATGGAGAAAATGCCTCATACAAAGAAAAGGACCAATGAATAATGATTGCTACTGAACTCATTTTAGAGAAAAGTCTTTTTATATTTAGCAGATTAGCCGAGTGTAAGAAAACTGTAATGTAATGATTGATGACTAGATTATTTTTATATTGTCGTAAACTGTAAATAATAAATAAGTGTTTTGTTTAAGATAACAGTCCTTTAAAAAGTCTAAGGACAGAGTTAAAGTTGTCTGGCATCGTTGGCATTATCACGTCCAACGCTGCAAACTAGCAATCTTATTGGCTGCCGCGCTTATCACGTGTGAAATGCCAAACAGTAAACGCACCTTAGGTCTTTGTTAAAAGACGTGATTGATATTATGTAAATAATTTCATGAGACAAACAAGACAATGGTAGTTGAATAATTCAATGTCTCCAGGTGCGTGGAATGGAGGGCAAGGCAGGAATGGCGGCAATTATGGACGAAGACAGGACTCTCGACATGACAATGCTGTCGGAAGGATGCCAGAAGAATCTGCCGTCGTACGCTCGGCCGCTATTCATTCGAGCGCTGAACAAGGTTGATCTAACAGGTAACGACAATCTATTTATGAAACATTGATCCCTCATTCATTCTACAAGACAGAGGGATTAAGAGTTTGTTGTAAACTTTCTACTTCATTGAGCGAGCGTCTCCACTTGACTCTTATGGCTCGAATGTCTGTTTTTTGTTTTTCTGTTACTGCTTCGGTACAGGTCGCACCGTTTCTCTGATCGACCTGAAATTGTGCACACATGTACATACCACCTATGCGGGTTGCTGTATAGTTTTTGAACAAAATCCGATTGTTGGTTATTTCTGTAAAAAAAAAAAATGTTCCGATCATCATCAAATTTTGCAGGTTCAATAAGTACAACATTCTCTCCTATTTTACAAATTTTCAGCTAAATCGGTCAAGACCTTAAAGACTAATTGGTATGTAACATTATGGGAATGTCGTACTCGGGTCGTGTTGCATGTACCGGTGCTCGCTCAACAACGCGACGGGACTTTAGCATTTTCCTAGTAGTAGGACGTAATACCATGGGATATGAATGTGTCCTCATTAAGTAATTTTTTTTATGTGTTTGACAAATTCCTTCAAATCCCACATGAGTTGTTTCTAGTCAATGTTGCACCAATTGTAAAAGACTTATTCATAACTCTACATAAATATCATATATGCACAACCACTTGGCCACTGTTCGCACGTGGGCGACAAGGTTGGATATTCGCTTTAAATTACAGCCCCCTACTGAAAATCAGTTTTACATATAAGTTGATCGATTCTAAGTAAAAACTAATGTATTTATTTATTTTATCATTTAAATGTGATTGATTAGGTAGTTCTAGTTAAAAATAAAATAAATAAATACATTCATATTTAGAGTCTACTCACTCAGTCATATAACTGATTTTTAATGGGGGACATTAAACCAAAGCGACCAAGCCAACCCTGTAGGCCCCGACGCAATCAATGAGTGGGCGATAATCAACCAAAGATCGATATTTTTTTGATATGATTATGAAATATGGCAATCTATGGTATGGACAGTGCGAACACCCACGGATCAACACTAGAATCAACAAGGCCGATGCAAAACAACTTGAATTTATTATGTGCCTCGTTGCTAGGAAGGTTTTAAAGTCACTGTTTACTAGTAATTTCTACGACAAGAATGGATGGACCTTCTGCATTTGAAGCAGAGACGCTAACCATAAGACCAACGAGTCACACTGAATGAGTGAGATACTTCAGGTATACCAACGAGCATAAGTAAATCAAGAGGTCTAGTAACAAGACCTAGTAACTAGACAACTGTTGTATCTACTATTTCCAGATCTTGATTTAAATTAAAATTAAAATTAAAATATTGATATTTAATTAAAGTCTACCCAGACAGTTCCATAACTGATTTTCAGTGGGGGACATTAAATGTAAAGCAGATCAAGCCAACCCTGTAGGCGCCGGTCGAGGGTATATATGAGTGAGGCACATTTTTCCAATCCTGAATCTTTTCTTAAAGCGTTGCCTCGCTTGTTTTTCTAGGGACATTCAAACTGAAAAAGAAGGACCTACAAGAAGAAGGCTTCAATCCTGCCACCATCAAAGACAGAATTTACTACCTGACCTCTAAGGGTAGCTACGAGCTACTCACGGACCAAGGCTACGCGGACATCATGTGTGGCAAGATCCGTCTATAAGCGCATGCGATCGTCGCTATCCGAGTACATGAAGTGCCACACGTACGAGCGTTGCGGTTTTTACCCCAGACTCAGTACGTGTTAGGCCTAGTGATTATTTTCCAAATTATGTGAAGTGATTAAAGTATGTGTTTTGTGAATGATTAAATTACAATCTACTGAAAAAAGCAGAACTGCAGTAGGTATAAAATGTGGGATCAGTCCACCCTCGTAAGCATGGCTATAAAACATTGTTGATGTTAAAGAAATATAAGTAAATGTGTTTTTGGGAATGAGTGGTCAAGAAAAACGGAACTGTGACCAGCGACAGACTACTTGTAAGTGAGAAGTACCGTACAATGAAGAAACTAACATATTTGTGTAAATAAACAACAGGTCTAACTAGAAGGTTCTTATCGCAACATGTGCTTGACTTGACGGGTTATTAGTTCAATTGCTCCACGTGAGATACGCGAAAGTTCTTGTTATCCGAGTGCGAGGTGTTCGAGACGTTTCACTGTAGTTTATACGTAATAATGTACCAAACACGTAACGTACCGGTGCAATGTAATGTGGTATGTGTAGAGTAGGGTGACCATAATCCTAAAAGTAAAAACCGGGACACATGTACTTTCGTTTTTATGGACTTGCGTGGGCTAACCGGGGTCTGGGGCGAAGCCCCAGCCGCCGGAGGCGGAAAATTTTTGGGGTAATTTTTCCCCAAGATAGCCTGTAGTGAGATCTGAGACAGGTTGGGTTGGGGGTTGGCCTTTGCTTTGAGAGTGTGGTGCAAGTAGAAAAGTCAGGTCCCAGCAAATGATAAATAGTCCTTTCTTAATGAAGTGCCACTCGGCCGAATATTTTTCTTGAAACGAACATTTCCGTTTCGGTTTCGGCATAA
Organism: Sweltsa coloradensis; assembly: GCA_024449915.1. Taxonomy (NCBI): domain Eukaryota; kingdom Metazoa; phylum Arthropoda; class Insecta; order Plecoptera; family Chloroperlidae; genus Sweltsa; species Sweltsa coloradensis. The sequence continues at coordinate 74,290 of JAMZAV010000676.1, forward strand.
TGCTTCCTACCACACGGCACAATATCACTGACAGACACAACACAAACCGAACAGTAGCTCAATCAGAGCGAGACTGACGAAAGTCACGAAACAACCCCGCGTGCACTGCACAGTAGGATAGCCTCTGCCTAGGCTGTCTCAAGGTTGCAACTTGCTTCTCGAGAGTGGAGTGGGTTGGGCCGTTGGCGGGCGGCGAGGCGCGCCTCTTTGGTCGCGTCTCGCGTTGCAAGAATACTCTGTTGTCTGCTGCGCGAGTGGTTACTTTTAAAAAAGAACGGCGCTTCGCGCTCAAAGAATACTGAAAAGTGAAAATTAACGAATTTTCACGGAAAATAGGAGATTTTATTTGTTGTGACAAATCCGGGACAAAAAGGTGTCCCGAAAGCATTTTTCGGGACACCGGGACGAGAGGTTGAATTCCGGGACAATCCCGGTTTTCCGGGACGGATGGTCACCCTAGTGTAGAGCGTTGGCTAGAGTTGTTCCAGCCACACAGGAGAGTAGGCCTATGCACGTGTGCAGGGAATACAACAGTGTTGGGTCAGTTCTTTTTTAAAATGAACTTTTAAAAAGTTCAGTTCACAGCTCAAATAATGAACTTTTTAAAAGTTCAAGTTCTTTTAAAACCTAAAATTTTGAAAAGTTCAAGTTCGTCTAAAATATGAACTAAGTTCTTTTAAAAGTTCTTTTGTTTAAAAAAATCACTATTTTATTAAAGGCTGGCGTAAAATGAAGAAAAACACGAGAAAAAACTTTAGGGGTGTTCGAGTACCAAACTACTCGCGAGTTTGAGTCTTACGAAAGTGTTGAGCTGTCTTTGATCGTGTTGATGATTGGATGAGCGAAGCGAAGACTTCAATTTCACTGACCCCCAAAAAAATTTAGCACGGGTGTTTTTTTTTGTTATTTTTTTTTTTTTGGTTTTTGTCTGTTAGTTTGCTCTCTACCGGGCAAACGGCATATCCGATCTTGATGAATATTTGACGGGACCTTCAAAATCTCTGAACTTAGAGCTGTATAGTTTTTGGGTACAATCGAAGAAATATTTCTCATGAATATCGTACTTTTACGATTTTTTTTTGATTTTTTGTGCGATGTTTTCGTGCCATTTGGGCCAATTCTGACCAAACGGGTGGGACTACAACGTTCATATTATACGTGGACATTAAGGTTATGGTGATGTAATACCTTTTGAAAGAAAGAGTTGAAAAAGTTAGCCAGAATTCATAGAAATAAAGCTTTTAATATAAGTTTTTTACGGTAAATAATACCAATGCAAGTAACAATAGAAACTTGACAACAATCACCTACAATGCGTAGACAGCATAACAAAGCACTTGCAAAAGTAAAGATATAAGATAAATCAAAACTTTAAAAAGCTCATCCATCCACGCGGCGGGACTTTAGCGTTTTCCTAGTTTGTACTACATTCTCGTCGACCAGCTTGTAAAATTATGGCAGATACTTTGCACTTTAGGCTTCCATGATTTTTTTCCCGAAAGTTGGCGTTCATGATTTTAACTTCGTGAATCGTGCGTGACCTTGTCAAAAACAGCTGAACGTGCGTCAAAGTAGGCCTACGATGGAACAACGATTTGTTATTGTTTTTAAGCGTCGACGGCTGCTCGACGCACGGAAAGAACTTTCAAATGAACTTTCTAAAACTGAAAAGTTCGTTCTCGTAAAGAACTTTTAAAAGTTCAAGTTCATTCATTTAAAAAAATAGTAAGTTCGCGTTCGCGAGAACGCGTTCTTTTTAAAAGTTCCTTCCCCAACACTGGAATACAACATGCTTTAGCAATAATTCCCAAGAAAAATAGGTGGAAATTTGTTTATTAATGAATAATGATTTGATATTGGAAATATAGTGAGACTATTGCAGAAAAATTGTGTGTGGTACGGTAATTTAATGTAGCATTGGTAGTGTCTCTATTTATTTAGTTTGTTGCCTATGGCATAGGATCCGATTAAGAGTGGAAGTGATGATTTTTAAATGCCAGCTGAGCGAGTGCAGCGCTAGCGTATACACGCAGACGTTTGTTGTCACCTCAAAGAAAAATTACAAACCTTGACAAAATTACTGCAATCATAGTGACATTAAAAACAAATTCTAATGCATGTCATAACTTTTGTAGTAAGCTCGAATATTGCGTTCTTCTACGGAACTGTAAAAGTAGCCGAGCTTTGTAGCTGTAATTTCACTAATTTGCTTTTACTGTTTGTCCAAAATTATGTAATTTGTTTTTAATTGTCCAAAAATGAAGTTAATTTGTTTTAAAGGAGTCAAAATAACAATTGATAGCCGAAATTAGAATCGGGTCCTATGCTATTGTGCAACACTGTTATGAGCATCAAGAAAAGATGCCTATGTACACAGGTTTCATGTAGTTTAGGGGGGACACAAAAATGCCAACAATTTAAGCACCATTCCACGTTAGTTTTTAAGAAACACACATGCACATACCAGTACTATACAATATACATGACAAACAAAATATTCATAAAAATGAATCACACTAGGCTAATCACTAATATATTGTTGGGTTGCTGTTTATTAATTAATTCCACTAGGCCTACCATACCAAAGGATTTCAATCTATGTGTTATAAGGACAGGACAATATTAATACTATCCTATTCTCGGGTCAATGTTGCATCGTAATATACAAAGTACGCAATACAACTACTATAAAATAAGCTGTTATATGGTAAGAGTATTGGTTTAAAAACATATTTGCTCTGATAGTGATGTCTGGTTAAGTGACGGGAACAGGCGTTCTATGTCCAATGGTTTCCAGACACATGATGACGTAAAGATGTCAATGTGAGCATAAGAGACGAACATCACTTGTTTTATCATCAAATCAACAATTTGGTATCGAAAGACAAACCCAAATGTTATCACACATGTCGACGTAAAATATCCTCCAGGTCTTCAGCATTAAAAACACGGTAACTAAACTTCATTCATTCCTTACAAGAACTATACTACAACATTGTAACAATATGTCATTGTTATGTTTATACATAAAACTAAAACGCAAACTTCATTCTTTGATCAGTCATACTCATAAGATTTTTATAGTTATTATTACTCAGTAGTATTTCTGTTAATAAATGTAAATGTTTTAGGTGAACACATGTGTTGTCAAGAAATCGAATAAAATATTTTAGAAATCGCATATGCAATCACGTTCTATGACGAATATTAATTAAATATGTATATATTTTGTAATGTTTTGATTGTTGAAATATAGTATTTAAATGTAAGGGGGCACTGAAGGAAATGGGTGTGAAGATACATATTGATAGGAGCTATTGTGTTGTGTAATAATAGAATAGGAGCTGTGATATGAAAATATGAAATGTTACAAATAAATATTTTTAAAACTATTTCAGAAAGGACTGTTTTGTACTTTATCCACCTAAAGTATTGCATCCTTTCATTTTCTTGTTGAACACTTAACTAGGTCCTACCTATATTTTCTTGCCATCCTCGTGACACATGGAATTAATGGGTGATGTTGCAGAAAATAATAAATAACTAAATAATTACCAAGTTTTGTCTTTTGTGAGGTACGTATGTATGTACACAGCCGATATTTACATACCGGTAGTCATATCTTGATATCTAACTATACCAATACAGTTACAATCAATTAATAGATGTACCAGCAAATCATGTAACATCAATTAGACCTCACTGATGAATGATTATTGATGTACGAGTACGACCAACGATCATTTATCTTTTAATTGAACCAATTGTGAGGCTCTACATGTCATCTGTTTGTAGTTTGTGGGATGAGGAGACGGCAAGGCTTTCCTTGTTTAGTGCACAAAGAAAAAGTGTTCAATTTCTTTTATATTGACTAATTACAAATGTCATATTATCTATGAATATCATACAAAGTTGGCTTGAAATACACATCTTTTCACACACCACGCAGTCAATGACGCACAAGATAGGTGGCCGTGGATGTCTGCACGTGTCGTGGTCACCGAGACTACGACTTGCACCCGACCAGGCATTAAGTTGACTGGTTGTGACTAGGCACGTAGGAACGTTTTGAAAGTTGTGGGGGAGGCAAATTTATTAGCAGATTCTGTGGGTGACAGCTGTGGTCTGGGGCAATTTTGCCAAGTGCGTAAAAAAAATTCGCCAAACTACAGTTATTTCGTCATGTTTTAACTTTTGTTTATGATGGATAAAGGCCTACACTTAGTTGATTTTGGACGTAAAATTTTAATTATTTGCCCAACTAAACCATCACGTGTATAAAAATTGTATGCACAATAATAGACAGTTTTTAAATAACTCGACTAATAGCTCAAAAGCTAATATCAAACTTCCTGCACTCGGACTCTGTAAACAATGTTTTACAATTTTACAGCAACTATCTGCGATCTAAAAACTCAAAGAAATGAATGTTAAGTTAAATATTTAAACCCCCCCTGCCCCCTCTGGTTCCTTCGCCACTGGTTGTGATTTGTGACTCCGCAACAACAGCTGGTTGGATTTGATTGGATATTGCTTAACGTCTCATATTTATGCAACTTGGCTAATCGAGACGAAGGGAGGGACGTAAGGGATGAGGCGGGGGGACAAGGGTTATCAGAGAAAGGAACATCAGTCCAAGTGAAGCTTTGTCCTATGGTGATGATTAGCAGCGCGATGGATGTCGAAACAAGCACCATTGTCTATTGCACCACACCTAGAAGGTGTAGTTCTTTATGGTGAGATCTTTCAAAACCCTGATATTAAAGAAATCCCGTTGTGAATTAGTAATTTTGTATTCTACGTCATTGACAGTTAGTGTTACATAAATATATTTAGCAGTACCTAACGAGAACGACGTTAAATGAAAAAAGTATGTATGTATTCGAAAGCCCACAACCTGCTATCGGAATGCTGGATGCAGTAGTACTACCTCAGTTCTTCACCTCATTTTCTTCAAGTGGAACATCTCTGCTTTGCTGTGCTTCTAGCGTCTCGCCGCACTCAAATCTAAAAAGTGAAATATGCACTAGTAAAACAATAAGTAGGTAAGTGCCATAAGCCAAAAATAAGAATATAAAAATCAAAATATACAGTTAAAATAAAAAGAGCAAGTATTGTTTGTTTTGGTTCTATGTAGTCTAAATGTGTCAATTTGTTTTTAACATCTGAAACAGTATAGTAATTAGTATGTACCGTATCACTAGAAAAATGCCACATAACTCTCAATTAGACATACCAAGGAACCAATGGCAAATAGGCAAATATAGACCAAACCTGACCATCTAACTTTTCTTCTTTTAAATACAAAAAAAGGAAAAACATAATATGCATATTTATATTGTAGGCCTATAAGCTGGTAAGGGACTTTGATCCTTAAATAATGAAAAAGAGGTAGGCTTATATTCAGGACAATACGGTAAGGTAGGGTAATCTGATATTTTATTCATGTTACACAGATTATAAAAAAGCTTATGTTTATTTTTATTTTTTATTAGATGACAGGCTGCTACGGTCCCATGTTATGGCCAACAAAAACCAATTGACTCAATCCATCCTTAGAAACTGCTATGCATGTTTGTGCCGTAAGTAATCTTCTTCACCAACTAGGCCTAATAAATAAGTGACAACGGCAGATGATCTTACCTGGCAAAGTCAAGAATGTCGATTCCAGTATCGGACACTAGCTGGGATACGGTCTGCGATGGATCGAGCAGATATTCCTGGTATATCAGACATCGCTCGTCATCTGAATTACCACAAGGCTTGTCTACGTTTGGCAGTCCAACCTTTGACGGGCTCATACCTACAAGTAAAACGAAAACACTATAAGAACTATAACCTAATTGTTCAGCGCTTGCATGCAAGCTCTTATTTGACGGATCAATTCCGTTCACCCGCAATCCTAACCAGGTATAAAGATTTCCAAGGGTTTTCCTTGGCCTAAAGCTGAATCCTGAGGTGGTGTCCTATGAAATAGAACTTGGGAGTAACATGCACTACCACACCAACTATCCACACACTATACTTAAATAAAACCTTTTAGTGGATAAGAACTCTTTAATAACAAAACAATAAAAACAACATTTTGGAAATTACACACTCAACTAGAGGTTCGGACTGGTTTGGAACCGTCTGAACATGAAAATGGTCGTTCATCTCTCTTTAGACACCTGTTCCAAAACAGGCCAAACAGATTTGAACAATTCGGACAAAAAAGGAGGAAAGGAAAATCTCGAGTGGAATGTACGGTTGTCGGACGTGACTTTGAATTATCATGGATGAAATTAAGGTTACCGGTATGGGATAAATTTGTTGGGCAAAGATTTATTTATTTCAGTCCATTGATGCATAATATATAGAAGTAATCACATATATATGATATTATATTAGCAGAGCCTTAGTAAACATAATTATTATTATTATACAAAATCATTGCAGGTACAACAATAAAAACAATACTTTTCCTTTACATTTCCCACATCACACAATTTATTACCAAAATTATTGTTATTAAAACATTATTGTTGTAATAGGCCAATAATTAGACCTACTAGGCCTATTTCAAATTTTACTTAAAACTGTAGTTCATTGTTCATTTCATTTCATTTTTATTTTCGTAATGTTGACCCGTTACAACATCAGCTGGTCTGGGTATATTACATGTCATTGCCCATCCAGGCATGTCTAAAACTAAAAAAAGAAAATTTACCTACAACCAGTTTCTGTACAACAATAATAAATACATAAAATGCAACAACACTGCAGACCCTTATGTAAAAAAACAATTCAACCATGGATCACAATCATTGGTTAAAATTAGTTCAAAGTTAGGTAATTAAAATTGTAACATTTAACAAGTTGTAGCATTAAGCATTATACAAACACCACCTTTTGTTTGTTTTGGTTACACTGTAAAATATGCCTCTACAGAATAAAATGCATTTTTGACTAGGTACTTGTGTATTTTCTCTATCTGCTTATCCTTATTTCCTATTTCTCTAATACCCTTTGGGAGCTTATTGAATATTGTTTGGCCTGTAATACAATAACCCTTTTGGTACCTAGTTGTTCTACTGCGTGGTATGTTAAAATCCCCCCTATGTCTTGTGTTATACTGGTGAATGTCTTTATTTAACGTTTGGTCTCTGTCTGTCTGCTGTTTAATAATTAGTTTCAACAATTCATATATATAGATACATGGTACCGTAAGAATCTCTAATTCAATGAATGTTGCCACACAGGACTCTCTGAAGGCTAGTCCTCCTATTATCCTTATCGCTTTTTTTTGTAGTATGAAAATGTCCCCTAGGTGAGTGGTGCTTCCCCATATTTGTATTCCATATCTGAGTAGTGACTCGAAATATGCGTGATATGCAATCTTAGCTGTTTGCTTGCCTGTGGCTGCCTTAATCACCCTCAATGCAAAAGATGCTGAACTTAATTTAGAACTAAGTTTGGTTATATGGCTTTCCCAGTTTAGATTTTCATCTGTGATTACCCCCAGGAACCCTGTATTCGTTACTCGCTCAATTTTTTTATCATTAAGTTGTAATTTTGGGAAATGTTCTATATGCTTCTGCCAAAAATGGAACTGAATAAAGCATGTTTTAGTCTCATTTAGTGCTAACTTGTTTGCTACCAGCCATTGGTAAATTAGTTTAATAATAATTACTGCTTCCCTCTCGAGCTTTCCAGACATTTATTAAATAGCAGCGCTGTTATGTCGTCTGCAAAAAGAATTAACGTTATTTCTTTAATATATTTTTGTAGATCATTTATATAAACAAGGAAGAGGGTAGGACTAAGGACCGAACCTTGTGGTACTCCGGCCACCATCTCTAACCAGTTTGAAGAGAATTCTGTACAAAGCCCTCTCTTATTATATCTTATTTTTACTTTTGTTTTCTCCCCCAAGATACGATTTAAACCACTTCCATGCCACCCCTCTTATACCATAGAAATCTAGCTTGCTAAGAAGTACATTATGGTCAACACAGTCGAACGCTTTGGTCAGATCGCAAAAAATGCCCAAAGCATATTCTCCCTTATCCATTGCTTTCAGAGTAAGATTTTCCAATTCTGCTAGAGCCGTTATAGTCGATTTGTTTCTTTGATAACCATGTTGTGATTTTGATATTACATTATTACTTTCCAGGAACTGGACGACTCGAAATTGTACTAATGATTCCAGTACCTTTGCAAATATTGGCAACATTGAGATTGGCCTATAGTTGTTAATATTCGCTGGGTCCTCTTTTTTATAAAGAGGAGAGACCACGGATAGCCTTAGATTATTTGGAAAGATACCAGTCTCTAGCGAGTTATTAAATATATGGGTTAATGGCCCTTTTATTAAGTGAACGCTTTTTTTTATTATTAGCGTTGAGATGTCATCCCACCCGCACGCTGTTGTTTTTTTTTAGTTTTAGGACAGTTTCCACCAACTCCTTTTCCGTGACCGGTGTCAAAGTCAACGAGTTCCCTAACGGTTCACTATGTTTTTTTATCATCTCCATTGGGTCTTCGTCCTCCCCGTTATTGGTTATTCTCTTGCTTTGTGGCTGGTCGTCTGGACTCACCGATTTGAAAGCATTTGCAAAAAACGTATTAAATTCTGAGGCAACCTCTAGTGGGTTTTCAACATACCGGTCCGTTTTATTTGTTCCCCTAATATGCAGTTTAATGTTTTTCAATTGTTTTGTATTCGTTGAGAACGTTTCTTTGCGTACTATTTGCCAAATGGCTCTACTTTTATTTTTAGCTTTTGTAATAAAATTGTTATTATTTACGCGTTTTGCCTTCTTCAAGTCTTTTTTATATTTTGATTTAAGGGCCTGATACTTAAGCTTTGTTTCCATATCATTATGGTATTTCATTTGATGATGGAGTTGTTTAAGTTGTTTACCAGTGTTTTTGAGCTGCGGAGTAATCCAACTTTTCGTTTTAGTAGTCTGTTTTTGCCGTTTTGGAAAACACGCTTCGTAGTGACTTTTAAAGATGCTAAGAAAAGTATTGTATTTTCATTTGTATCTACTGCATGTAGCACCCCCACCCAAGTTTCATTTGCAAGGTTATCCAGAAACATTTTTATATTTTCATCATTAAATGACCTCCCCTGAAATTTCATAGTGTCATTTAGAGGTTTAGGCAATGTTTCTTTTTTAAATGTAATCACTTGTGCATTATGATCCGAAAGTGTGGTTGGAAAATTTTGTATCATGAAAGTCTTATCATTTACATTGGTTACTATGTTGTCAATAAGCGTTTGTGACGTGTCTGTGCAGCGTGTTGCTGTTTTGATTACCGCTTTAAAGTTATATGATTTTAGTATTAGTTCAAAATTACATTTTTCTTTGGAGTTTTTTAGCAAGTCGATGTTAAAATCTCCACATATGATACTTATATTTTTCCCCTTGTGCAGTTTATCTAAAAGTTGATTTAGTTTATCAAAGAATATCTCAACCTCCCCGTTAGGTGGTCTGTATATACAAGTTATTATCCCTTTACTTTTGATTTCCCTTCCATCTCCAATTCAATACTAGAGCATTCAAACTGTTTTTCCATGTTAAGTTTGTTTAAGTCATGCCGTATGGATACCTTTCCTAACGAGTTTCTACAAAATATACAGGTGCCACCATAATTTTCCTTAAGTCTAGTCGAGTACGTTGCCAGTTCAAAGTCAGGTAATCTTACATGTCGAAGTTCATTTTCTTGTCTCCAGTGCTCTGTCAAACAAATTACGTCTATAAGGGGGAAATCGTCCAGTAAGGCACTGATTTCATTAATTTTATCTGGTTCCCAATACTCCTAATATTCTGATGCATGATTGATAACCCAGAAATGTCGTCTGTAGGCCTGGTGATCCCCTTTGTGTTGATGTCTAACTTGCTCCTATTTTTGCTACTGGTGTTAAGTATTTTGCATAGGTCTCTGTTTTCCCTCATTACTGTTTTTGATCTGCTATTGATTTTAAAACTAGTTTTACATTCTTTAGTCTCTTTATTTTTCTCCAATAAATTGGCAGAAATCACCTCTGTTGTCCTTTTTAGTTTTCCGTAGGCCTAGTATGTTTTAGGGCATATGCCACATCCCTATACAGTGTTCCTAGTTTTATTGCCCCTCTGGTGTTAGGGTGAAGCCCATCTTTGCTGATGTCTTTAGGATGAATATTTTTATTTGGGTTAATAAAGATACCATTAAAACTTTCTCCTACCCATTTTAAGCCTGCATTTACCTTGTTGATAAAACTTGTGTCAATGTCTCTCCTATATAAAATGCCACTCACCACTATTTTGGCATCTTTGTGCCTTTGTTTTAAGGCATACACTGCACCATATATATCCCCCATTAAGTGGTCTGCACTTTTTGTTGATTTTAAGTCATTGGTACCTACTTGGAGCACTATTACTTCTGGGTTTAGACCATTTGTGTCTCCTTGTTCTATTCTGTTTTCCAATTGTTCAGTTCTTATTCCTGGGTACACTAACACCTCACTGCCTTCCGTCTTGCATACCTCTCCTGCCCATCTCACCATGGAGTCCCCAATTATCAGGACATTGCTGAGTTTCTTGGCTGTTGATCCTGGGTTCTGCTTTTCTACCTCCGTGTAGTCTCGACTGGCATGTGTTTTGTTGTTGGCCATATTTGGCCTATCCTTTTTAGTCCAAGTTATATTGTTGTTACGTTGGACCTTCTCGAGTTCCTCTTCTTCTAATTCCTGTTGTCTCGCTCCTGTTTTCCTTCTTGGGACCCGACTGTAGGTGTCGGTGCCTGGCGTTTCTACTAGGCCTAGTGCTGTTTTTTCCTGACGGTTGTTTGTCAAAGTTGCCGCGACCCTAACCTCACTTTTTAAAATTCGACTATTTTGTTCTTTTATTATTTCTTCTTGTATGGTTATTATTTTTCCCAGTTCGCTGATTCTGTGCTGTTTTTCGTTTATGACTTGCTCTTTACCTGTAAGCAGGGCTTTCCATAGGACCTCATTCTCTTTCGAAACCCTTTGAATGTGGTCTAGGACACAGCTGCTCATAACAGGCGGATCCTGCCTATCTTGCGAGCCTATACCTAGGCCTTGGCTATTTCGGACAGTGTTTCGAATTCCTTTAGGACTGGGTCCGGACAAACTTGTAGGCCTACCTGCACCCTTAGTGTTGCTCATTTCTTGTGGGCTTAGACCTAGCTCCGGCAACCCTCCTTGGCTTCTCTTTTGGGTCACTTGGCTACACGGTTTTTTCTTTCTGATTCTGATATAGGCCTAGGCCTAGGCCTCGGCCAATGTTCATACTAGTTGGCTCAGCTATCCTTTCCTGCAATACCTCTAGCCGTCTCTGTAGAATTTCTACCTTCATTATTGCTTCTTTCCGATCTTGATCCAGCTTAGCTATCTCTTCCGTCATTTGATGTATTGTGTCCTGCATTGTTGTCAACGTTCTGTCACGAGTTAATTTGATATTTTCCGATTTCTCAAATTTTTCTTTCCACACCTTGCACTGTCGTGCACCTTGTTGTGTCTGCATAGCTATGTAATTAGATTTATTTAATTGTCCTTCCTTTGTAAATTAGTTTTTATAACTGAATAGGGTAGAATGATAGATGTTTAATAAATAAATATATAAATAAGTAAATAAATAAATCATACATGATTAATATGAATTACAAATACTACATTCACAAAACCAAATACTGTCTATATAAAGTATGATACCAGATCAGTAGGCCTATTGATTGTTCCTGAGTGCTGAGTGCTGATTGCACTTCATTGTTGTTTTGATTAATTAATTAATCTTAAACTATCGCCAGCAATCTCGAACCGTCCATTTTGCAGATTGGTGTACGCTACATCTCTGAAGGTCAGAAGTCAGAACGTATGTTTCTATCCACTCGAAATTCCGAACATCCTGTGGGCCTACTATGACATGGTTCCGCTGTGCTCAGAATAATTTCTCTCATCGATGGTGTCAGCGCCTTCAGGTACAGGGTTGGCTTGTTCTGCTTTAAATTTAATGTCCCTCATTGAAAAGCAGTTCTGTGACAGAGAAGGTCGACTCTAAATAAATACCAATGTATTTATTTATTTTTATTTGACAGTTTCAGACAGGACAAATAAAGGAACCTTAGGGTTGCCCAATTTTGTTTATAAGGTAACTTATATTAAATGTTTGTGCAACACCAATAGATGCATTTAAAAATGTGAACCTCTTTCAAGCTCACTAGGCTTACTCTATTTGACACAAATATTTAAAAAAAAAAAACATTAATTAAGGAATCCTTTTACTATGACCTTGGTTAACACTAAAAAAATGTGTACTAATTAAGTGGGGCCTATGCCTATTCGTATTACTAGTAGGCTAACCCAAGATAATTAAAGTGCAACCGGCAAATCTGTTTGATACATTCTGCTACATTTGAGTGGCTGATCTCGAAGATCGTAATCAACACACAATTGTGGATGCGAGGCCAACTGAGAAGGTAGAGGCCGCTCGCACATTGAACGTGGCAAATTATACCTAGGGCTAGAACAAGAACAGAACTGCTTTTAACTCTAATTCCATCATCATCAAATCAAATCATTACCAGACCTTTGATATGGAGCCCAAAGATCAATTACGAAGAAATATTCACAAATATTAATATTGTACCGGTATCAATATTTTGCTCAGCTTTAGTGTATACTGCTAGATGGGTGTCAGCCCTACTAACAGCAAAGGTAACGAGTTAGGGTCTTCCCTCCACGAGTACCTGGCAAGATGGTCAATGTTACTCACCGATGAGTGATGACTTACCTACGATGTGCTGACACAGATCTCTGCTGACTTGATCGATGGACACTCCTTCCGGTGGAGCCCCCGTTTCTCTAAACGCAACCAGCGCACCGTACTTTCCTGAAACAAGACGAACTGATTAGTAGGCCTATCAGAATTAAACTAGTAGGCTACAGTAGCCTGACGGATCTGGCAAGTTTGACACTGTAGGCCCTGGGGAGTGAAGAACACGGTACCTAAGAAAGTGGTCTTTGCGGAGTTCTGCGAAGGGTGGGCGTATCCAGCCAGCCGGACTCCCGGTGCAGCACGGAAACACGCAGCTCGTCTTAGCAACAGGTTCTCGCCCACGGTTCCGATGACCAAGGCCAGCTCGTCGCAGAGCCGCGTTCCCTGCACCGTCGGGAGGTCTCGCAGCTGCTCAGTGTCCATGAAGAGCTGCAGGCAGAACATATTCATACAGCATTACCAGAGTCGATAAAGAAGTTTCCCCGTTGGGGAGGTCCTCCAACTCCCTATACCGCCCTGGGTTAAATAAAAAGTCGGTTTTTGGCGTTGGGAATCTAACGTTCCGCGCGACTCTGTGTGACGATTGATGGAACTACTTCAATAAAAGTACGTCACTTTTCTACTAGTAGTTAACAGTCGATGACGACAAATGGCGGAAACGTCAAAATATCAAATACGATCGAATGTTGGCGAATGTTTTGGCATAAAGCAAACTCTCTGTAATAATCAGGATATTTCAGATGGAGTAGAACTAAGCTTAGGAGCCAGGCCGACAATATGTATTGTTCGAGATTTCGATTTGAGTGCCTAGGGCGTACTTACGTCTGAAAACTGTATTGTGGCCTTGGGCCTAGGCTACACTTACGTCCGTTAGGCTTGAACAAGGCATATCTCAAATTATTTCGCACGAAAATGTCACTGACGCCTGCGCAACACTTTATAGTACAATAATAAATCAAAAGTAAATCGTTTTAAAAGACTAGGGCCCAGGGCTAATATGATTGAAATAAAATTGAAGTTTGACGTTTCGTCTGTTGTTTGTTGATTTCAGCGTCACTGCACAACGATAATCTACTGACCGTATTTAGCGTGCAGTGCTTTTATTAGTTTCACATTGGAGCCGCTCTCAGCGCGCAGGACGTTAGATTCCGTTTTGACTTGGGAGTAAGGGGACCTCCCCAAAGGGGAAACTTCTTTATCGACTCTGGCATTACCAACCCAATAAAAAATAAGTTCAGTTCAGTGGAACTCTAAACTTGTAACAATAAGATACCAAAGAATAATAAATGAGAACTAAGGGGAATCAACCGTGTTTTTATATTTTCTCAAATATGCAACCAAGTCAAAACATAGTGAATGGCTCAAAACTATTTTTTTCTGATTGGGCACACGGCAAATATCGCCTCTTCAAAATAATTTCAGACTTCAGTTCGACATTAATTGACATTAATTTTCAACTTGTGTTTTAGAAGCTGACTGAGAGAAAAAATATGTTTTTTACAATGGTATTTCCTATGAATTCTTTTCGTTTGGCAGTAGGCTACAAATCGGTACAAAATACAGGCAAACTAAAAAATTCACAGGAAAGACAAACTGTAAAAAAAAAAAACATTTTTCTCTCAGTCAGCTTCTAGAACACAAGTTGAAAGTTAATCTCACAGGAAAAACAACTATCTACGTTGAATGAATGATGTGCTAGGGCAAACAGAAGTTTGAAATTAATTTAAAGACGCGATATTTGCCGTGCGACTGATCAGAAAATTTTGAAATTTTTTCCTAATAAAGCCAAGTTTCAAAGACATTCACTATATTTTAACTTGGTTGCATATTTGAGAAAATAGAAAAACGCAGTTGATTCCCACTAAAAAATTTGTTGAAATCAATATTGCAAATTTTAACTGTTGCTTAGTAAGCTATGTGGTAGTACAACCATTTCTAGAAGTGACTCAAAACCCAAAAACCCAAGTTGACCTATCCAGAAGCAGGAAATGGCAATGGATGGATTATGTTGAATGAAGATTGAAGACAGTCATTTTTAACATTAAGCAATGCACCGTTACTGGTAGGTCTACACCTACCTATCTACCATATTCAAGCCTACCTTAGTGAAAGGAGGTGATATGGACTGGCTGTTTGCTAGGTGGATGCAGGCCCTTACTGCCTTCTCTACTATGCCATGGAAATGATCGTTGCGTGCCACAAAGTCTGTCTCGCAGTTAACTTCTATAATGGCAGCACTGTCGTTGTCGACCGCAACAGCTATGAGGCCTTGAGCAGTAGGTCGTCCGTCTAGCTTCGTAGCTTTCGACCAGCCAAGTGCTTGCGCTTGATCAAATAGCCACCGTTCAGCCTGGGAGTAAAAGAAACAAAGACATGAATATATGCCAAAAAAATAATTCATTTAACTATTGGCAAGCATGTCCTAATGCCATCAGGCATCTTTGGCAAAAAAAATGTATATAATATGCCAACTATTTATAAATAAAAATAATAGGAGCCTACTGGTAACAGTAGTGTGCAAAAATGCTCTTTTTAAAGATATTGTTTTTGGCTACCGATAGGCCTACCTTATCTACATCGTTGTTATGCATCTGCAGAGCTTTCTTGCAGTTGGAGAATGTATATCCTGTTTTCTTGCGTAGTTTGGCAAGCTGTGACTTGCTAGCAGGTACAGTCTTACACATGCTGGTAACGCCCATGTGAAACAATCGTACTCCCTGATGAAACAGCATCTGTAAATTTAGGGAGTTAAGTCAATCAATAACAACAGCACTTATGTAGCAATGCCATCTGGAAGGCAAGTTAGTACTGTTTGAACGTGTGTTGTGACATATGGGTACGCCTATAGTTCCTGGTCTCGGGGCCTAGCCTAGAGCCCTAGCAGCACTCAGGACGTTCCTATTAGGCTACTGGTACCAAAGCCCATGTCATCAATCGTCGGTGACGAACCTAGTAAATAATGTCCAAATAGATAATTATGCACCCGATCAAGAATATACTATCTGAAAGAATAGGCCGAGAATTGTAAGTGCACACACAGTAGGCCTAGTTTTAAATCTAGGCAACATGGCAAGTGGCAACTATGAAGACAAACTGACAAAATATCAAGTGTCAAGCAAAGCCTATCCAAAGTAAAGAGAACAAGAACTAGGCCTATATAAGAATTTGGCTGATTCTATTATTTCGTGTCAACTAGGGTCTATTAGGCCTAGGCCTACATAAAAATCTATTTTCACGAAAAATTCGTGTCTAGAAAGCTATGAAAAGATATACGCTATTGACATGAAACGAAAAGAGTGCCTACAATAATACGAATTTCTAATGGCACGAATTCGTGTCCGAAAAATTATTCACACGAATCTACGAATCTTCGTGTTTAGCTCGGCAACATCGCATACATGCCACAGATTTCATGTCTCCAAGGTTCGGATTTTGCTATTGACACGAAAATGCATTTACATGATTGTTTTTATTAGCCTCCAGTGGATCAAGTAGGCCTATACGACGTGGTGATATGAATCTGAATTAATGTGTAGGCCTATTGTTAGTTAGGCCCCTGACACTTGTGGTTTGGAACATGGTTGGTATAACCTGTTAGAGGTCAATAAATATAATGTAAAGAAAGAAATATATTTACTAGGAAGCTTCGCAAACGCTTTTTCAGGCGCGTTGTTGGATGAGCGTAATTTTTTTTAAACGAAAAAAAGCGTAAAATTGCGATTTTCATGAGAAATTATTTTTCGATTGCGCGTTTAGATTTCACACCAATATATTAATTTATAAAATTAAGGTTTAGTCTACTTTAGAAAAATCGTTACAATCGGATAAAGCATGAAGGCCTAGGTGTTATAAGTCGAAGAAATGTAAAATAAAAAATAAAAAAACGTAAAACTGCGATTTTCATAAAAAAAATATTTTTTGACTGCGCTAAAATTTCACACAAATATATTTATTAGCCTAATAAAATTAAGGTTCTGTGAAAAAATCATTACAATCGGATAAAGCATGTAGGCCTAGGTGTTATAAGTCAAAGAAAGTTTTAAAAAATCAAAAAAATGTAAAATTGTGATTTTCATGAATAATTATTTTTCGATTGCGCTCAAATTTCTCACGAATATATAAATTCATAAAATTAAGGTTCTGTGAAAAAATCATTACAATCGAATAAAGCATGTAGGGTAGGTGTTATAAGTCGAAGGAATTTTTTAAAAATAAAAAAAAATCGTAAAATTGCGATTTTCATGAGAAATAATTTTTCGATTGCGCTCAAAAACGGGCAGTTCTTTCTTGGTTCAGAGATTTCGAAGGCCTCCATAAAATTTCATCGCAATTGAAGTATCGGTTTAGCCGGAATCGTGCTAACAGACACACAATTTTACAAACAGAAAGAAAAAAAGAAAAAAAAAACATTCCGGATTTTTTTTCTCCAGTGTAGTGAAATGGAATCTTCGCTTCGCTCGCTACGCTCATCCAAAAATATAGGCCAAGAGGTACATCGATAGTTTGCTCCAAAGGTTTGCTCCCTCCTATATGCTGTAGGCCTTTAGTGCCTCACCCCCCCCCCCCCCAACCTACATTTGGGTGAAGCGCTATAGGCCTACAGCATTTTTACCAAAATATATTCTATTGGTCTCTTCTAACAGGTTTCTTGTCTTCAAGGTTCGGATTTGAGGAAAAAATTAAATTAATATGATGTTTACTTTCAACCCCTTCCCCCCTCCCAGCGCCATCCCATCAAAAAGTCTACATCAATATTTATTCTGTGGCAGGGGTTGGGGTGGGGGTTGAAAGTGGCATCGTTATTTTTTAACTTGTTTGAGTGCCTTTGTGCTGTCCTTAAATGTGCTGTCAGCCAGCCAGCCGCCACCGTTGTCTGGCTAACACTGTTTGCCAGGTCGAAATTCGTGTCATTAGGAAATCCCATTCTTGGAAGCAAGAATTTTGAGCCTTCTTTATTTTCGTGAAACTTCCGTGTCAGTAGTTTTACCGATGATTGTAGACACGAATTCTTGTCAATAGCATTCAACAGCCACGAGACACGAAATTCGTGTCGGGGGGGGTCCAAAAGCTTTTACGATGTTTTGTAGGGGGGAAGGGGAAGGTGGGAGGGGGGAAGATGCAAAGCACGAATGTTTTACAATGTAGGCCTAGGCCCTAGGCCTATTTGGTATTATATTTCATTAACACGAATGCCCAGTTCACATAAAGTCGAGGTCGTAATCGCAGTCCTAGTCACAAGCAATGGTAAAGTATAGGGAACACGTCGCATGGTTTAGTCTTAGTCACAGTCAGATGAAATTCATCTTTCTTACGACTAAACCACAAATTCTTACGACAAGCGAATCAGAGCTTGAAACGTCACTTACAACAGACCAATGAGATAATTTACCTACTCGAGTCAGTTGCGCTACTATGTTGAGAGTCAATTGAGAGACTACCTACTTCCGGTTCCCGTTTCTATCAAGGTTTTACGTGGATGACGTCACATCCAAATGCCGAAGAGCTTTGACAATAAATGACGCATCTTAACGCAAATTTCTTTGTTAAAACCATTGCTCGTGACTACGACTACAACTAGGACTACGACTACGCCTTTATGTGAACTAGGCATAACGCGCTTCACGCAACCTCCCCCCAATTCCCTACAAAACATTGCAAAAAGCATGAAGACCCCCCAACCAAAGAAGCAGGCCTAGGCCTACCGTTGTAATTAGGACACAAGCCTATGCAGTGGGCATACAATGCCTAACTAGGCCCAGGTTTTTAGCCATAGGCCTACTTGGTCTTCAGGGCCTAGGCGTAGGGCTACTAGGTCCCTACTAGGCCTAGGCTGTTCGTAGGCGCGGACTGGGTCGAAAAGGCCCGGGATGCTGGCATGTAGGGCCTGTATGAGGTCGCGTAGTAAAGCAGGGGTCTGGGGCGAAGCCCCAGCCGCTGGAGGCAATTTCGCCGAAGGCGAAAATTTTTTGGGTGGTTCGTTATATTTTATGGCCTAAAACGCTATTTTAGGACGCGATTAACAGGCGTCAACTAAGTAACACTACCCGAGCTCCCAATTTAAATCTCGCGAAAATTATATTTGAGGAAGCCTTACAACCAATAATGTAACTCGCAAGTACCAAATTGACACTCGCAAAATGTGAGCTTGGGGGATGAGTGTATACTGGACATTTTGATTGAATCATGCAACTTGCCAATAATAATGTGTAAGCGTAAGCTGTAACCTGTAATGACACGATTCACGGTACTACTTCTACATCCCCCCGCCAGCGCCGGGTGCGGGGGGCACCCGGCCCCCATTCCCCACCACACGCCATTCCCTTGCTGTTGAAACTGGCAAACCAAAACCAAAATACTTGCAATCACATCGAAATTTCTTCTCGTAGCGCGGCGGCGAGAAAGTCAATAAACTATACATGATAGTCACTAGTTCCTACTGAAAACTGAAAACACTGAACAACCATTCTCTTTTAAAGAGCTGCCTAAGGCACCCCATGAGTCATCGTTATATCTAATGTATTTTGTTCGGCAACTCTTTTTCGCAGTAAACAAATATACAATCATATATATTTTGTCTGAAACTGAAAGTGTAGTGTGAACAAATGTTCCACAGGGGCCCGGAATGTCAAATGCCCGGGGTGCGATCGCACCCCAGCACCCCCTGCCAGTCCGCGCCTGGCTGTTCGTCTTGTAATAATGCCTAGGGCCCTAGGCTAGGCCCAAGGTACTTTTTAGGGTAATACTTCTTCGGTTGGTATGGGCCAACTATTTAACACTGCGATGTTACGGGAAAAGTCTAGGTAAGGGGGATAGGGGGGGGGGGGGGGCGCGAAACGCGTATGTTTTACAATATTATCATCTATCTACCTAGATTATATCTATCTTTCATCTACTTTCCACCTTGTTAAAATGTTGGGAACTTCTTCGGTTGGTAGGCCTATGGACCGGTTTTTAAACAGTTATTTTTTCAATAAAAACACTGAAAAACAACTAGGGTAGGGCCTAGGCCCCTACCGCTAAATAGTTTTGTAATGAAAAGGATTTCGGGTGCGCTCTTATCGATTATATCCTAGAACTAGCGCGGCGCACTGAAGCCAGCGGAAAGTTCGGCTAACCTAACGCAAGTAGTTTTGTAAAACCGGTCCATACCAATCGAAGAAGTTCCAAATGTTGGCCCATATCAACAGAAGAAGTGCCCCTTTTAGTAGGGCCTACATCTTTGCCTAGACCCTACCTAGGCCTACCTTCACTCTATAACTCTCAATTTAGTTTACCTTCATTGCAAATATGTTCAGTAGGCCAGTCAGGCCCAGTCCTTTCTTGAAAATCTTGATGATAATAATAAAACTTATTACACACAAAAGTAAGGTTAGGTTTGGGAAGTTCGATCTTCTTCTTCTTCTCAATGGCAACAGCGTGATTATTTAAGCCAGCAAATCAAATTCGGTCCCGTCCAGATGGCTGTGCATTTTCTTAAACTAGGCCGCTTTTTTTTAGCAGCGTTGATGGATGAGCTTTTTTGTAAGTTTGAGTGGGATCTCTTTACTTTTGCAAGGGCTTTTTGAACGCATTGTAGGTGAATGTGATTGTTGTCAAGTTTCTATTGTTACTTGTTAATTATTATTATATTCCTAAAAAAACTCAAATTAAAACCTTTTATGGCTAGCTTTTTCAATTTGTTCTTTCAAAAGGCAATACATCACCATTATCTTAATGTCCATGTGAAATTTGAACGTTGTAATCTTACACACTCAAAGAAAAGCGATCTAATAAAATGGCTAAGCGCCTCTACCCTTCCACATTTGCGCATTCTTAATTCACGTACAGTGTCCCGTAACAACATCCTAGAAAAGCTTGGCAAAATAGAATTTGCAACTAGTATTAATTTAAACATAATACGAAGTTCATCCAAATTATTTTTTTCTAAATAATTTTAACATAAGCCTAATGGTCATGCAAATTCTATTTTGCCAAGCTTTTCTAGGATGTTGTTACGGGACACTACGTTTATGAATTAAGAATGCGCAAATGTGGAAGGGTAGAGGAGCTTGGCCTTTTTTTTAGATCTCATTTCTTTTGAGTGTGTAAGGTTTGGCTGTATTTTTACAAGTTTGTGTTATGTGTGGGATCTCATTACTTTTTCAAGTTCCATTGCAAAATTATTTGTTAAAATATAACTAGGGAAAACGCCAAAGTCGTTGTTAAACGCAGTGAGTGAGTGAGCCAAGTGTTGAGTACCCGGGAACATCCCCTTTCCTCCCCTATACCTAAGGATCTAGCCCAGTATATGAGGAATGATACCGGGTACTCAACAAATGGCTCACTCACTCGTTTAACAACGACTTTGGCGTTTCCCTAGTTATTTAAATTGAACATTTGAAATGCGAATCGTGTTCAAAACGTATTAGCGTGAAACAAATTTCCAAGAAAAAACAAAATCACCCAAGTTTTATTTCCCATTTAACACCCCTCAATAATAATATGTGGGTGTAAAAATATAAAAAATTTGGAGCTAATGAGTATCGAACCCCAACCCTCCGTGCGGTACACTCAATGCTTACCAATAGGCCATGCAAGCCACGTAGAGTTCGTCCCGCTAGCTGCTACTAAACAAATGATATCGATATTTAAAAAATCACATTTTTATTTATTGTAGGATTAAATCGCAATGGATCTAGCTGAGTTTGTTAGCAGTTCTCAGTAAAACTTGTACCGGATGTCTGCTTAAAATTTCAGCCCAATCTGTTCAGCGGTTCGGCTGATTTTCGACGTACAGACAGACAGACAGACATAATCACAGAATGAGAGCCGTTCGAGTTGAATGGAGACACTCGGTCGCTCCGCTCCCTCGTTTAATAATTTTATCAAAGTCGATTTAATTGCTATGAAATTAACAATTAACAATAGAATGTAAAATATCGAGTGGCCCAAAGACATGCTTTTTGTTAACAATGTCAGCGATCATTGTCAAGTAACTATAGTTACTTGTTGATTGTATGCCTGAATAAGGCTTATATTAAAAGTTAAAACCTTTATTTGGAAGCCTTCCAGCAAACTCTTTCTTTCAAAGGGAATTACATCACTATTACCTTAATGTCCATGAAAAATATGAATGTTGCAGCCCTACGCGTTTGGTCAGAATCGCTGGGCAACTGAAACTGACGAATTAGATAGTAGCCAGTAGTAGCCAGTAGTAACTAACATCCTTAACTCTCCGCTCTCGTCGAGTGAGCAAGGCCCTGTTTGGCCGAAACAGTTTTGACGTTTTCTTGTATGTTTATTTATTTGTGTCTTTCTTCTACGAGACCCCTGCAGTCACCGACCAGGTAAGCTGTTGGGTTCCCTTTCCACACCCCTACTTAACATTAACATCCTTAAAGTGATTTTGAGCATGTTTCAAGTCATTTTTTCACCAAGAAGGAATGTTTGTACACCAACCAAATTTGGCATGTGTTGTCAGGTACATAAATCCCCTTGATTTTGATAGTTTTTAAGTTCCGATCACGTTTCATGACGGCTGGGTGACACCTTGAAATCAACCCGACAAATCACATACTGAGCACTTTTTGTAGGAACAGTTTCCCTTATTCAATCTTGGACGGTCATATACACCAGAAAAAAGTTTGCATTTCCATTCGGCTTTGCTATCAAGGCTCTCTAATTTGGCAATGAGCTCTCTTTTAGATCCAAAATATGTAACACGCCTTCTTCTCAACTCGGCCCTGAGTTCGTCATATTTCATGTTGTTATACATAACAGGCAGATTAAAGTGGCAATCTTTTGACGACGCGGCCGATGAGCTTGAAACAGAGTCCGAGATGTCGCGATGATTTCTCCCAAGTCCCAAGTCAATCACGTTGTGGGTAGACACAGATGACACACTGCTAGTAGATGGTAAATTGTAGTTACACACTGGCCATGGGTTCAATTCTACATCGCCTGATAGAGCCAGGAGAAGCAAAGCAACTACTATCATGTTCGCAGGATATTTCACAGAGCGATTAAATGTGGACCTGCGTTTTCTTTTACTAGGACCTGTCCAACCTCCAATAAGCCCTCGCAAAGTGGAACAACCATAAGAACGGCCAAGCATGGAACTCAAGCAGATGGACAAACATGACATTCGGCACTTGGTACTAACCATGAGGTCTTCAACGGGCAATCCACAGTAGCGTCGTTGCATAAACAGAGTATTAATGTCACCACTAAAATTTGGAGTTTTAAACGAATACTTTAAATACGAAGAATACTATACACAACCGTACCAACAAGAACGGGAACTTACGATAAACAGCCATAGCTGTAAAAATAAAAAGCTATCAAAAGAAACACTTCGTTGCTACGACGTGTAAAAAACAAAACAACAGAATGCTATCTACGAAATAGCAAAATACATCAATTTAAAACTGTTAAATCACACGAATTATAAAAGAACTCTTCTCACTAACAATACTACACAAAGATTAAATTTCCGCTTGATCTATTGATATTATTGATATCAAATAATTACAAAACAGCAAAACAATTTACTTACCTACATTTAATAAACAGTAGAGCACAATAGGATTCTACTTTTGAAATCAAGTCACCGCCTTGGATATAACATCCACAACAAGGTAAAGATGGAAGCAATGGTTATGTTGTTTGCCGATGACTTGGTCGCATGGTCCGAGTATGAGGAGGTACTCCAAATATATAAAGACTTGTGGAATAGTAACATAGAAGAAGCAGGTATGAAAATAAGCGTGGTAAAGAGTGTTTTCCTATGCCCGCAACTACTTCATAAAGTCATCATGTGTGTGATAAAGAGTGAGGTTGTAACTTTGCCACGAGAAGGGGACACAGGGAATTATCAAGCACAGATAAACATTGGAGAAAAAACCCTGAAAGTGGTGGATAGTTTTAGATCTAGGAAGTGAAGTAATGGCAAGTGGAAAGATTAAAAAAAAAGAAGATTAACATCAGAATACAAAAGGCCAGTAACTTCTACCAGTGTGAGAAAAGCCTGGTGTGGGATAGGGAAATACCTATTCACTATTCAGTAGGGATGTGCGAACCCACTATTTTGACTTCGAACTCGAAATCGAACATTCCCAGTTAAAAAAACCGAACTTCGAACTTTACAAAAATTTCGAACTGTATCGAACTCGAACTCGAACCCAACTTAAAGGTATATCAAACCGTCATAATAGGTAAAATAGTGATAAGTCTGGACCGGCACCTCCACCAAGAAAGTATGTAACTTCTGGACCGGCACCTCCACCATCCATTTTTTGGTTTTTAAATTTGTACCTGTAAACTGGGAACCATTTTTTGACTTGTCAAATAATATGTGACCACACACCAAACAAATTAGTAAAAATGAAAAAAAAAATTAGAACTTCGAACTTTTTTTTAACTCGAACCGAACGCGAACTTAAAAAAAGTTTGAGTTTGAGTTCGAATTTCAAACGTTCGCACATCCCTACTATTCAGTGTAAGATAACACTAATATAAAACCTATTTCATACCGATCCTTATGTATGCAACATGTAGCATGTATGCCAAATGGTGATGGATGATGATGATGATGATGATGATGATAAATGGAAGTCGTGGCCATGGTATTTAAAGGTTAGTTTGTAACAAATTTGAACTGTAGTGTAGATAGGGTATAGTTTCAGTAAATAGTAAATACGACTTTTTTTATTCATGTATACATTTGCAGTGTTTTAGTATGTTAATGTTGTTAAATAAATGTAACAAAAACAAGTACTACATGGAAAAGATTCGAATACTTAATATGGATTCGGGTAATGTTTGGATTTGGGTAACCCTGGTACCCGATGTCATTCCTAAAAGTCAGATGCCAATGCCATAGGAAGCACTTATCGTCCAATCGTACGTGTAACTAGTTTACTTGGTTGTACACCCGTACAGGTAATACGTTTTGTGTAGTCCCCTGCTTTGCAAAAGCTTCGAGAGGAACTTTTCCCGCCTTATATAGATCGGTAAAGGTTGCCAACGCTTCCCTGAAGTCCCAACCATTATCTGCCAAGCACCTGAAACATCAAGTACCTACGTTGAATACCGTGTTATCTGGAGGGCATGAATGAACGAAGAGTTAGAAATGAGACAGCATTAGGTAGCAGGCAAGCTTCATTTGCCAGAGGCAAATAATTCTTCACGTCAACCTTTTTCGTAGGTACCAAATTACCAATTATTAATTTTAAAATATTGTTTTTATTATTGTCATGATTCCAACATCAGACTGTAGTTTTACTTCAAGCATGGCTACCAAACCAACCTAGTTTTAATAACAAATGTAATGTAACAAAAACATACTCTTTTCTGTCTGCTTATTAATAGTACAACATTCCCAACATTCAACAATCAACACACATCCATAACATTAACAGCTGTTTGAGCAATATCAAACGAGGAGAGAAAGGGCTACAGAATATGATAACACACAAGGCTGCCACAACACAGACTTACTTGGTTGCCCAGACCTTGTTCATGTCCGTAAGCTGCGACAGTATGTCCATCATCTGTTCCCGGTCTGACTTGTTTACGACAGTGACCTTGGGCAGGACGGCGGGTTCTCGCAGTATTTTAAACGCCTGCTTGGCATCGTCGGTACGAGCGTTCGTGACGTGCCACATTTCGTTAGTGATCTGCCACTCGTTGGGGGCCACAGCCTTCAGAAGGAACGTGCGAGTGAACGCTCGCACTAAACCGTTGGGCTCGCGGAACACACCGCACACCATCAGGCTGGCAAACCTGTTCTGGAAACACAAGAGGGTTTTTATTATATTGGTGTGAGATAGGATCCAACAGCTTCTCTTCGAAAAGTGATGGTGGCTGTTGAGTTTCTTGAAGAATAGTAACATAAATATATACAAAACACAGAAAAACACGAGACGTTTCGACACGAGGTCTTGTTCACTCAAGAGAGAAAGGAAAATGGCCACTGATTGCAACAATCAAAAAACAAAACAAAAAACAAAAAGGCGGCTAAAACTAAACTTTGTCAGAGAATATGGACAAATTTACAAGGCGCTGTAGGTGGATGTGGCTGTGACAGGTAGGGGAGGAGCCTAGCGGATGTTCAGGTTAGGTGGCAGTCTGGATTGGGTAATCCACTGATGTGCTAACTCCCATCTTTTGAGTTCCCCTGGCTTGCAGGGTTTTTGTTAATTAAAAAATATACATGTAACTGTGTATTTCACTCAATCAATTTTCGTTGACAGCCTTTTAAGGTGGCTCCAAAACAATTCTATCAACTCCAACACCGTCAAAGGGCAAATAATGACGAACCAGCACACACTATTTGATGCAAAGAGTGCTGGTTGTCAATGATTTACCGGCGGATGTGGTCAGAATCCACAAGGGCAGCCTGGAACAACTTTACTTACATTTGGATGACGTTTTCAAGGCACAAATTTCAATTACTTTATTTGACTGTGTTGCAATCTTTCACTATTTCTTAGAACTGCTAGAACGGTGGTGGATTGCTCTTGTGGTTGGTGGTCATACGAGTGACGACTGACTAGTCACGTTGTGAGTAACGCCGCTTTATCTTCTAGATACGTAGCGCGTTTAGACATTTATTAGGGCTCACCGCCTGGGTAATCCATTGGTTCCTTGATAATTCCTATCAAAATCCTAGCAAAGGCAGTGAGCCCAAGGTCTTGGTAACCATGGCAACCAGAGTCGATAAAGAAGTTTTCCCGGTTTATTGTCGGTAATCAACACAAGGACCAAACAAAGAACAATGTTGAATATACAAATTTGCAGATAAGTAAGGTATTATTCGTTGACAATGGATGTTATAATATATATACATTTTTATATTAGATATTATCATTATTATTTATTAGGCGTAGGTTCATGCCTCAGGCAAACTATTAGAATATATTAAATTGAGGGTGTGCGAGTAGCACATTTTGAATTCGAGTCGAGTCGAGTCGAGTATTCCTTTGAATACTCGAGTATCGAGTCGAGTCGAGTCGAGTATTCATTTCAAAATTTAATTTTTTTATTTAGTCGGTTCACTTGGAACACAACGATTTTTCTGTTGTAAACATATAAAAAATACATCATTGTACTTGTATCAGGCTATTGAGGCCTTCCTGCCCTTTGTGCTGGTCAATTTCAATAAAATTATAATTATACAGAATGTTATCAAGAGTTCCTGGCCCCTTAACAATACTGCTGCGATGTTTTAATCCGAAAAAAAACCCCTCCAAATTCGCACTCGCATTATAATATTCGCGGTCTAGGCATCTCCAATGCTATTTCAGCACATTTGAATATTCCCCGCCCTAGAATGGTTCCAGTAGAGTCGATAAAGAAGGTTAGGTTACTTCTTTATCGACTGGGGTAACCTTCTTTATCGACTCTAGTTCTAGCGATGGCCGACGGAGCGCGCCATGCGTCGTCCGCGTCATCAAACACTGGCATCAAAGCAAAGATGGAAGATTGAAGGAAGAGACATAAAACATGTCAAACTACGCCAACTACGATTTTAAAATACGTAAAAAGTGCATTAATGGGATGTTCACTGGCATTCTTTCTTCTCGATAGTTGATCTGAAATATTAGTGACAAGTCGCGCAAGCGCGGCTTGAAGCCGCTACGCGGAGGGCGTGGAAAACCTCGTACTCGGAATACCTCGTAGTTGGAAAACCTCGTTGAGCGACAAAATCGCGAATCGGTCCGCGTACGGCCGCGATACGATAGTTTTCGGGTGACGTTTGTCGTTTATCCGAAGACCTGTGACAATTTGTTTTCCGGGACACTTTCAGCACGCCGCCGGACGCAGTCCGCCGCCTCCAAGTACCGTGCAAAAAGATTTTCGAAATTGATAATTGTTTACGCCGTTTGTGTAAAATGTGGGAGAAATGTTTCCTGGGACAATTCCGAGACAAAATATTTTACGGTAAGTCTAAATCTTCGCCTCGTCCGCGCAGATCCGCAAAGCCCAAGATGGACAGGACCAGACATACTGCACATTTTTCATTAATCCTGGACAAAAGTTTTTCCGTGACACTTGTCCGGGTTATCAAAATATGCCCCTCGTCCGTCCGGTACCGTAGAGCTCGAGATGTACCTGATCGTACTGTAATTGTGGAAGATATAATACAAAAGAAAACGTTTATCCACAAATGACCAACTACTATTTTGAGACATTAAAAAAAGTTTTTGGCAACGTTGAAATGAAGGTGTTTCGGGGAATGCGGCCCCCTGACGTAATCGGAAGGAAAAATTAAAATAAAAAATTTTGAAAATGCCCCAAAAAGGGTGACGGAATGCCCTGAGCACTGTTTTGACTTTAAAAATTACCCCTCTAATAAACCACTGCTTTGCTTGACCAATACAGTTCTATAGAGCCCGAGATGAACCCGATCGGACGAAAATTGCCCAAGCTATAAAAGAATCAATGTTTTATTGGATTTTCCAAAAATGACCAACCACTTAAAAAGAAACGAAACTAAATTAGTGTTAGGGCCGTAACCTCTCAAAAATTAAATTGCTTGAAGATATCAATGAAATGTCTTAATTTATATTTCCAAAACACCCCCCCCCCCACACACACACAAAAAACAGTGTCAGAGGCATCTAGTCAAAACACAAAACAGTCCACGAAATTCGGATTCGTACTGGAAAAAGTTAATAAATTTCACTGAATAAGTTATTCTTTATAAAACTCGACTTCCCCCCCCCCCCCAACACTCCTCACCACTTTGTCCTCTCGATTCCCTCGTCGTGTTCGTTGACTTGACTTGCCCCCCCCCCCCCCCACCCAAAGCCGCCACTACCCAACCGTAAAGGAAGTCGCTAGTATGAAACATTTATTTCTATTAGTGGAAGTATTAAATTGTCGTCTCGATACTTTGGTTGCACCTAGGCGTGCTAAACCCCACTATTGTTGGAAGTCTATGCTGTCTCGATTGCACTAAGGCTGTCTTAACGCTTCTATGTCATGATGTTATCGATGTGCATGTGCATATGCTGGAGTTTTATATGGACATTCGTTACTGGATTTAAAAAATAGTTTCCCAATCAGAGCCCCCCAACTTCAACCAGACTCAATGCCTGACTTATTACATCACTTCATAGCTAAAAATAGATTTCTTATAATGTAGGCCCAAGTGTTTGTATCTACTGTAGGGAGCCTCTTCAAGCTTACGAACGCATATGTTGTGATCAGTATAAATTAGCGTAAAAAATTCACTGACGAGAGTATTCGAAATTTTAATGTGCGTTTTTTTCGCCCAGGATCTGGAAACGAATGGTTGAGATGTTGTTGGGCGTAATCGCCAAACCTTAGACGTATTTTATAAGTCAACAAAGGAAATCGAATCGTTGAAGGCATATCCGTTAAATGACGTTTTTCATTTGCATGCATACGAAAAATGACGTTTTTTTATCGGCCTTGGTTTTACAAACCACGTTTGAGTGCCGTTTTGGCGCTCAGGACATTCGAAATAGGAGTCAAAGTAATTTTTTTTAGAAAGTTTGATCTTGTTAGAAATTAATGAGACCAACATGGTAGGGACATAAAAGTCGAAATAGGGCCCGTTTTAGGTCATTAAAAAAAACATGTGTAAAAGAATGTTGATTTTTCTATGCAAAACCGGACACGCATTGCAATCTTGTCTCCCCCCCCTGTCTACCCTTGAAACGTAGCCAAATACGTGATGTTTGGTATGACAATTTCCGTAAAGATCGGATACAGTGGTTTTTACAATTCTTGAAATTTACAAAAAAAATTATCGTGCTTTTGTGACCTTGAATGCAAAATTTAACTATCCAAAAGTGTCCCGGACCGAACTCGAAGGCTTCCACCTAACCCGGGTTCGAACACAGGTTTCTCAAAACCAATTTATTTACATTCCTTTATTCTTCCGCTACATTAACGAGCCTTTGTCGTTCCAAATCGAAACCGAGGAAAACCAAAATTTTAAACTTTTAAAGTTGCACTGGCAAAATGTTAAAAAAATTTCCAACTTTGCAATTTTTTCCCTCGCAATCGGAAAGAAATATCGAAGCAATTTTGGTTTTAAACCCGTTTGCTATTTCATTGGCTTTCGGAATTGTCAAACCTCGGCTCTACCGCGCATCTCAAAATTCCAAAAAATGGAAAATGAAAATCCAAACAATGTCCGAAAAAAAGAAGACGGTACACATTTTTGCCGTCTGGACCCCCCGCGTTAACTCCGCACGGGCACTTCATCACACGCCGTAAGTGAATTTGAAAATTCAGGATTTTTTAAAAACATTTTTTATTTAAACAGCAAATTTAACTTTTTTCGAAATTACGCGCATTTCAAAATGTTCATCATTGCCCCGGCCAAAGTAATGGAACGGTCCTAGAACCCTTGACGGTGCCTGTACCCTGAAAGATTTTCGAACGCGCCGGTGTCGTCGGTGTTCGGATGCAAAGCCTACTTTGGGCGCGGCAACCGTGAGAAAACAAAATATGATTTTTTGAAGCCAAAACGAACACGCACGACTATTTTGGTCGGTCCATAACGTGTATACAAATGCTACAAAATGGGTCATGTTTGGTATTACGATTATCGCAAAAGGTCCAATCTAGGTCGGATAACATCCGTTAATTTTAGAAAAAATGTGTACCATACTTTTTAACGATTTTAAAGGAAAAATCAAACGGTAAAAAAGTGTCCAGAATCGTATTCGAAGGCATCTACTGATCCGGGGTTCGAACCAAGGTTCTCAAACTAATTTTATTAAAATACCTTCATCATTCCTCTACATTAATGTGCCTCGGTTAGCGGAAATCAAACCAAGGGAAGGCGATTTTTTAATTTTTTAAATTACACTGTAAAATTTTCAAAATTGTCCAACTTTGGGATTTATTTTAGCGCATTTTGAAAAAGAAAGTGGGGACAATTTTTTTAAAAACTTGTTACCCAATTCATTGGCTTTTGTAATTGGCAAACTTTGGGGCTCTACCGTAAACCCGAAAATTTCCAAAAATTTGGAACCGGAAAATCCAAACAATGTCCCATAAAAAGAGAATGAATTTTTTTTTCAAAAATGTGCTCCAATTGACCGGAGGTTTATTCTATTGTGTACACGTTGAAACAAAAAACGACTTTTTGGGAATGCTCCAAGTAATATATCCGTTTTTTCTAAAATTTCCTTGCTTCAAAATTTGAAATGTTTTTCGTCGTCCCGGCCAAAGTATGGGAGTTGGTCCGGAACCCTTCACGTTACTCGTACCGGTAGTTATTTCGAACACGTCGGTACCGTCGACGTTTGGGCGCGAAGCGTACTTTGGGCGCGGCAACCGCGAGTACAAAAATGCCAAAAAACGGTGTTTTTCGCGATTTTCGACTTTTTTGACCTCGGAAGCAATTTTTTTTCGGTCGGGGGTATTTTTTTTTCGGAAGCGTCCAAAGTGTACGCGTTTTATCCGCTCCTCGGCGGCGAAAACGTCTCGCGTGGCAAAACTCGTTTTCCGCCGCCAGTCCCAGAGTTAACAGACTATAGTTATATAGATATAGACGCAACGAAACCAATAAAGGATATTTGTTTTCGACGCCATGTAGGCCTAGGTAGGCCTAGGCCGAGTCCTATTCCCGTTCCCGCATCCAAGTCTCTGTTGTTGTTTATCGTAATAATTTTGAAAGCACCAGTCTCTAGGGCCAAGGCCTACTTTTTGCCGTCACAGTACACACGTAGTAGGCCTAGGTTGTAATAAGCCTAGGCCCAGGTCTCTGTGCGTAGGCCTAGCCCTACTGTGATGATGATTCTTTTCAGTTTTCATAGGATTTCATATGTTTAAAACTCGACTCGAAAACTTCGAGCCTAAAACCAAACTCGACTCGATGTCGAGTTTAAAAAAAAACTCGAAAAAACTCGACATTTCAAGTACTCGCACACCCCTAATCAAATTGCTTGACATGGATTTGACTACATCCAGTTACATACTTTTGGACGGTGAGAACGCCACATTTCTAGGGCGGTGAGTCCCAGAAATTTTTAACACACGAACACATCCAAACGCGCTTCTCTATTAACGTAGTTAATAAGATCCAGGTTCTCTAGTTGTGATCAGAGAAGCAGCTGCCGTAGTACCTCACTCCACATCTCTTGTGCAACTTAACGACACGTGATCCGGCCAGCGGAATGGGTAACAGAGCGCGGCAAATAGTAGGTTATATAAATTATTACCACATTTTATCGCAGTTCAAATTATTGGCTATTGACGGCGAAACCGGTTACAGATTAACTGTCGTCATCACTAGTTCAGGTCAGCAATACATTCTTTGACTGTAGCGAGGATCCACCAGTTGAGTAGCCGTGATCTACACGATAATTGATAGAGGGTAAAACAAAATTAGGCTACAAAATAAGAAAATGACTAGTGTCACTTGTACCACATACCGCTATTGAGTAATTGGCCAGGTCCACAGTGAACGAGTGCGGATCGTGCCAAGTCTTGGGCAGCCGGCAAAGAAGGCGAATCACAGCCTCCGCTCCGCAGACCATAAGATTCTGAGCTTTCGAATAGTCCGAGAGCTTCTGGAGATTCCTGCTATGGACCATGTACTCCATTAGCAGTGCATTTGCTGAGGTGCTCTGCCCTGAAAGCAAATGTTAATCAGAGCAACTGCTTAGTATCATTAACAAACACTCTCAATATTATAACTTGGAAGTAATATATTGATGACACATTTTGGCACTGACATTCTCATTTTAAATTGATTAAAATAATCAATGTCATTTAAATCAAATTCTAAAAGTTCTATAAGGTAACTGAATGGCATTATTAGGATAAGCGGGCCGTAAGTCTAAGATAAATTACAATTCACTCAACTGGGGAATAACTAGAGACCCTGGGAGCAAATAAAAAGTTCTCATTTCATTATAAAAAATCTTCAATTTCAGTAGGTAAAGGCATCATTGCATCATAAAAATAGCACTGCAATCACTACCCTTGAGCGAAATGAACACGTACCGTATTACAAATGAACAAATATTTAGGCAATAAAAAGTTAACTTAATTGGAATCAGCTAGGCGTGTTTATTAATTAATAGTAGCGTAATATTTTCAACTGTCGTGTTGCTAACACACTATGCACTAGGATGAATGGGCACAGGCAGGACGTGCGATAAGAGAATTTGGAGAAACTAGTGGCATTGCATGCTTATGGGCATGGCCTACCCTTTATGACCTGTTTTACAGCCTGTGTGGTAAGGTCTGTCCCCCCCACCATACAAGCTGGTGAACTGAGAAGGTGGGAACTGGCCTTCCAGTGGATCTGCAAATCCCGCCGAAAACCGAATTTAAACCTACGGTGATTCTCCTCCCTCTTCCCCCACCCCCCCCCTCCCTGTCACCCAATCCACACTCATTCACTCACCTCTCACCCCTAGCCAACAGCTAGCCTAGTTTTAGTTTCAACTCAGTCTCTCTCTCTACACTCACTGAGGAAGGTCACTGTACCGAAAACATGTTCATTATGTAGTTTATTTGTGTTTATATTATCTTTCGCGGCGCGCCTACTCCATTTAAGGTAAGCTGTTGGCACCCTATCTCTTTATGTCATTCACGAGATTTACATTATGATTAGAAATTAGAATGATGTTATACATTCAGCCCTGGCGATGGCGTCGTACCTGGTAGGTATATGGAAGTCAAGGAGAAGATGGCGGTCGGATGGTATATGCCGAGCAGCTTCTGTCGGTCGGGCTGGTCGAAGAGAGTGAAGTAGTGTTGCAGGAACTGGTCGGCGAGGGGACCCCCCTCGGGCACGACGAGGTAGTTGCGGCAAGCCTGGGGCATTCCGGAAGAGTTGCCAAGGACGATGCCGTCCTGGTGACAAACACAGTGTGAACTACTTTGTAGAGGCAACCGCCAGCCTTGGCTCGACAGGTGGGATGTTTAAACACTCCTGGCTGCTTAACGCTTGAATAGTACTTAAAACACTTGACTTAAACACATGTTTTTTCTCATAATCACAATTACAGATGAATGATAAAATTTATGATTGTGTTTCATAAAATATGTGCCAAGAAGGTTTTGCATTTTTTAACATTAAACAGTACAATATCACAGCTTAGGCAAAGTACATTAGGGCTACACTGGAATAGGAAGAGAATGGGAAAATGACTTATGAATGACTGAAATAAGGATTGAAGAAGGAAGAAGATGATGGGGGAGGCCAAAGAAGAGATGGAAGAATAGAATACCATAGCAGGAGACTAAGAGGCAAGAGAAGAGGCAAGAGGAGAGAGCTGGAAAGATGTAAAAAAGATATAATTGTGAGAGGATAGAAAGTGGAAGGTGGAAACATTTGGTTGCAAAACCCAAGCTGACCCTGCCACAACCGGAAAATGACCAGATGACATGGATAATGATGATAATGATGATGAACTACAAAAGCAATATAAAGAGAAATTTCAAATTTGGCAACACAATCATCGGGTAATACGAGGGGGTTTACGTATTTAATTTGTAGGCTACTTTCCGAGTTACAAGAAGTAATATTTTTAATCAGGTACATAAATTGAATCACCTCTGAACCAACCCTGATGCCAGTGTCCTTCACGAGTGAATATTGAGCAGGCAGCGACAAGTATTTGAAATAGAAGTAAAAAGCGGCGAGCTGGTTGGTCACGATTCATCTGTGGACGAAGCCAGCCTTGACAAGGATACCAGTTTGGAGAAACATTGATAGTTTAATTTGTTGTGAGGGCTACTTCGTAGCTAGGGGGGATCGATTTATTCTTGTTGCTTAACGTCTGTATTATGGGAATTCAAGACAATGAGCGAGTTATAGATGAGTATGACGGATGAAGGAAACTACTAATAATTAGAGGTAGTGAAAAATGGTGATAACGAAATTTGCGATTTTTTAAAAATGTCCTTTTTATTTCCTAAAATGTAATATTGTCGACAAATTACCTACATCATTTTGAGATGGAAAAAACACATTTTGAAAACGCGATTTTCACGAAATTTTGCGAATATCGCGAAATAACGAACAAAATTGTGTCAAACTGGTCAAAACGCAAATTAAATCGCTAAATTGAACCTTTTAGTGTGCAAAATATGAGGCGATGGTGGAGGTGCCGGTCCAGTTTTGGTGGATGTGGAGATGACGGATGAAGGAAACTACTAATAATTTATCCCTTATGTGTAGAGATGTGCAAAAATGGTGAGAAAAAATACGCAATTTTTTTTAAAGTGCAAAAATCCCTTCAAATTCACTTTGCACATGATCACCTGAATTGTGATTGAATTGTGCCAATTTACAATTTGCGAATTTTAGTTGATGCCACGAACTAGTGGCAAAATTAGCAATAATTATGTCCTAAAACGCGAATTAGGTCACAAAATTTTAAGAAATAAAAAAATTTCAAAGTTTGGTGAAGGTGCCGGGTCGAAGTCGAAATAAATTAACACTGGCTGGTACATATGGTGGAGGTGCCGGGTCATACAACGTGATCGTGAGATCGTAATAATCGTTTGAACGAGAGTAGCCCAAAATACTTCATATCCATATCAAAAGACACATAAAAAATGCATAATTTCGTAAATTTGGTGGAGGTGCCGGGTAGACGAAATTAATTCTGGTAAAAACTGTCGGAAACTTTGAAAACTGAAGGCTGAAATTGAGCTTAAAATTATAACTGATTCTGAACTTCACTCTCATGAGCTTGTTTTTCTTTTAAATCATTAAAATCAATCAAATTATCCTGAAACTTGTTTTTTTTTTTTTTCTAAGTTGTGCATGAGAAAATTGTGTTTTTCGGTAAATCGCGACAAATCGCGAATTTTTATTTTTAAGGCGCGAATTTTCAAACTTTAAAAAACCATTTTGCACATCTCTACTTATGCGGGGTTCGAACCCATATCCTCATAGTGTCATGGGTTTCAGAGCAACACCCTAATTGTATGTACCACCGCGGGCGGATCCAATCACCCTTTGCAAAGCTCTACTCATATATCGTATGGGCTGATTTAAGTCCATTTCAGATAACTTCTGCCAGAATCTGGAAGCGATCCCAGGACCACTGGACACAAGGCCTGTACAGTGTACTCACTGGACGGACGGACTCTTACCAGCGTCTTCAGCGTGGGAAATATCTCGGTGATGATCTTGACGTAGGCCGCCTCGTAGGTGAACTCCTGGCAGAGCGGGTTGTTGTCCAGAATTAGGCTGGTTAGAGGAAGGTTCTTCAGCACCAGCAGATCTTCCACGGTCGGGATCTTGTTGTAACCTAGCGGGGTTAACATTCAAGCAATTACCTACTGTATTGTGAAAATATAGATCTCAGGCATATTTTTAAATGTCAAGTTAAAAAATTATGGTGCAGTCATTATGTGAAGCCATGTGTAAAAAAATAGTGTTAAGGTGTTTATAAAATACTGAATAATGTTCCGTAGAACAAGAGGTTAATTCAAAATTTCGGACTGGCAAGCTATTGACAGGTAGACTGAATCAATTATTGGTCGTTTCGGTATATAATAGTATTGATCGATATATAGATTATGAAACGCCATCCCTAATAAAAATGTAAAAAAAGTAAAATACATTGTAGTTAATCCATCCCTGAGGAGTGGTACTGATTTTACAACAATATAAGATTTTCACATTTTTTCACAGGTTTCCTCAGTGTCTTCATTTGTCACATTTTTCCTTCAGTTCAGTCCTTCAGTTCATATGATAACCAAATCAAACATAGATCTTACAACTTATTATTATATTCCATGATAAGCAGAGCAAACTGCATAGTATATACAAATGTACGTACCTAGATTCAAAGATGTCAGTGATTTAAAATACCAGAGACCGTCCAATGATTTCTGTAGCTCTGTAAGTTCATTATCGGCAAGAGAGATCGACTCTGCTCCGATGTACTTGGTAGTTCTGCAGGTCTGGATCAAGTATTGCATGTTACTTTGACGCGCCAGGGGAAGGAACATCACTTCGGACAGAGCTGCGTTAACCACAAACATAGAGTTATTACTTTGCAAGAAACAGAAAGGGTAATGCAGCTGAACATTGAAAAGCTATGAGATTCAGCATTATGCTGGAGGCAGAAAATACAAATAATACAATGCATCAATCACAAATACGGCCTATCTATCAGTTTCTCGAAAGGTTTCCAAACGTGTGCACAATTCACAAACTTCTCCAAATATTTCAGAAAAGTTGTTTTTTTAAACTTTAAAAGCAAACTTTGCATGAGACAGTCACACAGGGGTCTTTCTCCCAAATAACCAGAGCATAGTCGCAGGGAGTCATTTCAGCATTCCGCATATATATATATAAAAAAAAAGTTGGCAGTTTTCAAGTAAGAATGTGCAGCACTCTCATTCACCCTACCTCCCAAAAATAGCTTGTGAAGAGAATGTAGGCCTACAGTAAACGATTCAGTTTTCCGTCGAACTTCACCCATTTATATTCACTCTTCAGTTGCTCGGTCATTTCGGGCGTTGTGCGACTAATAAGGTCAAGCTGCTACTTATACATAATAAACAAACATATGCCTACATGTACTTTTAGATTATTTATGTTATATACTGTATTATTAATAAATATTACATTTATTAAGTAATTTAATATTAACAATGTACTATTATAACATAATTATGAATATTACATTATATATAATGATGTAAATAATTAGAATTATGAATGACAACCAGCGGCGTTGGAGCCGGGGGGGCAAAAGTATTTTCTTGCCCCCCATAGAAAAATGACGAAATAACCATCAAAGCATAAACCAACAAGCATAAATATTACAATATTACATTCTTCAAGTCATCTAGTTGGTTTTAATATAAAAATTAAATTCTTCTACTATCCTTTCTTTTTTCGTTCAGCAAAGCCCCTTAGCTTCTTCTAAAACATGAAAAAACACTAAAAAAATACGTATTCTTAAAAAAATTGCCTGCGGCACTATTGTGGAGGCCCCCCCCCCCCCCATTGAGTCGTTCGTCAAAGCCCATCACGAAATATATTTCACCGTACGCCACTGACTAAAGGATATCATTATTCGTTGCATATTATGGAACTATGTACTTTTAAGTTCCCCCCCGCCCCTGAAAAAATAGACTTCCGACGCGCCTGATGACAACATTATGACAACATTTGGAATAACTGAAGAAGTAGGCCTATAGCATGGTTTAAAATTTAAAATTGTTTAAAAATGAAATTGTAAAGTACTCATTAGTCATTACTAGTAGTATTACAAATAATACCGTATTTAAAAATATCTTGACGACTGTTAAAGTAGCATTGTTTAGATGGTTTAGATAAGACTATTAATGAAGTATTAGAAGATAGAAGTAATTTTAGAAAAAGGTAAATTGTAAGAGAAGTCTCAGGCTTACATTCACCCTTTTCCTTGAGAAATAAAGACAAGTTATTATTATATATATTGTAATAATATTGTTATTATTAGTAAATGATAGCAGTTGTAATAAAAGTATGCCCGACTGGGGATCGAACCCAGAACCTCTGGCTTAACGCGCCTTCATTAAACTGCTAAAATTAGCAGTTTAATGAAGGTGTGTCTTATGTCTCGGTAGCTCAATTGGCAGAGTTATGGCGCGTTAAGCCAGAGGTTCTGGGTTCGATCCCCAGTAAGGCATACTTTTATTACAACTGCTATCATTTACTAAATAAGTCCTCAAAGCGGGCTTATGCTTAAAAACCGTATAGGCCTATTCATTATTATTATTATTATTATTCAGCAACATGTAGTGTAGAACATCATAAACATCAATTTCAATACCATGTTTGTTTAGGTAAATAGTTTTTATTTGAACTACAGGGTGTTTCAGTTTATAACACATTTGATCCTTCTTCTTCCTATGTCCCACTGTCTTCTGTGTGATTACATTTTTCACTCTAGTAGTAGCCTAGGTAGGCTAAATTACAAACTAGTTGCTTAAATCTATGTATGTTCTCAGTTCCCACTTACCTATATCGTTATGAAAGTCTTTGAGGTTGAGAGTCTTGGTGCTAATGTTGTAGCGTTTAGCTAGCGCATTCAGGACCGCCCTGTCTTGGATAGAGTACGGAATCTCCGCGAGAGGGAGAGCAGCCAGGACCAGTTGCATAGTAATCTATCCACAGAGAGAGCGGCTATAATACCCTTCCCTGTTGATGGCCTTGAGTCCACATGTTTGTATTTATATTCTCAGGTAGCACTATTTGCATAGCAAGTGCCTAAGTATATTATACAAACATCAGAGGTGGGGTGACTATAAAAGTCCATTTTCGTTTTAATTATGCCCAAAAGAGGTGAATTAACGGTGAAAATAATTTTGCTAATAAGTTTTGTTTTGCCTCCTTTCTTACGAGCAACAATGAATGATTGATTCCCCTCAAAAGACAAGAGACTCTGGTTTGACTTTTTAGGAGGAGGTTAGGTTCAAAGGGTTCATATTATTTAATATTGTTTCCTGTTGTTTTTGGTTTGTTGCCAAACTGTAGTAGCAAATTAATGTATAAATAAATTTATAAATATAAATAAAATAAATTCAACATATAGTTGAAACTTGAAAGCTCTATCTCTTTCCCCAGATTTTTTTTTTTAAATTTTGGGTGTGATTACAATATAAAATATAATTATGATAATTCAGAGGCAGGTGTTTGTGGACTTGTGGTGGAATGAATTTGCATCTTTGGTTTTGTTCTGACCAAAAGCGGTGAATTGGTGTTGAAAATTATTTATAATTATTAATGTTTTTAGTGGTGAAAAATGGTTTTTACCATAAATACCTGCTGCTGACAAACATGCCCAGCCCAGCTTTATGTTCTGTTCTCTGTTCTTTCCCAACTTGTCCACTCTCACATAACATAATAATGCTCCAATCTAAACTTTTATTATAGTAGTACATACATACTACAAGTATGTATGTACTACACGTACCCAAACCAAATTTGGCATGTGTTGTCAGGTAGGCCTACCTAAATCCCCTCCATTTTGATAGTTTTCAACTTTTTAAGTTCACATCACGTTTCATGACGGCTGGGTGACACCTCGAAATCACCCCAACTGTGCTTGCTGTATAAGGTGCCAGAGTGTGTAGCGCACCGTGGCTTGGCTGCGGCGCCCTAACGGGCACCTAGAATTGATCGTATATTGATTATCAAATGGCAACCCTAGTAAAAAAGCACCTTTTTGATTAGGTCTAATTCAAGTCTTATTTATATATTTTTACTTTTCTTAAAATAAGACAAATTTTGATGCGGTAACCCCAAACTGACCATTAAATGTTAAAATGTTCAAATGTCCTACCTATCCCTAAATTGACCTCCAATTTTCACCCACCAAATTTGAAATGTTGGGAGGTTGTTTACAAGGAATATGCTCAAGGGGCGACCAGAAAATATTTGAACACTTCAAATAGGCCTAATAGTCTCCTACACAAGCTTTGGGAATAATTTAAAAAAAAAACTCTTTGGGGGCCAATTTATGGTCAGTTACTAACAAAACTAGGCCTAGTTAAGCAATATTTTGGAAATGTGCTCCGATTGCAACAAACACAAATTCTATAGTGCCTGTCCAGAATTTAGCCTAGCTAACTTTGTATTAGTTAGCCTACCGGTAGTGCACTGCACTGTCCTGAAATAGAATTGCTTGCAAGCAGATTCAGCAAAGATTTTTCCAGTTGACTTTGCTTGCAAGCAGTTTTGAAGCTGCTGAATATTGGCACAAGATTTAACTTGATCACAACCCCATAGGACGTGATGTGATCCCAGCCTAATCCTTGTGTTCCTCATTAAAGTTTGGTTTAGGGTTAGGTACTCCCGAGCTCGTCCAACTAACTAGTACCTTGTACACCATCAGTCACAAGTAAATGGGGGTCTAGCAGTATCTACTATACCCACCCACCCACCCCTTGATTTACTTCTGGTCAAGGTGTACACAATGATAACTATTTCATTCATTACATAAAGCTGTAGGTTAGGTTAGGTTAGGTTGTAGGTTTAACGTTAACACATAACAAACCTGTTGCTGGACAAATGGAGTGGCTGCATTATTGTTCAATGGAATTATGAAGTTGAGTCGGCAAAGTTTTTCTATGGCACTTTTGCACTTACAAGCGTAGAAAAATGTGTGTGGTTCCTGCTTTTGATACTAAAACAAGACAATAAACATTAACAATTAGTGATTCAAATCACACATGGTCAAAAATGCATTTAAAGTTTAAACCCATTGGCCTACCTACCATTACTGGAATTAAGTCAATTGAGAAAGACAAGGCATCCAAGATCAATTTTAGAATGTAGTCTTTGTAATATTTGCATCCATTTATGATCTGAAAAAGAAAATCAAAGTCTTCAAACGTTAGCTGTAGGGTAGGCCTACAAGCCCGCTAAAATAAACTAAATTAAGAGTATACGGCTGGTGCAGGCGCGTCAGAAGTCTATTTTTCCAGGGGGGTCGAACTTTACCAGGAAAAGTACATGCTTCCATACATAGTTACAAATGGTAACATAATATGCAACTAATGTCCTTGAGTCAGTGGCGTACGCTGGAATATATTTCGGGCGGGGGGGCTTGGACGAACAACAAAATGGAGGGGGTGCCCACCACAGTAGTGACGCAGGCAATTTTTAATACGTATGTAAATACGTATTTTTGAAGTGGTTTTTATGTGTTTTAGAAGTAGACCTAGTTAAGGGGCTTTGCTGAACAAAAAAAAGAAAGATAATAGATGAATTAAATTTTTTGCATAAACCTAGATGATTTTATAAGAATATAACATTTAATCTGGGATTTCGGGGGGGGAGGGGGGGAGACGCTCAAGGCGCCACTGCTTTGAATATTGGTAGCTTTTAAAGGTTCTATACTCAATGCTTTTAGAGGTAAAAAGTACCAAACACTTTGCGACGATCACTACCTAGTTTTGTTTACAAACTTAGTAGTACAGATTTGGTCTATCTCTATATCTATTACACTGGCTAGCTTCTTATGATGTAGTAGCAGATGATCTCATTTGAGAACGATTCTCCCTTGTGACACATTTTAGGGCACTAAAAGATCGTTCCGCGGTTGCTGCCGATGCTAGTACGTAGTAAATATAGGCTAAGCTCTATGAACAGTATCGGTCATTGCGACTCGCGAGACTGCAGCGGTTTCCTCATTCTCTCGATTTGTGCTTGTTTGCGAGAAGGGTGTTGTTTGTTCCAAGAGACATCCACCGT
The DNA here is from genome assembly GCA_024449915.1 of Sweltsa coloradensis. Lineage (NCBI taxonomy): Eukaryota > Metazoa > Arthropoda > Insecta > Plecoptera > Chloroperlidae > Sweltsa > Sweltsa coloradensis. Next base: position 116,248 of record JAMZAV010000676.1, read on the forward strand.
CTACGGATACATCCAAACCCAAAAAATAATAATACAACATCTGACTTGACATCTCCGAGATACTTTCCATCTTTACAAGAAAGTGCGAAACTAGTTAAGCCTTACACTAATCAATGTGTGTAATTGTATTGACACCCCTCAAAAGCGCCGCAGGCAATTTTTTGAAACATACATACTTTTTGAAGTGGTTTTTTGTTTTTTAGAAGTATCTAGTTAATGGCCTTTCCTGAACAAAAAAAAAGAAAAGATGATAGATGAATCAAAACAAAAAACACACATATATTGGTAAATTTGCCATTTTTCTAGGGGGGGGGCGAGAAGATACTTTGCCCCCCCCCCTCTGAGGACTCAGGGGGGGCAAGCTACCCCCCTTCCCCCCCGGCTCCGACGCCGCTGGGCTGGTGGTTCAAGTAGCATTTTTCAGGGGGAAAACTTCATGTGATTGACCATAGGGGGGAAGCTTTAAAAGAAACGTCCTAGAATAAATATGCGTGTTCAACTCACAACAAACTTGTGCCAAAAGTTTTGTTCCCACATCCGTTGTTTGGTGGCAGTATCACAATAACCCATGACTATGGATAGTCGTATTTCTTCGGTGATTAGCAGAGCATGTTCCGAACAGCCCAGTAGAGCACTGGATTTGGGGCTAGCATTAACAACTTTGTCGAGAACAGCTTCTAAAAACAGAAAGCATGGAGATTAATCATGGCCCACATTGTGACACTTGCAAGTAGAAACCAACAAAGTAACATAACATGAGCACGTATCAGTACCCCTAATAATGTATTTTGTTATAAACCTAATATGACTGAAAATGCCACTTGAAAACAGCAACAAATGCATTGTGGTTAGCATTACGCCTACTGAGAGCGTAATCTTGGCAACTACCAGTCCTTGCCACTAAGGGCCTAATTTATTACGGCTGGGCAAAGATATTGATATTTCAAAACAATATCGATTCAATAGGCTGATATGGGAATGATGATTTTAATATCGATACTACCACTAGAGCGGCGCACATGACATACACACACACACACACACACATGTTACATGACGTTTAAGCCTAGCGTATGGCTGAGCACTGTGTGATCGTGCTCATGTATTTGCTGTGCTATAAATGTTAATGCTTGTGCACTAAATCTATAAAGCAGATTACAATAACCTAAGTATTGTTGCAAATTCATAATGTCAGTAGTGGAATCGATTACGTCGTACAGACATTATCTTTGACGAAAACTTCGCCGCGCCGTGTAGTTTTAAACGCAAGCGCCACACCCACCTCCGGAGCGACCTCATCTGAGCGTTTCGCCGTTTCTCCGCTTGGCGCGTGTCGTTTCTTTTTAAAGGCGAATTTTGCGTCGCTCATGTTGAAAGCTGCAAGTTGACTTATGTGACTTTGGATTTTAGTGACTTTCTTAATAAAACTATAGAGCCAGGCTAGACCCACTAAGGAGCCGTAGGTTCCCGACCCCTGTTATAGGCCCTCCATAGGGTTGTGAAAATTTAAAAATGTCTCCCTGGGTAGGCCTACCCGTCGATCTTATGGTCGATCTTAATTTTAAATATTTTTTATGATTACAAAGAAAGTGAAAAAAAAGTTTTTGTGAAGTTAGTCAAAAAGGCCTATTTATTTTATTTTATTTATTTATTGACGGGACTTTTAACACACACGTTCTCATAAACATGAGCATGTCGACGGTCTCGGTCGCCAGAGATGCTCGTTTCTAATGTCCAGAGCTGTTGAAAACGCACTTTCAGAAGGAACTGATATTGCCGGAATGCATCAATATCTCAGTCAGTCACTTATCGGCTGATTACAATGAATAGTGGTGCGCGCGCAGCGAGGGTCTTCCCCGTTCTCCGCGTAATGTTCGGCTCTCGTCAGCGTTAGTGATGTCACTTGAGTTCGACACGGACGAAATTGGAGCGCTTATTAATGACGAATCACTTACTGCCGCCGCTGCACGCTGACGAGTGATGACTGACCGGCGGCGGTAATTGAGCGGAAACAGTTAAAGGAGTACGTTACCTGACGACTCATTTCATTAGGTACCCGGGTTATGATAGGCGGGTACCCATTCATAGCCCTAGCCCTACATAATTGGATGAGCATAGTGAAGACTTCAATTTCACTGACCCCTAAAAAAATTTTGCTCCAATGTTTTTTTTTTGAATTTTTGTCTGTTTGTTTGCTCTCTACCAGGCAAACGGTATATCCGATCTTGATGAAAATTGGAGGGGACCTTCGAAATCTCTGAACTTAGACCTGCCACATTTTTGGGTACAATCGAAGAAATATTTCTCATGAATATCGTACTTTTACGTTTATTTTTTATTTTTAGTGCGATATTTTTGTGACATTTGGGCCGATTCTGACCAAACGGGTGAGGATACAACGATCATATTTTACATGTACATTAAGGCAATGATTATGTATTACTTTTTGAAAGAAAAAGTTGAAAAAGTTAGCCAGAATCCATAGAATAAAGGTTTTAATTTGAGTTTTTTGAGGTACTAATAATAACAATTAACAAGTAACGATAGAAATTTGACAACAATCACCTACAATGCGTAGGCAAAAAGCTCTTGCAAAAGTAAAGAGATCCCACGCAAACTAAAAGCTTACAAAAAAGCTCATCCATCAACGCGACTAAAAAAAGTGTTTGCGAAGCTTCCTAGTAGGCCTAATTACAAACAGATAGGTGGGCCTAGGTTATCTTAGATTACTTATCACAAATGTGTCGGTACAAGCACTATAAAAACTAAACTTAACTAAATGATTTTTAATTTTTACACATTGGGTTATATGTTGATAGAAGAATGCCAATTGGCTGGAGTAGGTGTGAGATAGGATCCAACAGCTTCCCTTCAAAAAGTGATGGTGGCTGCTGAATTTCTTGATAAATAGAGACATAAAAATGTAGGTAGGGGCCTACAAAACATGGAAAAAACATGAACTTCTTCTTCTTTTTTTTCTTTCTCTCTTGAGTGAACAAGACCTCGTGTCGAAACGTCTAGTGTTTTTTCTATGTTTTGAACATATTTATGTCTCTAGGCCTATTTAGGCTATCAAAAAATTCAGCAGCCACCAGCACTTTTCGAAGGAAAGCGGTTGGATCCTAACTCACACCAAATTAGATTTTAAACATTAATACCTATGAATATGACAACAGTGGATGAGCGCCTTGTGCAGGATGTAGATATGAAGTTCTTGCAAAGCATTATAGGCAAGAATGGGATATCCGACATCAAGTAGGCGTGAGGAATTTAATGGAGCGAATTGGAGAGAGAAGATTAAAGTGGTTCAGACATGTCAAAAGGATGGAAAGAGCGATATTACCGAGAAGGATGATGGAATTGGAAATTCCAGGAGACCAAGGGGCAGACCGTGACAACAACAGCAGAATAGTGTGAGAAAAGATGTGGAACAGCGTGGAGGAGACTGGGATGTGGTGGAAGGAGGAGAGTGATGGCAGGACAGAAGAAGATGGAGAGGCCTGTCTTCCATGCCGACCCAATGCAGTGTTTGACGTGGCAACAGATAATGATGATGATTAATAGCAGTGGAGATGAGAGTGTGTGGCTTGGCCACCATGAGTAAGAAGACTACAAGCAACTACAACATAATTCACACCCAACTATGGCCTAATCTCACCTTGTGCTTTTGTGTTTACAACAGTTTTAACACTCATGCCAACCCCAGACTTGAACTCCACAGTTCTGGAACCAGGCGCATTAGACGTAGGCGCACCAATCTTCGGTGGACTAGGAGTGACAATAGGATTCGCAGGCTTTGCTGGAGTTATTGTCGGAGTTTTACTTGCGACGAGCGTACCGGTGTTTATTAGGTTGGGGTTGGGGTTTGGGTCTAAGTGTGGGTTAATGGACTTGGTCTTCTTTGGCGTGGTCACTGCACTCTTTGCTGGCGTAGTTGTTCTTGGTTCAACTTTAGGTATTTTCAACACCGCTGAGCCCGACTGGTTGCTTGATTGTGCGACACCCACACGGTTGCCTGTGCCCCCGCCTCCTCTGCCTCCTCCTTTGCCACCTCCTCCTCTGTCACCGCCCCCACCGCCTCCTCCGCCCCCTCCTCCTCGGCCTCCGCCGCCGCCTCCTCTGCCTCCCTGGCCGCGGCCCCGACCCCGTTTTCCCATCGCAACACCAGACCCACCGTACTCTATAGGCTAGTACAGAGGTTTGTTTCGAGAGTAAGGCTTCTCTTTGGGCGAGGTCAAACCTACAAAGTTAAAACCATTTAGAAACAGGTCTAAGTTAAACCTAGGCCTACCTACACACCATAGTGTGAGGTAAAAATATAGCCTAGCCCTAGCCTACCATTCCCTAGTAACTTAAGAGGGAGGGATAGTAGCGAAATTAAAACCACGCGAAATTACCGTTTTTTCGTGATTTCTCGAGTACAATGCATAATACCGGTATCTAAAAACTGATTGCAGACAGCCCTGTGGTTTTGTTAGAGCAATATAATGCAAGAAAAAATATTCAAATATAATAATCGGTGCGGTTTGTATAAGATATGCATTTAATTAATTAATATATCAAATAAAAAAATTAATTACAATCACATTACAATATTTTGTCATACAGGCTATAGTTCTCCCAAAACCACAGGGCTATCTGCAATCGGTTTTTAAAAATTTTGCATCGCCCTCGAGATATCAAGAAAAAACTATAATTTTGCGTGGTTAAAATTTCACGACTTTCCCTTCCTCTTAATTAAGCCGTGTCTCAAAGTTCCTTTTTCTTAGTGGAAGTGACGTTGTAAGTTGGCGTCCAAAGCTCGAAGTCATTAAACTTTTAGTCAATAGCCGCTAGGAACCGAGAGTGTTGACTTGGTGACTACTAGAGCTCTAACAACTGAAGATGTGTTGACTTGGTGACTACTAGAGCTCTAACAACTGAAGATGTGTTGACTTGGTGACTACTAGAGCTCTAACAACTGAAGATGTGTTGACTTGGTGACTACTAGAGCTCTAACAACTGAAGATGTGTTGACTTGGTGACTACTAGAGCTCTAACAACTAAAGATGTGTTGACTTGGTGACTACTAGAGCTCTAACAACTGAAGATGTGTTGACTTGGTGACTACTAGAGCTCTAACAACAAAAGATGGCAGATGCTGATGTGAATGATCTCCAACAGGTTTTGCTACCATCTAGTCATCATGTCCTGTAGACATTGGACAGCTTTAGTGATGAGCATTTAGCAACTAAATTAGTTCCCGACAATAGTTAAAACTAAGAGGCCTATTACTTTCTTTAGGGGCTTACCTACTTGGAGCTTTGAGACACGACCTTATTAAAAAACAATTTAATTACGTGTTTCCGTAATTCAATGTTTGTTTCAGCAATACCAACCAACTAAAATAGGCCCTATTGCAGAAGGCAGAAGTTAGAAACGATTTAAATGAAAGAGATGAAAACAAGGTAGTCATAGCTGTTTTTATGGACCTAACCAAAGCCTTTGACTGCATTAACCATGACATTCTGATAAATAAACTATACAATTATGGCATTCAGGGAACTGCATTACAATGGATTAAAACATATCTGCACAACAGAACACGATATTATGTAGAAATAAAAAAACAGGCTCAAGGCAAAATTAAAGCATACGTCTCGAATGAAGTAAAAATTCCACGTGGAGTAATGCAAGGATCAATTCTGGCCCCACTACTATTTAATATTTATATCAATTGCATAGCTCAAAAGTACACTGAAATTAATAACAAAATCGTACTATATGAAGATGATTCAAAAAAATCCCTAGCAGATAGCAAAATAAGAAAGTTAGAAATTGAGACTAATGTAGAAGTGAATGGAATAGCCCAAAACCTTGAAGACAATGAATTAATTCTTAATGCTGATAAAACTAATTACATGAACTTTGATAAAAAAAATAGTATACCAGACACAATCAATGTAATAATAAATAAATCATTAATTGAACAAATCGAAAATGCTAAATTCCTAGGGCTTAATATAGATGACAAACTTTCCTGGAAGACTCACACAGAAATACTGGCCAAAAAGCTTGGAACTGGGATTTATGTGCTCAAAACCATGAACCACTACTGCAATAGAACACTGTTATTAACAACATATTATGCCCTAATTGAATCCCATCTAGCATATGGTATTATAGCTTGGGGAAACGCATCACATACCATCACAAACAGAATATTTAAGTTTACAGAAGAGAGCAATAAGAGTAATATGTAAGCTGAAACGTAGGGATTCATGTAGGTGATACTTCAAAGAATTAAATACTTTAACACTCTATGGCCTAGGCCTATACATATACAATGTAATTATATATATTAACAACCATGGTCAGTACATAGCAGAAAGAAGCAACATAGTACAAATACAATACACGTCAAAACGGCAACTTTACAGCCACCATCATAATAAAAAAATGTATGAACAAGCACCAGTGCATATAGGGTCAAATTGTGGAACAAACTACCTGATAATCTAAAAAATTTAGCTAACAGAAAGGACAATTTTAAAGTTAAGTTGAAGAATTCTTGATAAACAAAGTACTATACTCAATGCAGGAATTTTAAACTATGAGTATTTTAAAAAACAAGTCCTAATCTTTAGAATAGGTAGGCCCTATGTATCTATGAATGTGAGTATGTAATGGATATTTACTGTCTGTATATAGTAATGGAGTTTGTATATATTATGTTTGTATATTTTTGCTGAAATAAGAGACGAATGATTGGATTCTAGGTTTAAGTGACATAAGATTGTACAATCATATGTATTGACACGTACAAGGTCATCTGAAATGATATTAATTGTACTTAAAAATAAATAAATAAATAAATAAATAGCAAACTTAATTCATAGGCCAAAATAGCATTGTATTGTATAGGGCCTAGAAAAACATAGGCCCACCCACGTTGACCGGCAAAAAACAGGGTAATTATAAAGAATCACTCAGCGGACCAGAATTACTTTAGATGGTAATTTAAATTTGAAAGGTGTAGGCCCTAACTTAGGCCTACATGGTTTTTGGAGTGTTTTAAGTCAGCGCACATTGATTTGGGTATGTTTTTGGTCATTCAAAAGGTTTGTGTTGATTGACATTTTGTTGATGTTTACATTGTGAGAGTGTGTTGTATGTCGTCTAGAGCGACGGCGAGGTGGGGGAATGACGTACTGCAGTGCTGGCAACTAAGCCTTTGTATTTTTTGGGGGATTGACTGGTTTTCCTGAGATAGCGATTCATCGGAATGAGGTGTGTGTTCGTGTGTTTGTGGTTTTGTTGTTGGGTCTGAGTTGGGGTCCAGGGGCAGATCCCCGGTGGGGGTTGAGGGGCAACGCACCCCCATTCAGTTGTGCATCGAATTTCATTCTGGAATTCATAAGTTGATAGCACTGGTTTAGGCTGGATAGTTTGAAGATGGCGGCGTATGGAGGTGATGGTGATTATGTTACGTGTTGTTAGTGTATGTTGTTTTGTGTTTTATTTTGTAAACATTTGTGTGCACCTGTTTAAATATCATTTAAAATTACTCTGTTATGGTTGTTCTAGTGTTTATCAACAACAAAAATTATTAAAAACATCGCTGAGTAGCCTAACCTTTCACTTTTACCAAAAATAGACCGTGGTCCAAATTCGGAACATGAAGGGTAAAAAATTGGACTGCTGAAAGCCTAAAATATCTTACTCTAGGGATGAATAGAACTAACCAACATCACATTTTAGCATGCACGAAAACAGGAACTTGTTCGGTTGGGAGGGGGGGGGGGGGGCAAGCCTAGGAAGGCCCTAGATTGATTGGATATTGCTTAACGTCTCATTTGTATTTGTATTTGTATCGTCTTCTCTGCTGTTGACTAGTAGTCGGTATTTGTGCAACTTGGCTAATCGAGACGAAGGGAGGGATGTAAGGGGCAACGCGGGGTGACAAGGGGTGGACAGGCAGGCCAGTGCTGGTCAGAACCAGCCACAAGCGTATAGGGAGGGCAGGGGTTCCCCCACGTCGTGGTCGTCTCCGTCTGTGTCATCATCCGTCCGTGTTGTCATTGTCGTATCTGTCGGGGAGGTAGTCAAAGGGAAGGGGAGAGTTCCCCGACGACAACCCAGAGCTCGCCATTAGTTTCAGGGAGAAAAACTCCCCTAATCACGGGCCAAACCACGAGAAGGTTGCGAGTTGGAATTTGATGGCCCTAGACACCAGATCAAAATATAGGGGCAAAGGCCCTTCCCTGGCAAAAATATAGGCCTAGCGGCAAAGGCCCTTCCCTGGCAGTTCCGGTATCAACAAAGATTAGTCATGTGGCTAATCTTTGGTATCAATATCATGTACTTTGGTATCAATATCATATACTTGGTCTACTGGCTAATCAAAACAAACCAACAAACTAGGCCTAGGCCTATCTAGGCTAGCTACTAGACCTAGGCCCTACCGGTGATTCAAGACGTAGGGACCTAGGCCTATCCATAGGCTATGGCACAATCTGTCATAGGGTAGGCTAGCCTAGCTTACTACACTTATACCTATGCTATGGTCAATGGTCATGCCCTGCATGGTAACCTTACCTAGGCTAGGCTATCTCCAGTACGGCTTTGATGGCCTAGCTACACCAAGTTAAGGACTTTGTAACTTATTAAAATAAAATTGAAAGGAAAAGTAAACATGTCAACAACTTGGATGTCATGATGCCATCTTAGGATGCCATCTTACCACACAGCCAGCTAACCATACCATCTGTAAAAATTTGCCATCGTTCGAGTCGAGAGTTGAAAAGGCTGTGGTGGGCGGTAAATTCAAGTGATAAATATATAATATTATTATACATTGAAATATACGCTCCCCAAAACCAACAGTGTTGGCTCGGGCGTTAAGCACGCGACTCTGATTCGGGAGGTTCTGGGTTCAAATCCCGTCGGACAGGCAATCCTGACTGAAGTTTTTTCCAAGGTTCAAGGGATTGAGACCTCATTTACAGCACCCTGGGCAGGCTTCCCACACACAAAAAAAATATTCACCCTCGCCAAAGGAATTTAAACACGTTTATGACCAAACTTCCTTTAAAAATGCCTGCGGGGCTGTGCCGGGGGGACGCGCCCCTGACGCCGCATCGCGTTGCGCCATCTCGAACGCCCCCCTCAACATTACATAACATATCATACATAACACTTCTTAAGGTTACTAATGGGCCCTTCCGCCCGGTGGCAGCCACTCATCCCCCCAAACCTAATTTCTGCCCCCCCCCCCCTAAAAACGATCTAAATTCCCTCAAAGACCCACTATCTACAGCATCCCCAGACAAGTCATTCCACTCCATAACAGTCCTTTCCATGAAACCATACCGACCCAGATACGTTCTTACTACTTGACGCTGGAACTTCCATGAATGATCCCCCCTATCCCTGTAAAGCCCCTCATGAAGCCTATTGCGGATGTCCCCCCACCCCCTACTTCTTTAGCCGCCCTGTACATATTATCAAAATCAAAATCAAATCAAAATATCTTTATTTTTAGAATATACATTGAAATTACAACTATGTTTATGAGCCCCCAAAGAGACTAGTGTCTCGCTAGAGGGGGCTTTTGCTGTAGGATTGTACAATTTGTTTTGGACGGAGGGTAAGGTATTATGTAAGACTAAAAACTAAGATGCCTAAAACTAAAACTAGGACTAATACTAAATTCTATAAGAGAACACTAAAAAATAATGTAAATGTAGTTCATTGTTGTGTCTGCATCTATGTAATTAGATTTATTTAGTTGTCCTCCTTTGTAAATCAGTTTTTATAACTGAATAGGATAGACGTTAAATAAATTAATAAATTTAAAAAATGGTTAATTGTTCCTAAATTTAAATGCATTAACATGAGATTAGTTTAAATGAAAATAATATAAATATTTTCTTTTGAATTCGTATGATTGTCGTTACGCCTAATGTGTTACTGACAATTATTTCAGGTTTGTTTTGACATTTGAGATGTTTCCTTACCTTACACTAAGACTTAAACTAGGCCTTAATGAATAAGTGAACACAAAAAAGATTAATGAGAAGACATAGAAGATGCCATTAATTGGATGAGCGAAGCGAAGACTTCAATTTCACTGACCCCCCAAAAATTTAGCTCGGTTGTTTTTTTGTGTTTTTTTTTTTTTTTTTTTCTGTTTGTTCGCACGATTCCGGGCAAACGGCATATGCGATCTTGATGAAAATTAAAGGGGACCTTCGAAATCTCTGAACTTAGACGTGCCACGTTTTTGGGTACAATCGAAGAAATATTTCTCATGAATATCGCACTTTTACGATTTTTTTCGATTTTTAGTGCGATATTTTCGTGACATTTGGGCCGATTCTGACCAAACGGGTGGGGCTACAAAATTCATATTTTACATGGACATTAAGGTTATGGTGATGTAGTACCTTGTGAAAAAAAAAGTTGAAAAAGTTAACCAGAATCCATAGAATAAACGTACTTTTACGATTTTTTCGATTTTTAGTGCGATATTTTCGTGACATTTGGGCCGATTCTGACCAAACGGGAGTGGCTACAACGTTAATTTCACATGGACATTAAGGTTATGATGATGTAGTACCTTTGAAAGAAAAAGTTTGAAAAAAGTAGCCAGAATCCATAGAAATAAAGCTTTTAATATAAGTTTTTTACGGTGAAATATACAATTGACAAGAAACATAGAACTTGACAACAATCACCTTACAATGAGTAGGCACAAAACAAGCACTTGCAAAAGTAAAGATATCCCACGCAAACTAAAAACTTTAAAAAGCTCATCCATCAACGCGGCGGGACTTTAGCGTTTTCCTAATATAAACTTAAGTTTGTCTATCCTAAAGCTGTTTACTGGTTACTACCGTGATTTAATTATATTATTTTGTGATATTTCAATTTTTTTAATGATATTTCATGTTATTTCATTAGCCACTCTTTCAGTTTAGTTTTGAAAGTTGCAATACCTCGTTTAATATTTAGCTGTTTAATGCAGTCTGGGAGATTGTTGTATATTTGGTAGCCCCTGAAGTGAATTGAGTTCTTGCCATAGTTTGTGTGTACAGGATTAAGGTAGAGGTTCCCTCTGGTCCGTGTATTATAGCTATGATTTTGTTGACTAAGTGTGTTAGTTGTGTAAATAAGTCCATGGATATATTTCTGTATCATGATACAGTTTTCGTATTGGTTTATGCGTTCAATGCAGAGTATGTTATAGCTTTTGAAACTGTGGGTGTTCGAAATGGTAGGTTATATATTGCACAACCTAACCTCACTTCTTCTTCCCTCCAATGACTCCCACCCCAACTCTCGACAAAGGTCATTGATCCGCCATTGCTGTTGTTTACATACACATTTACTGTCACAGAATCTCATTTAATTAGTCTTGTCGTTAGAGCAGAAGATCTAGGGTTCGATTCCCGCTATAGGCAGAAGATTTTTTAAACTTCTGATTTGGACTTAAGTCAATCAGAGGAATACATGACTTTGGAGCCGTCCTAGCAAGAAGGCACATGACAAATTCTACGGTTGTTCCAAATATGCCGGTCTCTAGCTGGTCATTCATTGTTTGCTCGTCGATGGTTTCGGAGCCTACAGGGTTGGCTTGGTCTGCTTTAACGACTGAAAATCAGTCCTGTAACCGAGTGGGTTCAGACTATAAATACGATTTTTTAAATAAAAAAATTTATTTGCAAGACAACAACAATACGGACACAGCCGAGGCTGTCCCATCTCTTATTGTCTGTCACACAGTCTCCCATTGAAGTGATGCTAGAAAATGTTAAAATGTACCTAATTTAAATTTATTTACTTTTAATCATTACAAACTTTTTTCTTACATTAACATGAAATATTACACATTTTCTGGAAACAGTGGATCGGTGTATTGATCAGAATCAGTCATTCCATTAAGCACCGCTCTCACCATGTTATGAAACAATGCTAGTCAGCGGTCGTAGAAGCACTAATCGTACAACCGTACTTTTTTTGTAAACTACTTTTTACTTGTTGTGATCAACTGAAATTACACACTCGTACAGGAAACACGTTTTGTGTAGTCCGGGAGTCACATAGTCTTCAGCGTCAATGAAGTTCCACTTTATATCTGCCAAGCACCTGAAACATTACATTAGGTTACAAACATTGAACACAGCCAGACTGTCCGAGTTATAACTTTATAATAATTGAGAAGAATATCTTACACAGGCGCGTGGGAATTATTTTTCGAATAGGACGGTGGGGAAATGAGGAAATGGATGAGGTAATGAGCTCTTTTTGGCTTTAATTATATTTTTATTTATTTATTTAACGTCTATCCTAATCAGTTAAAAACTGATTTATTAAGGAGGACAACTAGTTACATAAATGCAGACACAATCATCAGCGCACCCTAGGAACACAAAGACCTAGGTATGAACCGTTCTATACTCAATGGTATAACCGTATATTGAATATTTCAGTTGTAGGAAGTTCAGAAGTGGCGGGGTCAGAGGAAACTAGTGGAGGGGGGGGGGAATTCCCCCTTCCCACTTCCTACGCGCCTGGTGTTATATATATTTTTTTAAATTTATTCATTTATTTAACGTCTATCCTATTAAGTTATAGAACTGATTTACAAAGGAGGACAACTTAATAAATCTAACTACATAAAATGCAGACATAACAATGAACTACAGTAACAAGTAAATATTTGAAACAGTAATATTACGACAACAATGCAAACACAACAATTTTGGTAACAAATAAAAAGGATAAAAAATGGATATAAAAAGTGGTGGAAAAAAAGAAAGGAAGGAAGGAAAAGAAAAGAAAGGAAAAAAGAAAAAAAGAAAATCATTAAAAAATAAAAAAACGGAAAGAAAAAACTGATTTATTGGGCGATCCGACTCAAACGTATTTGTGGTTTGCCTAAAATCAGGAACAGCAAATCAGGGAGTAATCAAACTTTCACGGAAGAAACCACCGAACGCGAATCTTCAATTCTTGTGTTCAAATCTATCTACCATAATCTACCATAATGATGTGGTGTATACTTACTCTTCGTCTAAAAGTTTAGTTTTCAGTTTGAATAGTCCTTGGAGAAGTATAACAGTAGTACATGGTATTATATCAAGGGAAATTTCTTATTGGTTCTTGGTTGTGAAACCGTTTTAGTTCTTCTGCTAAGGCGGATAATTCTTCATCAATACGACCAAATGTCGCATCAAATACATGTTTGCACATTTCGCATTCCTGTAAAAGTAGAAAAACAATCAGCCATGGACTTACAATAGTTCAACACCTCATTCGACTTCTATCGTCGCCAATTTTCATCTTTCGCTAGTGAGAGGACTCGATCTCTGAAAGCGAGGAATTGCACCATCGCCAGGACCCACAAATCATAAGAATATTCTTTTTTTTTTCTAGGGGCCCAAACCGAGCTCTAAATCATGCCCACAAATCTCATCTCATGTACTTGACTGACAGAATGTCTGTCAACTCTACATTCTCAATGCCTCACACCCACTCTGCCAACATGGCAAAATGTGTTTTTTCTCCCCTGGTAATACAATCATCCAGTGTTGGGGCAGTTCTTTTTTAAAATGAACTTTTAAAAAGTTCAAGTTCCTTTAAAACCTAAAATTTAGAAAAGTTCAAGTTCGTCTAAAATATGAACTAAGTTCTTTTAAAAGTTCTTCTGTAAAAAAAAATCGCTATTAAAAGTGGTTTCCATAATAGTATGCAACATTTCCATATTTTCAAAAAGGGCATTAGTCCAAAAAGCTTACGATCTCATTAAAAAGGTTTTTTTTCTATTTTATCTTACTATTTAAATACGAACTAGAACTCAAATGTGTTGTAACACTATTCTATTATAAAAATTACAGTATTTTATCAATTTTTATATCAAAAAAGTACGCAGCATTCACATTTATTCAAGAAAGGGCATAAGTCCACAAGGTTTATGCCCTCATATGAAGACCCTTAACATTTTTTTTCGTTCTTTTTTTTCCATTATTTAATATCAAGTAGGGTACTCAAACTTATTATTGACATGCTTAAATTGTATTTTATATTAATATATAACAATGGAGACAGTTTTTTGTTGTTTACTCAAAACTATTCTCTGAGGACTTGTGCCCTTTCTTGAACAACAGATTCAATTAGAGTCAGTTTTATTACAGCATTATTCCTCAAGATATTGGGTATGATGTTGGATGAGCGTAATTGGTGCATTGACCTGCCATGTGTTATGCAGATTTTCTGTTGTTTTGTGAAAAAATTATAACTAAGTCGATTTTTTTTAAATTAAATTAAATTAAATAAAAAATTAACTTTATTCTTTTATTTTTTCTTAATCGTAATTTTAAAAAAAGAAAAAAATCGTAAAATTGCTATTTTCATAACAAATAATTATTCGATTGCGCTCAAATTTTACAAGAATATAATAATTCATAAAATTAAGGTTCTGTAAAAAAATCATTACAATAGGATAAAGCATGTAGGTGTTATAAGTGAAAGAATTGTTAAAAAAAAGAAAAAAACCGTAAAATTTCGATTTTCATGAGAAATAATTTTTGGATTGTTCACAAATTTCACACGAATATCTTAATTCATAAAATTAAGGTTCTGTAAAAAAATCATTAAAATCGGATTAAGCATGTAGATGTTATAAGTCGAAGAACTTTTTTAAAAATCGGAAAAAAATCGTAAATTGCGATTTTCATTAGAAATAATTTTTCGATTGCGCTCAAAAACGTGGCAGTTCTAAGTTCAAAGATTTCGAAGGCCCCCATAAAATTTCATCGCAATTGGAGTATTGGTTTAGCCGGAATCGTGTTAACAAACAGCCAAAAATACAGAAAAAAAAAAAAAAAACATTCCGGATTTTTTTCTCCAGTGTAGTGAAATGGAATCTTCGCTTCGCTCGCTACGCTCATCCAACTATAATGAAGGTACCTACTTGTAGTGTGTAAAATTATAATATGTAATGTGTTTGTATCAATAGCGCAGTGACGCTAAATAAAGACTTATTATTACTATCACAATGAGAGACAATTATTATCTACTGCACCAAATTGCCGAGAATACGCTGGTCGGTTGTCATACAACGTAAATCATATGTGTACAGGTTAGCGCAAGTGATTGTAGCTCTTTGCTTCATGAAGGCATTTTCGGCGGTTCAGCCCGGTAGACAATAAGCGGTCACTGACGTGGGGTCACACTCTTTATAAACTCAATTATTGCAATAAAATGAGTCAAGTCAAAGTTGAGCGATGTCAAAGGCTCCCTCAAGATATCATCAAGATCGGATTAACCGTTTGAGACAACTGAGCGACCAAACATGAACAAAATGTAAAAAAGAGCGAAATTAGCATTGAAGTTTCCGGTAAGTCTTGTGGGACTTTTTCTGCCACGGGTGCTGCTACTTTACATCCAATGTAAAAACCTAGAGGTTTGTTGCCATTCCCGAGCTTCGGCGATATTTAAGCGGAATCAACGGTACCTGTCATCAGTCGTCATGCAGCGCGAGGACTCTGTCCATCGAGTTGTAGGTGCTTCGCATGGACTTAACTACCAGGGCAGAGGCTTCGAGCCCCACGACCATTCCCCAAAACAGACGGACGGACGTAACTAAAATACACTAAAATAAAACTATAACACGAGTATTGTTTTTGCAAAAACAAACCTGAGCATGGGTCATGAGGAGACTGAGCCGTCGTTTGGTGGCTTCGATATCCATCCACATGGTGATGATCTCATCTGGCGTTCTGTAAGACACGATGGACTCCTCGTCGCCCGCGTCCGGCTGGGGTGCGGTCGCCAGCGAGAAGTGCGCCGACAATATCGACACCTCGACGTTGCTCAGACTCTCTTGCAAGTACAGCACATCTTTCAGCGAAGAGTGATTCCTCACAACTTCTTGGACTTCTTCCAAACATTGTTTAATGGCATTCATTTCGTTGACAGCTTCATCGATGGATGACTTGCGTTCGGAGATTGCTTTATGTCTAGCTAGCGAACAGCAGGCCGTGCATATTTTGGCGTTAGATTTCTCTACTTGTGTCGGTGGTGGTATAGACATCTGTTGATATACAGAAGTTGGAGCTTGAAGTTCTGTCGGTTGAGAGAGAATTATATTTGACTCTTCTAAGTTAGATGGTGATTTTGAGCTGAATGCGTCATCGTTTAGTATCTCCACTGAGCTAATTGAGTTGGGTGCCAAAGACTGTTGCGTAGTTTATGTTCTATCGGTTGAGAAGGTGTCAATTTCGAGTTGAAAGAGTGCTGTTTGATTCCAGTAGTGTCTTCAATGAGCTAGTTAAGTTGGGAGCCTTAGCCTGTGGCGAGGCAAGTGCTGTCGGTTGAGAAGGAACCAAATTTGACTGTTCTAAGGCAGATGGAGATTTTGTGCTGAAAGTATGATCTTTAGGTTCCAGACGTATCTTCACTGAGCTGCAGCATTTGGTGGTACCGTGACATTCACAAATTATCCCCACCATGTCCGTGGAAACAGGTGGTGTAACTAAACCATCTTGTTTTTGTTGTTGTTGAGGGATAGAAATTGTATCTGTAGGCTTAGTTACTTCATCTGCTATCTTTAAATCAGGAATTGTACCATTTATAACTGTTGATAATGTGTTATGGTCAGTAAAGTCACCTTCATTCGTCGCATTAAAAGTGTTCCTGGTGCACTCTAATGTGTTTTCAGTTTCCATTATCCTTGCTAATAGTTTAGCCTCCTCGGCTGCAAGGGCGGCGATTCGAGATAACACGGAGTCATTGAAGTCTGTAGAGCAAGGGCACTCGTTTTGTTGAGGCTGATGGAAACGACTCGTTCTCCCAACACGTCGTCATGACGTCATCCCATCCCTGTACCGGCGAGCAACTCCTAGAGGGATGACCAGAGCCCCCGGTAGCCGGACACGACACGTGATCCACTGGCGACGAGGAAGGACGATAACACGCGCGCGGGGAAGTACTCCTCTTTCTACACGAGGGGGAATCCTTCCGTGCGCGTTTATCCTTGAGTGTTTGCCGAAGTTTCTTCAGCTGATGTTCTATGTCCCGTTCTTGCTGTTTCAATATCTCGTTCTGCTCGGACAGTAGATTGATGACCGCCAATAAAGCAGTGTATTCATCGTTGTTCAAGAGTGGCATCGCAAGCAGCTGGTTATAACCATTTATAGATGGAGATTTGCCTATATCGTTTGTCATAAGTGTCGTGGTAATTGCTGCATGGTTAGATGAAGATTTGCCTAAGGTACCTGGAACAATTATCCCAAAAATGAGGAATTTAACATTAGCTAGAAGAGACGCGTCGAGGAGAACCAGTCGAAAACCAGGCACTCGAATGGTTCAGCCCTGGTGGACAGGTACCTCTTGATCTGTCTCTTCTCTGCGGTATTCATAACAAATTCCCTATGGTCTCACCATGGTGTGACTCGCAGCTATAGCTGCATACCATTTTCCTTTAATGTCAAACAGGCAAAAGAGTTTTGTCCACAATATACCCTACTTATCATAGTGTACAAACTCGGTATTGGAAAACTTTTAGCAAAATAATAGCTTAATGCACACTACATAAGCATAAACATAGCCTAGGGAAGCTAATCTTAAGTGGACCTACTGATAAAGCTAACAGAAAGAAGCCTACAGGTAGAGTCATGCTCAGCTAGATATACCCGACAAATCGTCACCCGACAGATCACCGAGTCGATGACCTTTGGCATTCCGGACAGAAGGGTTCGAGCATAGATAATAGAGTACACTACGTGGGGTACTCTGTTATCTGTGGTTCGAGCATAGCTTTTCCTCAACTAAAAAGGTTAATGCTTTATTGAGTATAAATTGTCATGAATACGGTAGGCCTACCTACACCTGATGTACATAGTCTGGACATGTTCATCAAAATAAGGGACTTCCAAAAGTTAAGTTACTTTGAGAGAAAAGATACTAGGTCACGTTCTAACTTCTCTACATAGAAATTCAATTACAGATTCCTCTGGAGGAACTAAACACTAATTTCTTTAAATTCGTAGAAAACCACCCCCAAAATGAATTCTGAATTGTCTCCTGTCCATTCTCGGAAGAACAGGAAGAGCCAACCCATAAGGAAGCTGTAAATTTGACTTTAGTCTCTAGGCCTACTCAGTCAAAACGAATACATTATTTTTCTGAGGGGGGCTTGTGCATACATTAGAATGATTCATTGATTACCAATATTTTGGTAGGATGCTGAGGCACGAATTCATATTCGTCCTAATGGGAGCTCTACGCAACCTCGCCCTTTGGGCTCCCAAAGGATGGCTCTAAAAAGTCGTATCTATATTCATAAACCGCTATACCGGAGGGCCATGCCTCCCATACGATTTCTGCCTCCCTTTGGGCTATACCGAACTGCTTCCAATGAGTGCGCTCTCCCATTGTGAGGTCTTTGAATATAGGTATACCGGTTTTGGCTAGGAGGCCCTTTGGGAGTGCCCGCACCCTTTGGGCTTCCACGGGGTCGTCTATGAATTTTTATTTTATTTTATTTATTTATTTAACGTCTATCCTATTCAAATATAAAAACTGATTTACAAAGGAGGACAACTAAATAAATCTAATTACATCATCTTAATGTTGTAAGGGTCTACATGAACAAGTTAATACTTGATTACAGGTATACAATACAAAGGACAAGTGGGCCTAAGCTGTTGATTATGCTTTATTAACAAGGTTACAAGTAATTATGTGCCTCTCTCTAAACAGCTCTGCTTGTGTATTGAAACTTAAAAAACATACATACCTGATAATCAGTGCATGATTGCAATAATGTTTTTGTTTACTTCGAATACAATTTTGAAAGTTATAATCAAAATGTCATTAAGTCAAAAGTTGGTGAAGAGAAAAGTTGAATGTTGTTGTGTTCTTTAGCTCCGCCTTCTTTATATGAACGATATTATAACTAAAGTCTACTTGATCTCCACTCCTCTATGCTCCACTCTAGTGGAGGTTCGTCGAACTCACAGACGAACCTCTGCTAAAGCGGAGATCAAAGTAGACCTTATATTTCTCGATTTGGTTGGTCGGGAAACACTCCCGTAGGTGTAAATGTTACAAAACACAAAATTTGTAAAAAAACGGCAGCCAAGCTCTCCTTCCAAAGTCTTCGGCTGTGAATGCTGTGAGATATAGAAGTTGAGCCAAGCATTTCATTCTTTCGCATTGAAAAGAAGTAAGATCATTTCGCCTGTTGACGAGCGCCAAGCCAACCATTTTCGTGGTAAAAAAAAATAAATAAATAAACTCAAAATCATAAAAAAATTACTTGGCCATTGACTTTTTTAGAGTCTTCGTACCAAAATCAATAGCCAAGTAATTTTTTTATGATTTTGAGTTTAAAATTTTAACTTTTTTTACCACGAAAATGGTTGGCTTGGCGCTCGTCAACAGGCGAAATGATCTTACTTCTTTCAATGCAAAACTTGGGAGAAAGAATGAAATGCTTGGCTCAACCTCAACTTCTATATCTCACAGCATTCACAGCCGAAGACTTTGGAAGGAGAGCTTGGCTGCCGTTTTTTTACAAATTTTTGTATTTTGGAGGGATATCACATCTTTTTTGTTGTTTGTTTCATATCAAGGCTTAAACATGTGAAATACGTGTAAAGGTGGATACAGTGCGTTTAAAACAGATTGTCTAGAAACAAAAGCTACCATCTTTTTTTTGTTTACAATCTGTAGGCCTAGTTGGCAATATTCAATGTTTTTATTAAATTTAATATGGTTATTAATGTCGTCTTGGGTTTTTGTGTGAATGATTTGTTGGCCGGACTATAACACATTGACGCATAATTTTAATCAGCAATTAAAATACTAAAAATTGTAATAAATACAACATAACGTTTTTCCCAAAGTAAAGAGTGGTAGGGAACAGTGGGGGTTAAATATCGCTTGTCTCCTCGTGGATTATTATGTTTCATATTATTATGTACCACCATGCCAAATTTCATGCTGATAACTCATTCGGTACCTTTATAGTGAATGCTGGAAACCAAGGTAAAAATAATATAAACTATTAGGGATGGGGGTTGAAAAAGTGTTGTTTAGGAAATGGGAATAGGCTTATTGGGTTAAAACACATTAAAACATAATTTACTAATTTGAATAAAAATACAATTTTGGGTTAGAGCTATGAATTATTCCAATTTTAGAGGATGATTTAGGGGATGTTGGGGGTGGAATATCGCTTGCATCGCGACGAATTATTTTTCATATTAGTATGTAACATTATGCCAAATTCCATGCTGATAACTCATTAGGTGCCTTCATGGTGAATGCTGGAAATCAAGGTAAAAATAATATAAACTATAAGGGATGGGGGTTGAAAAATGTGGTTTAGGAAATGAGAATAGGCCGATTGGGTTAAAACACATTAAAACATAATTTTAATAACCACCTAATTTAAATATATAACATCAATTTTAGATTAGTGCTATGAATTATTCCAATTTAAGGGGGTGTTGAGGGTGGAATATCGCTTGCCTCTCGGCGGATTATTTTTCATATTATTATGTACCATAATGACAAATTTCATGATTATAACTCATTAGGTGCCTTCGTGGTGAATGCTGGAAATCAAGATAAAAATAATATAAACTATTAGGGATAGGGGTTGACAAAATGTGGTTTATATAATGAAAATATGCCGATTGGGTTCAAACACATTAAAACATAATTTTAATAACTAATTTAAATAAAAATTCAATTTTAGGTTAGAGCTATGAATTATTCCAATTTTAGGGGATTATTTAGGGGTGTTGGGGGTGGAATATCGCTTGCCTCTCGGCGAATGATTTTTCATATTAGTATGTAGCATCATGTCAAATTTCATGCTGATAACTCATTTGGGTGCCTTCATGGTGAATGTTGGAATCAAGGTAAAAATAATATAAACTATTAGGGAGGGGGGTTGAAAAAATGTGACAAAGGAAATGAGAATAGCCGATTGGGTTAAAGCACATTAAAACATAATTTAATAACATGAATAAAAATTCAATTTTGGTTTAGAGTTATCAATTATTCCAATTTTAGGGGATGATTTAGGGGTTGTTGGGGGTGGAATATCGCTTGCTTCTCGGCGAATGATTTTTTATTTTTGGATGAGCGTAGCGAGCGTAGCGAGCGAAGCGAAGATTCCATTTCACTACACTGGAGAAAAAAATCCGGAATGTTTTTTTTTTTTTTTTTTTTTTTTTTTTTTTTTCTTTCTTTCTTTCTTTCTTTCTGTATTTTTGTCTGTCTGTTAACACGATTCCGGCTAAACCGATACTCCGATTGCGATACAATTTTATGGAGGCCTTCGAAATCTCTGAACTAAGAACTGCCACGTTTTTGAGCGCAATCGAAAAATTATTTCTCATGAAAATCGCAATTTTACGATTTTTTTCGATTTTTAAAAAATTTCTTCGACTTAAAACTCCTACATGCTTTATCCGATTGTAATGATTTTTTCACAGAACCTTAATTTTATGAATTGTTATATTCGTGTGAAATTTGAGCGTAATCAAATAATTATTTCTCATGAAAATCGCAATTTTACGATTTTTTTAATTTCTTCTGCTTATAACACCTACATGCTTTATCCGATTATAATGATTTTTTCACAGAACCTTAATTTTAAGAATTAATATATTCGTGTAAAATTTGTGCGTAATCAAATAATTATTTCTTATGAAAATTTCAATATTACGATTTTTTCCTTTTTTAAAAAATTACGATTAATTAAAAAAAATGAGTTAATTTTTTATTTAATTTGATTTAATTTTAAAAAAATTTCTACAAAGTTCTGATTTTTTCACAGAACAACAGAAAATCCGCAAAACACATGGCAGCTCAATTCACCAATTACGCTCATCCAACAACGCGGCGGGACTAAAGCGTTTTCCTAGTAGTATGTACCATCATGCCAAATTTCATGCTGATAACTCATTAGGTGCCTTCATGGTGAATTCTGGAAATCAAGGTTAAAATAATATAAACTATAAGGGATGGGGGTTGAAAAAATGTGGTTTAGGAAATGAGAATAGGCCGATTGGATTAAAACACATTAAAACATAATTTTAATAACCACCTAATTTAAATATAAACATCAATTTTAGATTAGTGCTATGAATTATTCTAATTTAAGGGGGTGTTGAGGGTGGAATATCGCTTAATTGCCTCTTGGCGGATTATTTTTCATATTATTATGTACCATCATGTCAAATTTCATAATGATAACTCATTAGGTGCCTTCGTGGTGAATGCTGGAAATCAAGGTAAAAATAATATAAACTATTAGGGATGGGGTTGACAAAATGTGGTTTATATAATGAGAATAGACCGATTGGGTTAAAATACATAAGAACATAATTTTAATAACTAATTTGACTAAAAATTCAATTTTGGGTTAGAGCTATGAATTATTTTAATTTTAGGGGATGATTTAGGGGGTGTTGGGGGTGGAATATTGCTTGTCTCTCGGCGGAAGTATGTGAGTTCTGAGGTACATCTAAGTGTGGTCCAAGTTTCATAGTTCTAAGATGTAGGCCTAGGCCTACCGTTTTCTCTGTAGGCTCTTATTCCTCTCTGTCAGAATACCCCCCCCCCCCCCCCAACCAACCAACCAATCAGCCGGACGATTATCGTCGATATTTACGCACTTTTTTAACACAGAACGGGCTATCGGATCGGGCTGTTTTTTTTTTTTGGTATGTCATGGACCACATATCAGGTCATATACCGAGTTTCAAGATTGTAAATCTTTCGGGACGGCGTGTGCAGATAGCTGAAAACCCCCCAACTCGGATAGCTGTAAACAGGGTCGAGTTAGTCATCGCCTTCTAGCAGTCGCGTGCGCTTGGCTGCGGGCGAACGACCGTCGCCCTAGATTATTTAATACAATCCAGAATTTAGTCCTGGTGGTCTAGGGGTTAAGACGCTCACCTGGAATGTGAGAGATCCGTAGTTCGAGTCCCGGTCGGGGCGTATTTTTTTAATTTCTGGATTGTTGGATGAGCGTAGCGAGCGTAGCGAGCGAAGCGAAGATTCCATTTCACTACACTGGAGAAAAAAATCCGGAATGTTTTTTTTTTTTCTTTTTTTTCTGTATTTTTGTGTGTCTGTTAACACGATTCCGGCTAAACCGATACTCCAATTGCGATGAAATTTTATGGAGGCCTTCGAAATCTCTGAACGAAGAACTGCCACGTTTTTGAGCGTTATTGAAAAATTATTTCTCATGAAAATCGCAATTTTACGATTTTTTTCGATTTTAAAAAAATTTCTTCAGCTTATAACACCTACATGCTGTGTTAGATTTAAATGATTTTTTCACAGAACCTTAATTTTATGAATTTAGGTATTCGTGTGAAATTTGAGCGCAATTAAAAAACTATTTCTCATGAAAATCGAAATTTTACGTTTTTTTTTTTTTTTAAACAATTCTTTGACTTATAACACCTACATGCTTTATCCTATTGTAATAATTTTTTCACAGAACCTTAATTTTATAAATTCATATATTTGTGTAAAATTTGTGCGCAATCGAATAATTATTTCTTATGAAAATTTCAATATTATGATTTTTTCCTTTTTTAAATTACAATTAATTTAAAAAAATTAAAATTTAAGTTAATTTTTCTTTTAATTTAATTTAATTTTTAAAAAAATCTTCAACTAAGTAATGATTTTTTCACAGAACAACAGAAAATCCGCGTAACACAATGGCAGCTCAATGCACCAATTACGCTCATCCAACAACGCGGCGGGACTTAAGCGTTTTCCTAGTATTAAATAATAACTATGTTATACTTGGATTTCCCGACATATTATCCTGTATATTTTGAAGAAGAATTTCGGCGAAACTTATTACGAGGTTCGACAAAATTAAGCAAGTATCTACGACCCTCCCCTATCCCCCCACAACACAACACACAAAGAAACTTTTACCATTCTTCTCTTACGAACATTCTTTGTGGATCCTTGGCTGTGGCTGAAGATTTAGAGGACCTTTGGCTAGAGGTCTTTACCTTTGACCCTTGAGATTCACAGAACTTTATTTATAACTCTATGCTTTAATATTCAAATCTCTCTATGGCGGTGCTTATTGTAAACAAACAAGCAAATTGTTTTTCTTGCATTGATTTTCAATGTCATTTATTCAATTCCTCACCAAATCCGTGGCAAGCTGTCGAGTCGCTTTTTATCCGAAATAACTTACAGTAAGTAATTCTTTGAATTATGTCTAACGCACAAGTTCCAAATACCCAGTTCTGTTACCGGCCGTTTTGCGAGAAACCAACGAACTTCAACAATTCTCCCGTACTAAAACCGGAGAGTTGTCCGTCTGGCAAAGATGGCATCGGCTCGTCGCTGGGTTCTCCCGAGTACGAGGCCCTGATGGCACGACAGTACAAGACGCGCGAGGAGCCGCTGGAGCGCCCCCTGTGTCCGCCCTACCCGGGCATGGTTCCACCGTCCTGCGGGGCACCTCCACCGGCCGAGGAGAAGACTTGCGTGGGTCGAGGAGTCGCCTCGGACGGTCAGTACCCAGCACAGGGTCGGCCCACCTGTCTTCCACCGGAGGCTTTCAACACCAGACAAGGCGTCTGCCTCCCCCCACAGGCGTTCCTCCAGGACCCCAACCAGACCGAGATCTACATGGATCGTGGTGGACAACCTCCGGATGACGTCACCGAAGACAACAGACCTCCCCGGATAACAGACTGTAAAGAGCCGCCGTCTTCGAGCGTGCCTCCCATGGACATGCCCGGCACGTGCCGATCTGCAGAGAGTAACGACCCCGGCGAGATTCGATGCTGCATCAAGAAGTGTGAAATAAGCCCCGAGATCTTCGAGAAGGACCCGCGTAATCGCGCACCCGACGGGCCGCTAACTTCAGAGTTTTACGAGACCAAACACCTCCCCTATCGGTTCGACAACGCGAGCGGCTTTTACGGCTACGGGTGCCAGCAGGAGCCGGCTGTGCACCCCTTCTATCGCACCACCTCGCAAGACTACGGCTGGTTCAGGCCCACCGTACACACCGTGCCCACCGCCTTCTATCCAAAGAGTCAGCAGTTCAGTCGTCAGCAGGCGGTGGGAGGAAGGTACCGCAACACTGCGCTGGACACAGCCATGGCGGAGAAACTAGAAGAAGATTAGAACGTCTCAAAACACAATCAATAAACCGTTTATACAATGTAATTCAAACAATAAACCTCCTTAAAACGGGTTCGCATGCAAGACCATCTTACACTTCCATATTTTTTATATGTCCTAGATCGATAATTTATTAGGTACTTTGCCAAGTTTCTTTCTAGGAAGTTGGAAGTTCATAATATCTTATAAGAGGAACGGGAACGTGGCTTCCTGCAGTAACTTAACATTTCAAAGTACTATATTTTGGAACTTTGATAACTTGTTTGCAATGGGTAAGGCCTGTTAGAACTTAGAAGGCCTTTTCTACCTCCTATGATTTACTAAATAAAGGTCTACTAAGGACTGGGGAGATCGTATAGATATCCTCAGAAAGGTGTCCCTCCTCAGTCCTCCTCAGTACTTGTCAACTTGTCACCTGTACCTCCTAGAAGCTCCTAGAAGAGGAAGCTATAGGAGATCCTTCTGAAATCTCGTCAGGAGAGACCTATGTAGAGAAAGCAAGATCAAGGATATCCTCATGTCTCAAAGATTTTAAATATTGTTGCTAGGAGCTCATCAGAACATACTCAGCCTACTTGAAAGAAATCATTCCACAGTATTGTCAAAAATATATCCTCCCCAGGCCTCGAACTCGTAGCCTGATGATTCTGAGTCACTCAGCCTATAACTCAAGCTCCAGCGCTACCTAGGACTCATTTTGAGAGTTTCTTATTGGCATATGCATTTTTAATGACGTAATTTTGGTCTCGTCTCTGACTAGATTTAGTCCCATTTGTATGGAATGGCGCAATCTAGTAAAATACGAAGTCACTAAGGAAGTCACGCCTGAAACGCTGTTATGTTGCTAGTTCTTCAATGGTGGAGGTGTCGGTCCAGACACTTTTAAATTTATAGCCATACACAAAATACAATTCAATGAAAATATGGACAAAATAAAAACGAAGTGGGAGAAGATCATATTGGAGATTGAAAATAAATGGCATGTTTAGTATGTTAGTTAATATGAAATAGGGATTGCAAAATAATAATAAATAGCATATAAACAAATAAAGTAATATTCACTTCACATGCAGTATTATAACGACCAGACACCCGAAGCAGGTTAGTACCCGAATCCGAACCGACTGACAAAACCTGTACCTGCACAGTCCTATAAAATAAGAAACCTAGATAAGTTGTAACAAACTCTACTACTAATAATATGAATACCGCTGCAAAATAGTTTTCTTTACGATGTTTGTA
The DNA here is from genome assembly GCA_024449915.1 of Sweltsa coloradensis. NCBI lineage: Eukaryota > Metazoa > Arthropoda > Insecta > Plecoptera > Chloroperlidae > Sweltsa > Sweltsa coloradensis. The sequence goes on from JAMZAV010000676.1 coordinate 142,672, forward strand.
CAGCAACACTGTGTTAATGTGAGTGTTATTGCTTCTAGTAACTGCATTGTTGAAGTGCTATTGTCAACGATCAATTCATAGCTGAATCAATGAAGCACCGAGGTTTATTGAACGGCTTCTTATCGTGCGTTTACTGCAGTACGTCTTTATTAATATCGCATCATGTTTATCTTCTCATTCTCTACCCTGTGGCTGTTTGCATGCTTTGCCTCTGCTTCATGTGTTTTAGAAACCTTTCTCAACAGTGTGGGCTTGAAAGCGAACGAGTTGGTTTCATATCTGATAGGAGACGCTCCAGCAACGAAAACCACGGTAAGTACTGGTCAGATAATGTAAACTTCTTGTTTGCCCTGGCATTGACCTAACGGTTGACGCGCCCTCAATCCAAATAAACACTCCAAACTGGCATCGAGCATGGCCCATTGGGTGAGCGCTAGAGGGAAAACTGCGCATGTTTTGTTTGCTTTATGGCTTTCTAATCAAGGCTTGTAAAAGTTGCATAAAATCCAAGAAATTGATAAAATTAGAAATGCATTTTTAGTGTTATTAAATATATATGTTTATAGGATAAGCAGTTTAACTTTATTTTTTCGCTTTTGTTACACATTTGAAGTAAAATCGTCGTCGCTCAGAGACATGCAATGAAATTATCTACAATTATTAAAATTAATAGGGTACGAAGAAAAACACATTGTTCGCATGAATTTGGGTTGTATCTTATTTTGGTGTGGAGGTCAGCATTTATTTATTAACTTAAATAGTTCTATGTAGATTTAACAATGAAGAAACGAAGAGATCAAAGCACTTCCCGACCTGTTAAAAAAATAACGTTCAAGCGTTTAGAGGTAAAGCACAACCTAACCAATGCATTATCGTTTGGAATAATTATCAATGAGAGAATCGTGGACGACCAGTGAGGCCAAATTCCAAATACTGCGATAGCGAACTGGCACGACGTGAGAACCCCCTTTCCTCCCTCTAGCCGTGGATGGTTGTGACAAGCATGGGAGTTTCCTCCTCACATCCCCTATTGACTTGAGCGCATTAAGACCTAACAGTTGATGCACCCTTAATTAAAAAATAGCTTTAAAAAAATCTTGTAAACGTTGTCCTTCACTAAAGATGATACAGAACTCTTTTTGTGAACCGGGTGATCAAGATCCAAACATGACATAAAAATACCTGGCTCCTCCACCAAAACCGAAACATATTTTTATTTCTGTGCTCTGCAAGTAGCCTCGCTCTCACTTATGTTGGTACTTCCTTAACATTGCTTATTGCTGTGCGTGTTGTTATTGTTGTGCAGAATTATAGTAGAAATAATATACATTTATACAATATACATTACACACCAATATTGTGATCCTAAGTAGTTTAGAAGCCGATATATTGGTAAAATGCTTAAATTTCAAGATGGCCGCTATAAAATTCAAGATGGCCGCCGGAAAAGCTGGTTCCTATCAAAAATTAAAAGCTATGGGCCTTAGTAGCACGTGGTTTAAATTTGGTGCTTTTGTCCGGCGTGTAAACATTCACCTCAAATTTGACGTTAAGCTGCCCCACTAGGAGCCCTTGCTCTTCGTATCGATGCTCCTATACCAGATTGTTTGATTAGAACTTGTGTCTTCCAGCCCGAGCTGGTCAGTCGTGATGGCTACAGAGTTGAGACCCACGAGGTGATCACCAGTGACGGCTACGTTCTGATGCTTCACCGGATCCCTGGTAAGCGAGATACCGAACACGGCCGACTACGGGGAGCAGTCGCGCTGCTGCAACACGGAATTCTCTGTGACTCGGCGATCTATGTGGTGACAGGACCCAACAAGGCTCTAGGTGAGAGAACCTCATTGTGGAAAGCCAATAAGGACGCCAGTATTTATTTATTTATTTATTTAGCATTTCATTAACATTCATGTGGAAGCCAACAAGAACTTCCGAATATGGAAAATTTGTCATAATGTTAAAACTAGAGTTGAGAATATATACAATACTAATGCCAATGTGCTACAATGTTCGTTCACTGGTGTCGTAAAATGCTTCATTTATGAGATACTTGTGGAGTTTCTGTTTGAGGATCTCTCGGGTCAGAGCCTGCGTAATCTCGTGTAGAAGACTGTTTGTTACTCTCACTCCCAGGTGAAGCGAATTCTTATCAAGTTTCTTCAGCCTGTGATGTTCGATGAAGATTTTGTCAGCAGATCTGGTGTTGTGGTTGTGATCTTCAGCACCTGTGATTGTTAACAGCTCAGGGTTGACTCTGATGAAAAGTGTCAAGGCTTTTATATGGATTCCTGGTAGTGTTAGAATTCCTAGCGTTTTGAATGCTTCTTTGCAAGATTGTGTTTGGCTCATGATTGCCATGTACCTCACTGCCCTTTTTGGAGGCGGAAAACTCTTCTGCTTTCTGGACCACCGCCCCAAAACAAGATGCCATACTGGAGATGAGACTGGACAAGGGCGAAATACGCAGTTTTCACCTTTTGTGTGTTACATTGACTAATGAGTGTTTTTATGTTGTAGAATGCTGAACTGAGCTTCTTGCACAGCGAGTCGACATGGCAGTTCCAGCTTAGCCTGTAGTCGATGTGAATACCTAAAATTTTAACGTCCATAGATATTTCAACCGGGGCGTCCAGGTGAGGTTGCACTTTCGTTGTGAACGCGATAGCAACCGTCTTGTTAAAGTTCAGTGCAATTTTATTAGGAAGGCAGTAAGTATTGCTCGAGCTCCGTAGTTGTCTGTTATATTGCTTGTCTCAGCTCCTCTGTTGAGTTTCCAACTAGAACCGTACTGAAATCGTCAGCAAATTATGTTTTAGTGTGTTTTAGTGTTTTTTTGGCATATCATTTACGTAGATCCTGAAGAATGTTGGGCTCAGGATGGATCCCTGGGGTATTCCATGCATAGAATCTTCCCATTCTGTATCACCACTGCCGTCTCGTAGCCGCACACTCTGTTTCCTACCAGTAAGGAAAGACTTGATCCAGCTGTTTTCTGGGCCTAAAATTCCGTAGAATTTGAGTTTTTCAATCGGAGTGGCGTGGTTGATAGTATCGAAGGCCTTAGTTAGGTCAAAAAAGACTGCTCCTGCCATCTGTTTATGCTCAAGCGTATTAGTAGCGTAGTATTGCCACTCACAAAATATCGTCTCTAAAGGGGCAGGTGAGAACTGAAAAGTCTCTTGGTACGAGAGGGGACCATCTTGCGATGATACAAAGTTAATTGCATTGGTGATGCAGCAACCCTTGGAATTTAGAAAATCTTAAGCATCTCCTTAAGAACTAATATCTTGGTTGCAGCCTACTTGCTGGCTGACCGTGGCTACGACGTGTGGCTGGGCAACAGCCGTGGTAACCGCTACTCTCGCAGACATGTCAACTTGTCGGCTGACGCGCCAGACGGCAGGTTCTGGCAGTTCTCTTGGCATGAAATGGGTGTTTACGATCTGCCCGCCGTCATCGACTACATCCTCACAGTCACACACAAGCCTGACCTCCTCTACGTTGGACATTCCCAGGTATTCTAGAGTAAGCAATACACAAACTGACATCTTCATCATCTAAGCATGACCGCATCTAACTCTGCTTTGGGTCACATTGAAGATAGGTTCTTCACAATTCCAGCCACCACTCTTCTCTATCCATCACATCCATCTCCATGATTCTCTTTTATCAACATTCCAGTATTGTTAAATTTGTCTTTAAAAATCTCCTAATAACGATACTAAACATTTCGTAAAAAAGGACACATTTCTTGTTAATGATGGACTCAACAATGTATCCAACAGATACTTTGAGTTACCTGGCAAATACTTAGGAAGTTCTTGTCTGATTGTTCAAACACAGTCTCTGAATCCATATTAACTTATGTCCCTTCTGTACGTACATCAAACTTAGAAAGTAACCGAATCATTGACTGATCTTCAACCACCAGTTTAATTTAAGCCCCTGCTAAGAAAAGTCGAGTTTAAAGTTAGGCCTAACAAGCACTCGTTCATTGGTTCCATCCTTGAAGGGCCTGTCTCTCTCGTTGTTTGTCTTGGGTGCCCCTTCACGCCTGACTTGCGCTTCGTTGACGACGCTGCTCAGCGCGGAATATGGTTCAAACGGAGGTCGTCACACCGCTCACGTGTGTTTCTGTGGTGGCGTAAGAAACGCACGTGTGAAGGGGCTCTACGAGTTCTCGATCTCTTACAGACTTCGACTAACTAAGAAACAATGTCCTAATCATACACAATATACAAAAATGTACATGTTTCCAATGTTCTTGAACTTATTAATTTTTTTACACCAATAAGTCTTTCTTTCTTGACGCCCCTTCTTCTGTTTCAGGGGACCACACAGTTCTTTGTGATGGGCTCAGAAAGGCCCGAATACAACAGGAAAATCAAAGCCATGTTTGCTTTGTCCCCGGTTGTGTACTTTAGGAATGCGACTTCGCCGGTATTTCGAGGTCCCTTAAATTTGGTAATTTTTTTGTATTTATAATCTTTGAGCACAATTATTACTGTTACCAGCAACGGTGTTCTTTAAACAATGGTGGGCGACACCGATGGATAAGAGTATTTTTTCGTCATGAAAATTATCACCATTTGGACATGACGATGATAAGACCCATAAAGGCACTTTGATGACATAATAATATCGTTCCATTTTACTGAAATATTACTTATAATCTATCTTTTTACGGATATGACGCCCATTCTAAATAGAATGCTCCTGAGAATAGGCGTGATTTGTTCAATTAAAACTCGCCACGGGTAACGAACCGGCGACCCCCCGCGTTAGTATAAAGCAGTAATCTTTGTTTCAGGCTCTCCATTCTTTGGTATCCCAACCTGAACTATTTCACCACGATAGCGGGCTGAGCAAAACTACCAGGAGATACTGCATGGCCAACAAAACCATCAACAACATCGCATGCGCCAAAGCGATCTTCGTTGCGGCAGGGTTGGACAAGGAACAGATGGAATTGGTAACTATAAAACTAAATGAGATTGTCGGCTCACCGACAGGGTATAAAGAAATACGTTAAATTACACTATTTACAACTTGTAAATTGAATAGAAACAATATTCTTTAAAGTGATGATTTATTTTAGATCTTGTCATTCAGACCTCAAAAACATAAAACATAACAAATCAATCTCCCTTGACAACAATAATTGAGAATACACAGCCCTCAACATATATAAAATGATGGGACTTACCCAACCCACTGTGACTGGAATGCAAGGCATGACATACCCCCCAACGGTGATGTATCCGGCTGCATCACCCAAATTCTCACAGTGTGTTGGGCAAACTTGTTGTGCGTAGCACACACAACTTATGAACTGGTCTGCGATAGGTTCCCTTGGTTGTCTTCACATCTACCACTCGAATACGTCCGTCCTTTCCTGGGTATATGGTTTCGATCACTCCTTTTGGCCAGCTGGCTCTTGGTAGATTTCCATCAGCTATTACAACAATGTCGCCCCTTTTGATACATTCCACAGGTTCATGCCATTTTTCGCGTTTCACCAAAGTTGGTATATATTCTTTTATCCAACGTTTCCAAAAATGATCAGCAAGCCTCTGACCAATCCTCCATTGTCTTCTTAGGATTAAATCATTATCATCGAAGATTCCTGGTACGGATATTCCTGATGAACTTCCAAGAAGGAAATGGTTTGGTGTCAAGGCTTCCGGCTCTGTGGTGTCGACGGGTACATGTGTAAGAGGTCTACTATTAACCATAAACTCTGCTTCTGCAAAGAGTGTTTGAAGCACTTCAAGCCGGGGACATCGCGAGTGCAGCGTCACTGACAATGCTTTTTTTACGCTTTGAACCATTCTTTCCCAACATCCTCCCATATGAGGAGCTGCTGGAGGAATGAAGTGCCACTCAATTCCTTTTGTTGCTAAATCGTCTTGAATTTCTTCCTGTTGAAGACCCTCCAGAGCTACCTTCAACTCTCGATGAGCTCCTCGTAGATTTGTGCCGTTATCGGAATACATTTTCCTACAAGAAATCTTCTAATTGCCATTATGGCTGAATCAGTAGAGAGGGTTTCAGCCATCTCCAAATGTACAGCTTTAATTACCATACAAGTAAATAGCACACCGTATCGATTCTCTCGTCTTCTTCCAATGGTAACTTCCATAGGACCACAATAATCAACACGGTAAATGTAAATGGTTTATAGTATGGAGTTAGTCTTATTTCAGGCAAATCTCCCATTTCTTGTGGCTTTGGTAGGGCTCGCTTGATCCGACACAGATTGCAGTAATTCCACGAACTGCGAATCGCCGCTCTCATGTTTGGAATCCAAAACTGCTGTCGCATTTCATTGAACACTCTTTCCTGTCCTTGATGCCCGGCCCTTTTGTGAAATTCCATTATCATCAACTTTGTAAATGGATGCTTTGCATTTAAAATCACTGGATTCTTCGTAGCATCAGCGATACCCGGTGCTTTACTAATGCGCCCTCGCATTCTCATGATCCCATCAATATCAAGATATGGATCAAGTTGAAATATCTTGCTTGATTTAGAGAAGGATTTTTTCAATGACAACATTGCCATTTCTTCTGGAAATGAGTCCCATTGAACTCTCTTATACCATCTTTTCTTAGCATCTTCTAGTTCAGTAACACTTAGCACTGAATTTCCTCTCATTTTCATGCGTAGACAATTTATATACCGCATTATCCATGCTGTTGTTCTGATAAGTCTACAAAAGTTTGAAAATCTTTCCACCTCGGGAAGAACAGTGTTGTAAATCGTTAAAACGTTAATATATTCCAGTTTGATCTCCAGCTCTTGTCAGCAATCCCCTCATTGTCAGTGTGCACTGTGCGGTTCTCTTTTGGCCAATCACTTTCTGTTCTTTTAAGGAAGCTAGGTCCATTGTACCATCGAGCTGAAGGATGAAATTCACTTGGTGTCTCCCTAGTCGCTTCATCAGCAACATTATCCTGTGTGGAAATCCACTTCCACTGTGACACGTCTGTAGTGTCCAATATTTCACCCACTCGATGAGAAACAAAAGTTTTAAACGTTCTTGCATCTGAACGTAGCCAGCAAAGAACCGTTCTGGAGTCAGTCCAGAACACAGTTCGCTCAATGCACATCTCCACTCATAATTCCTCTTGAATCATAAAAGCCATTCTCGTCCCCATTACCGCAGCCTGCAACTCTAATCTTGGTATCGATATCGGTTTCAAAGGTGACACTCTCGTTTTAGCTAGTACAAATGCAACGTCAACTGTACTATCGTTCGTTGTTGTGCTAAAATAACTGACAGCTGCAAAACTCTTTTCAGATGCGTCACAAAATACATGGAGCGTGGTTGATCCAACTCTTCTCATTGAATAACATCTCGGGATTCGACACTGTTTAACTTCACTGAGCTCCATTAACCAACTTTTCCACTTTGAATCAAGTTTCCCAGTCAATTCGTCATCCCAGCCCAATTGCAACCTCCAAATATCTTGTAACAAGATTTTGCCCTTTATCAAAAAATGAGCAACAAAGCCAAGAGGATCGTAAACCGACATGAGTACACGTAGTACTTCTCGCTTAGTCGGTGTCTTCTTTCCCTGTAGTAGGTTGGGATCCAACCGGTTGAACTGTAGTGTGAAGATGAACTCATCACTATTGTGTTTCCAGTGAAGACCCAACACTCTTTCAACACTCTCCTGATGACTATTTTCAAACGTCTTATCTGTGTCTGCTCTCATTGCAGGCGGTATACTGTCCAATACTTGCCGATTAGAACATATCCAATTACGTATTTCAAATCCACCACGTCTGTGTACTTCGATAACATCTTTGACTATTTCAATAGCCTCCTCTGATGTCCATGCACTGTCGAGGTAATCATCCACGTAATGTCTATCGATAATAGCTGTTGCTGCCTCAGGAAACTCGTGCTTATTCTGTTCAGCATTATAGTTCTTCACATAATGGGCAGAACATGGGGAACATGTAGCTCCAAATATCATCACATTCATGCGATATTCATCTGGTTTTCGAAATCTGTCCATCCCCCTCCACAGAAATCTCTGTGCATCTCTATCACTTTCCCTAATCATCACTTGATGAAACATCTCGCGTATATCCGCAACAAACCCAATCGACCTGGCTCGAAATTTCATGATGACAGCTACTAAAGAATTAAGAAGATCAGGCCCTTTGATTAACTTATCATTAAGACTTACTCCATGACTTTTTGCCGCTGCATCAAACACAAATCTTATCTTGCCTGGTTTATTTGGATTGACATGAGCAAAATGTGGCAAATACCAAGTCTTTGGTGGACTCATTGCCATCTCACATTTTGACAACTTAGCAGCATAACCCTTACGCACGTAATCCATTATTTTTTCACAATATAGCTCGGCAAAGACTGGATCCTTATCCATCTTTCTCTCCATGTTTTCTAGTCTTCGGAATGCTGTTACTTTACTCTCTGAAATCTTGAGTTGCTTCTCTTTCCAAAGTTATCCAGTTTCATATCGACCGTCCACTTGTTTTGTTGTTTCTTCCAGAATCTTACGAGCACGCAACTCTTCCCTAGAGCATGGTTTTTGATCAATAATCTTTACTCCAAAAGTCTCGGTTTTAAAAGATTCCTTTACCAATTGATGTAGAATTTCGTCTGATTCACTTCTATGGCAAATATGAAGAGTAAATTCATCGTCAACACGTCCATCATTCATTGTGGCATTCCCATGAATGATCCATCCTAGAGCTGTCTTCGATAACAATGGTGTATGTGGTGGACCTCTCAACATTTCCATAGAAGTTATCAACTCACAATTATCCGCTCCAATCAATATCATGGGCTTCGCATTCTCAAGATTAGGTATGTGTACCTGTTTCAGATGTTTCCATTTACTTGCTAAGTTTTTTACTTTCACTGTCTGTACGGGAAGTTCCAAATTCTTCACAGTACGAATATTTGCCATGTTATACTTCTTGTTACTCAGTGTCCCTTCAACCTTGAGATTGACGAGCCGCGACTCTTGATCTAATCTCGTTACAGAGTTGGTGAAACGCAATACCACTGGTTGAGACCGACCTTCCAAACCCAGCTGATCCGCTAGAGATTCATCCAACAATGTGGTTGTGGATCCTTCATCCAACATTGCATATGTTGATATTTCCCCACAAGGTCCGAATAGCTTTACTGGCGTAATCTTCAACAGTACTTTATCTAATACCGCAGAATGTAGATGGTTGACTACAGCTTGTTCTGTCTCCTTGGCCTCAGGTTGGTGATCTAAATGCAACAATGTGTTGTGTCTAAGAGTTCATCCCTTTAAACCACAAACCGGCTTCTTACATTCACTGTTATAATGTCCAGACTCTAAACAGTTAAAACAGACACCTGAATTCCAAGACCACTGTACCCGTTTCTTAGTGTTCAGTTTAGCAAATATAAAACAGTCACACACTTTATGACCAGACCTTTTGCAGTAAATACATCTACTTTCTGTTCTACTTGTTACAGTGGTGCTCAATATCGTTTCATTCTTCCTTGTATCCTTATAGCTACCGTAGTATTTTGGTTTCACTTCCACTTTATCTTTATTATGTAGACTCAAAGTACAAGGAACACTAACCAAACTCGCAGCCTCTGCTTCAATGTCTAGCCACTTTGCAAAATGTTTCAGAGTTCCTGTCTTATCACTTAGCCCAAGTATTTCTCGTCCCCACGACAGCTTCAGGTAGTCAGGCAACTTCCGTACCAAGTCTTGAATCAACTCCGGATTTGAAAGGTGCGCCGGACGATCCAGGTTCTCCACTGTAGCTGTGAGACTATTAACCAAGCTGGCAAAGACAATCAGATCTTCCATTTTGTTGTTTCTGGGTGGAGGAGCATTTCGCACCTTCTCAATTAGTGCTGAAATAACCAGATCTGGCCTACCAAATCTTCTCTCCAATGTAGCCATTATTTTGTCGACATTCTTAGGTGTAACCATCATGGCTTGAACTTCTCTCTTGGCGTTTCCCGTCAAGGCTCTTTGAAGTCTGATAATATTTTCTACATCAGAGAATTGGCAACATTTTGTAGACTGTTTATAGCTAGCACTAAATATTGGCCACTCTTCAGGGTCTCCACTGAACATTGGTAAATCTCTACCGACTGTTTGCCTCACTAAATATTGCCTACTGTCACTTTGTTGGTTGCTAGCACCTAGCCCTACATGTTTGAGAATAGTAGCAATATTGTTAAATGCACCAGCTAAATCGGATTGTCTGACCATTAACGTCTCATCTATTGGTGGGGTTGGAGAAATTAAACCTGGACCCACATTGATACCAGATAACTCCACTGGATTCGAACAGCTGTTTAACTTACCAGTTTCAGCATTTTTCACCCAATCAGCAACACTGGACATCCTTCGTGACTCGTTTTCATCAACTTCCAGATCGATTCTTCATCAATCTCAGCTAACTTTGTCTGGGAAGCGCTCTCAATCAAGTCGCGTTGAAGTGCAGCGATGTTTTCTTCTTCAGCAGCTTCTCGTCGCATACGGGCAAGTTCAATATCGATTTTCTTCTGTGCAAGTTCATCCTCGTACTGTTGTCGTGCTCTAGCAGCTTCAATCCTATCTCTTTCGATACGAAGCACTTCTTGTTTGGCATCTTGCTCCACTTGAAGCTTACGCCGACGAACTGTACTAGTAATAGAACTGGAACTAGAATTATTGCAACTTGCAATTGATTTACTAGATCTCTTTTTGTGTTCTCGTTCATCTACTTGTGACATGGATTTCCCAGCTTTAGTCCAGTCATCATTTCCTGGAAACTTATCTGCTGGAATCCCACGAGTAGATCGAACACCACGATCTGTTACAGCAGTACTATCTGGAATCTTCTTTTTATCCATTTTTGAAAAACTACACTCAATAGCCTACCACATAGGCATACCTTGATACTGGAGTGGAATACTTCCTAGGACTTGAAGATCCGGCCCGGAGGACCATTAATGTCGGCTCACCGACAGGGTATAAAGAAATACGTTAAATTACACTATTTACAACTTGTAAATTGAATAGAAACAATATTCTTTAAAGTGATGATTTATTTTAGATCTTGTCATTCAGACCTCAAAAACATAAACATAACAAATCAATCTCCCTTGACAACAATAATTGAGAATACACAGCCCTCAACATATATAAAATGATGGGACTTACCCAACCCACTGTGACTGGAATGCAAGGCATGACATAATTATGTACAGAGAATTATATGTCACTTCATTTAAAAATAATAATAATGCCACACCTTAAATTAAAACCAACTGAATTTGACTGTCAATACAAAAAATATAGGCACGGACAAACCTTGGCTTCAGCAAAAGATACAACAAAAATATATGACTTGGTAAAGCATCCGTAACGGAAAACACTATTTTCATGCGTCTCTTGAGACACGACCGATATAAGCAAAACATTTTTTAATCATGCTTTGTTACGGTATATCTCATTATGTTAGTTATTCGAGTTTCACATACCTATAAAATTTTAATCAAGTACTATACAGATTCATCTAGATTAAATGCAGGTTTTCTACGAATACTTGTTATTTTCAGACGCAGATCCCGGCAATATACTCGGTGTTTCCAAGTAGCTGTTCCTCTATGCAAGTCCGACACTACGAGCAGGTTTACAAGGCAGGCTCGTTTCAACAATACGACCATGGCTCTGCTCTCAACCTTAGGGTGTACGGGACCTCAGAACCGCCGACCTACAACCTGAGAAGGATAACTGCCCCCGTGTATGTTTACTATGCACAGAATGATCTCCTGTGTGCTGTAGAGGTGAATATTAAGAGAAATAATGTGTGTGTTATTATAGGCAATCTATAATTCCCCCCCCCGGCCACTTCACGCGTTCACCTGGGTCCGCTAAGACATGTTGGTTCACAATCGAGGGGCCGTGAGCATAAACCGTCTAACGCGCGTTACCCGGTTTATGCTCGCACGGTCAGCCGTGGACACGCCAATTGTTATTTGAAGTCATTATACACTTCGAGTTCACCGATTAGCACACAGATAGCGCCAGACTGAACGAATACAAGACCACGCGTGGCTTCTAGCTTTAGCGGGCGATGCTGCCACCGCCACAACTGCTCTTGTCAGTTAGACAGTCGCTCGCGGCATAATAAAATAATAAAAATAATATATTTTAATATTATTTTGTCCTTCTTGTTTACGCCCAACTTGGAATTAGTGTTCAGACACACCCAAGGGGAAAATGATATTATACTTCATCCCATAATTTTTTTTTCAGGATGTTGACACTTTATACTCGGAACTCGGCCAACCGAGTGGCAAGTATATAGTTCCACTTCCTGCATTTAACCACATGGACTTCTTGACTGCTCGAGATGTGAAGCCTCTGCTCTACGACGCCCTGATAACTAACATGGACCGAGTATCAGGATCAGGTGTACATTTGGCGAAGACAACCAGGAAGAGAGAATAGGAGAGGAGGTCGACTATTAGCCTGATAGCTAATATGGACCGAGTATCAGGATCAGGTGTACATTTGGCGAAGACAACCGAAGAGAGAATAGGAGAGGAGGTTGACTTTAAGCCTGATAGCTAACATGAACCGATTGTAAGAATCCACAATCGAATCCAAACTCATAAAGGCCAAATAAAACCTCTGTTCGTCAATAAACATATTGAAGCGCAATACAAAGAGTCGTCTGCAGATCGCCTCTTCCCGCCTGATGTCTTTGTTGTCGAGCCGGAAGGAAACTTCGACTACTTCTGTGACACAAACATGGAAATAAAAACGGACCTCGAGAGTAGTAAACAAGAAGAAGAGAATATTTACCAGGGTTATTGTAAGGGTATGTGAAACGAACAGCTGTTTCTCGCTCTTCTTGCAACAATGTTATGAATTACCATCCCCCTTAATCTACAATAAAAATGTCAACATAACAAAAGTACAGTATGGCATTGTGATTATTAACATTTTTCTTGGCGATTGTGCTTAAACAACGTCACAAATTTGTTATGATAATGAGTATCTAGCCTGTACCTTGCATACCAGTGGTGCTTATCGAGATGATATTATTTTGTAATATCAAGTATATGAATTGTGATTTAATATTTACATTTGGGTATGCGTACTGTTTTTATCTGTATTCTTGGTCAAGCAGAAGAAAGGGCCTTATGGTCTTAAGCTTCGCTTAGTTGAAAATAAAAACTCCTTTGCATTATTATTGATTCATAGCAATTGTCGTAAAAGTTTGCCCCGACTAGGGTTCGAACCTAGAACCTCCGGCTTAACGTGCCAATTAAGCTACCTTGGGATCTGCGGGTTTAGCTCTGGTAAGTGGGTGGGAACAAAATCTTTCACGTTCATCTCATTATAAGGCATTATCGCCTGTATGTTTATTCATGATCAAAAAGCCTTATTCGACCTTAAACGAATAGATTAAATTGTGGTAGAAACAGTTTGTGACCGGCAATCCTGACCGACACCTGACTCAGTGGTAAACGCGAATGCAAGGGATTGAGTTTTCTTAAACAACCTTCGGACATCCCTTCACAATCCTATCCTCAAAAAACCTAGTTAGACACCTGGAAGAGGGGCATGAATTGCACCCTGGGCAAGCTACCCACGAAAAGTTAAGTTGAAGTTAGGACCTGCTGGTTGATTGACCTTCTGCAAGGCACCAAGGGTTTTACAATGCAATGCTTGATGCCCAAACCTTAAACACGCTCATCGTGTAACTCTCTATAGCGTTTTGGATTCATTCGTTCAAGGATTGTCAATTCAATGAATGGCTCGCAATGCCTCAATAATAATTTATGGGGCTGGCTATACAGAGCAGCCATTTTAGCTGTCTGTGGGATGTTACCAACGATTAACAATATTACACGATGTGTAATACACAGTAACACATGGATGTGCGACGTTTGCCGATACTCACCAATCACGAAGATGGAGAGTGAGCTTGACAGAAGTATTTACAATCTTAAATAATACATATTTTTTCGTGGGAAGCCTGCACACTGCGATGTATGCCCCTCCGCAGGTGTCTAACTAGATATATTATTGGAGTTAAGTCCGAGAGCTGTTTTTAAAGAAGACTCAATCCCTTGCATTCGAACAAACGACCGAGGAAAACCTCGGAAAAACTTCAAGATTGACGGTCTCGACGGGATTGAATCTCGGGACCTCCCGAATCAGAGTCGCGCGCTTAGAGAGCGCGAATAATCTTTGCCGTTAAAGCGCCCTAAAACTACTAATACTTAGCTCTCGAGCCAACACTCTTGTTTATTGGAATTATCAACTTCACGGGCTTCTAAAACACTACAGTGACCTTCCTGGCTGCATGAGTTTCCCATAAACAACGCGTTTTAAATTTTGAAACCTTTATAATTATTTTTGTTACTTGTCGGGAATATTCGTAGATTTATAAAGAGGTAAACAATTTTTGGAGGTTAAGGGGGGTTATTTTTATCATAAATACGACCTACCTAAAATCACTAAACCCAGTGACTGCATCCTTACCAAACTTGGCAAGGTTGAATTTAATTTGCAACTATTGTTTTTAAAGCCTCCTTGTGAGCTGTGACTCATCCTCCTCCAATGTAGCAGTCGACATAGGCCAAGCACAATAGCAAAACTCTTTCTTTCCGCTCGAAGTTCCTGGGCTAGACCCCTGCACGTCAATATTAAAGTTGTTTACATTTCAAAACTCATAAAATTATTGTCGGGTGTATTCGTAGATTTATCATAATTAATAGCCCCTACACAATATCACTTCGTCCCGTGACGGACTAATCTTTTCATGATAAATCTTCATGTTGTTTGATTGGTTGTGTCTTAATATCAAGAAATAGTATCCAATATAATTTTTTCAGCTTCTAAAACTTCATTTCCACTAAAACGGACGTAGTGTCAAAATTGTTTTACCGCCAAAAAGAATTCACACACCGCCGTTTTCACACAATCAAGACTGATCAAGACGGCGGTGGAGTGGACCAACATAACCTAACTTGTGAAGTGGACTTACATTTTAGCGGATTGAGCACGAGATTTTCCTTCGATATTACGGTAAATTACTGATTCAAACTACTTATGTTCAATAATCTAACATCAAAATAACTATTCTACACAACTAAATATCTATTTCAACTGTTTTAATCTTCCTAGAATGGTTAAAATGCTGATTTCCAAGCTACGAACGAGAGGTCACGAAGCTTGTTTGTGGGGGGAGAGGCCGACTGCCAAAGATTACGGTAAGTTGTCAATAGTAGGCCTAGGCCTTTGATTAATCGGAGTGGATATTCTTACGGCATGCCGTAAGAATTATTAGAAATTATTCTTACGGCATGCCGTAAGAATTACTATAAATTATTCTTACGGCAGGGCTAACTAGCTACCTAGGCTATAGGCGAATAATAACCACAGTGCCGTGTGGCAGAATGGTAGTGCGATCGAGTTCGGTGCGAGAGGTCCCTGGTTCAAATCTTTGTTATTTTTTCATTTTATTTTTTAATTGCGAAACTCCTTTTCTGTTGAAAGTCATTTATATTTAAATCAGAAACGTTAAAGGTTTTGTAGGCCTAGGTTTCTTTCAATAAAATAAAAAATTTACCAAGTCACTTGGCCTCGGCTAGAGTAGAGTCATGTTGAAAGCCAATAATCATCCTTAAATTAGTAGTAACGTTAAAGGTTTTGTAGGTTTCATATTTACGAAATATTAAATAATTTTGGGCCCCAAATGGCAAATACATTAGCTTACGGTCTGCCGTAAGTACTTTGCCTACGTAAGAGTAGATAAGCCCTAACAATTCTATTTTTGGCAAAACTATTTGGCCTCGGTTAGAGTAGATTCCGGTTGAAAGGCAATTATCCTTTAATTAGAAACGATAAAGGTTTTAAAGTTTTTTTTGTAAATTGTTTTGACAAATTATAGCCCGGCCCTCTAGTAGGCGTCTCCAGCTTAGGCCGCGTCGGCAGTTGATGAGACAACCAATAAAAACACATGCCGTAAGAATAATTTCTAGTAATTCTTACGGCATGCCGTAAGAATATCCTCTGCCTTTATTAATTGACCCCTTACATTTAAATTGCTTGATTAAAGGCGAAGCGCAGCCCAGATAACTTTCATGTCGTAATTTTTAGGTTCTACTAGGCGATGCACATGACTAGCTAGGCCTAGGCCTAGGTTAGGGGGTACTTCTTCGGCTAGGAGGGTCCAACTTTTATATACACTGTAACGGAAAGGATTTCGGGTGCGCTCTTATCGATTATATCCTAGAACTAGCGCGGCGCACTGTAGCCAGCGGAAAGTTTGGTTAACCTAACGAGAGTACACTTTTAACATAAGTAGTATAACAAGGCAATATAGCTGTGTTAACAAGGTGTATAAAAGTTGGACCCCCCTAGCCGAAGAAGTGCCGGACTAGGTAGGGCCTAGGCCTATCCGGTATTTTTATGGTTGAGACCATATTTTTATGGTTGAGACCATAGCTAGGGGCCTAGGCGTAGGCCTAGGTCTAGGCTAGTACCGACTAGGTAAGGCCAGAGTTGGGTGGGGAGTAAGGCCGCGTTCACACTAATTGCTAAATGCTAAGTACAGTGGCATAGCCTATCCAAGGGGGTAAGGAGGGGGGGGGGGGACAAACCCCCTCCCCTATTGCCCCAATAAGTGTGATGGTGCTCTTTAACGTTTCAATGGAGAATATAGAATAACTAGGTATTTTATCTCTCGATTTGGTTTGTCGCGAAACACTCCCGCAGGTGTAATTATTGTTTACTTCAATTCAGAAATTAAAAAATCAAACTTTATTTTATATTTTATATTTATTTTATAGACTAACCAAATCGAGAAATAAACCCTCGCTCATACCTGCGTAAAGGTTATGACATTATAATTAATGTTTGGTGGTCAGTTCAAAGGCAACAGATATTTGTTGCAGTTCTGTTCTATCCATTCAGATGTATATAATGCAACTACATATTCAGAGATTAAAATGTACCTGTCCTGATGGTGTAGTGGTTAAGACGTCCACCTGGAATGTGGCAGACCCGTGGTTCGAATCCCGGTTAGGGCGGACTTTTTTAATTTCTGAATTGTAGTAAATAATAAATATTTTATCGCGATACTAAAGGCAATTTATACCATCTGACCAAAAGAGGATTTTAGTAGATATACAAAGCTTTAGCTGGTCACTGTGATGTTTTAAAAAAAGTTTAAAACGCACAGATTTTCACAAAAATGACCTTGAAAGAGAAAACTTGTGTAGGGCAATTAGGGATGGTACGTGTACCGTTTTTTTGTGATCGGTAAACGTTTTTATGTAATTACTATTTTTATCCTGTGTGCGACCCGCCGAACGATGTTTTCTCGTGAGTCAATTTAAGCGCGAGCGGCGAAATAGTCTCCTATTTCAACCCCTTCTCCTATTCACCTCGAGGCTCGATTGCGTTGAGTCATCGAAAATCGTAGTTGGCAATGAATGAACATAGCAAGTGGCTCTAAGTCGACAGTTCGACACCAGCAGTTGATCCGATTCACTTGCCAAGTAAAGACGTTGTTTTATTTAGCTCTGAAGATGTCAAGTGTAGTTTGGAAATACTTCAACAAGCGGGAGAACACAGTGAAATGTAGATTGTGTGGGAAGGAACTCCTACACAATTCAGGCAGCACGGGCGTTAATCGTTAATCTTCAATTTAAATATTTCTTACGCCTACTCTGTAGTCAGGGTTGGGTAACGACGCGTCGCAAATAATATTCGACACGTCGCGTCGCAAATATGGGTAGAATATGTCAAATATAATATGTAGAATAGGCCTATGTAGAAAATTTGCGTCGAAAATTAAATAATGAATATTATTGGCTTATTGTAGCCTATATATATATATATATAATTCAAATTCCAGCCTTATTTTCATCAACCCTAAAAACAAATAGGCCCACTCAACATTATATTTTGAACTTGTAAGCAAATGTTTGTACTTATTAGGCCTACAAGGCGAGCTGATGAATCAATAATTCATCGTCATAAAGAACTTGAAGCAAAGAAAAGCGGCATCTTCACAAGATACCAAGGTCACCTGCTTTCCCGATCATAAATATAGGCCTATGGACAAAGCCAAAAGCCTCCCCAGATAATTCTTCCTCGCGTTTCATGAACCAAACCCTTATTCTAAACTTCTTTAATTATAGTAGGCTAACATTTCTAGTTATAATTTAGGCCTACATATTGCCAATGTATGTAGGCTAAGGTAGCCTAACTAGATAAGCACAATGAAAAATAAAAAATCACACTGATTTAGCTCAAAGTAACAATACACCATAGACCTACCTAAGCTCTACCTCCCAGTAATTTTTGACGTGTCATTAATGTCATAAAGTGTAATTTATGACGTGTATATTCGACGCGTATAATACTAGGTAGGCTATAATACCTGTTTTCAACGTTGAGTAAAATAAAATACCTACCCAACCCTGTCTGTAGTTGATCACGTCATTTCATTCGCTCTGTGCAGTGTGCGTCCGGCCACTGGCCAGCAAGCGAGATGCGGGCAGTGCACAGAGCAGCAAGCGCTACGTCAGCCGCCTGACTACTCTCCCCACCCCCTTCCCGTCCATCCGGCAACTCGTAAATTATACGTCTTCTCGACTTGTAGTGTTGTCTTCCGTAGGCCTACTCAATAAAATTCGAATCAATAGGGACTCCGGAAGGGCTCTTTATTACTTGGTGCTTGAGGGGGTCAATTATTAATGCAGAAAACAAGTAATGTCCGTAGAATATATGTCTAGATCAAAAACTAAAAGTAAACCTCAGTACCTATCTCTTCTCTACTCACTGAGGAAGGTCTTGTTAGACCGAAACGTTTGAAATGTAGTGTTGTATTTGTTTATTTGTGTTTATGTCTTCTATCACGGCGCGCCTACTCTACTTCAGGTAAGCTGTTGGTTTCCTATCTTATCTCTACATGTTTCTCACACTAAAAGTAAACACAGATAGGGCCTATAGCGCCTGTAGACGTAAACGTGTACACGCTTTTTTGAGTAGGGTGTAAATGTTTAGTGAAATACACGCTTTTTGACATCCCTAAGGGCTATTAAAAACAGGATTTAAGTAGATAAAAAGTTTGTCATTTTGATGCTTTAAAACACACAGATTTTTACCAAAATGACCTTGAAGGAGAATTTATTTCTGTGGGAGCCTTTGGTACATTCTATGAAATTGGTTGAACCCCCCCTTTATGAAATCCTGGATATGCCACCGGCTAAGTAGTATGGTCTTTGAGAGAAAAGGGAAGAGGCTGCGGGATGAGCTTTATAAGGGTAGGGGTGATCATCCATGGAAGTCCAGCAGTTTCTTGGAAAGGACTGTTACGGAGTGGAATGACTTGTCTAGGTTGTAGAAAGTGGGTCTTCAACAGAATTTAGATCGCATTTGGGAGAGGGCAGTTATTAGGTCTGGGAGGAGTGAGTGATTGCCCATCGGCAAAAGAGCCCATTTGCAACCTTAAGCAATTGTTATGTTGTTAAGACTAGGAAAACGCTCAGTTGGACGCGTTGATAGCGAGCACGTGCTATATAATTTGTTGATGGTCCAAATTTCAACCTGATCTGAATCTTCGTGCGACCCGACCGCTATCATGAGCCAAAATAGCTCCGACTTTTCGTTGCCATGGTAACGTTACTTTTGTTAAAATGTAATTTCCATCTAGGGGCCTACACTACTTATTGGATCAAAATAAAATTAACATATTCGTAACCGGACGGACATTCTAAATGATTTGGCCACCTCAGATTTTGTCGCCGTTTAGTTTGAAAAAAAAAACTTTCGATTAACTTTAAGTCTTTAACCACTTGCCATACTACCACGTCTGCCAGACGGGCGTCAGGGACCCAGGGGGTGAAGCTAGGTATGTCAAAAGTGGATGGCATGTGAAACAATGACTTGGGAGGGGAATCAAATTTTGAATATATTTTTTTTTGGGGGGGGGAAGGGGGGATATTAAAAATGTTGGGGGATTTTTTTTCAAAAAAGTTTTGGGGGAAGTGATCCTGGGAAATAGTGGCGGGGGGGGGGGGAACGTCAAGATCATATTAAAATCGATCAAATTACCGAAAAGGCCAAGAAAAATTGGTGCCTACCTAGTATTATTTTTTGAGAATTTTAACTAAAAATTTGGGAGAGGAAGGGCCGAAGGGGTGAGGAGAAGTGTCGGTAGGGGTGAGGAGGGGGGATGGGGGAGTGGAGGAATTATTTTGATAGGGGGACGTAGGTGGCTTAAATGCCAATTCAGATAAATTTCAAACAAATGACCTAAAAGGTAAAGTTAAAGACTTTTTTTTGGGGGGAGGGAGAGTTGGATAAAAGGGGGGGGGGTAATTTTGCAAGGGGGTGTAGTCTGTTAGAGGATGTTGTTGTCAAGGTTGGATAGGATCTGTCAAAATTTCCAGTGGGGGAAATGGTTTTTCATTTTCATTTATTTAGCTTTTTTTACAATGAAAATATGTGGGGGGGGAGTTCCAACAAGCGTGAATTTAGAAGGGGGTGGGGTGGGTGGCGATTATGTAGGCTTATGTCAATGTCAGATGAAATGTGACAAAATTACCATTTTTGGAAATAAAATATTGAACTTAGGCATAGTTCTTTTAGAATTCTAAAAAAATCACAAAATAGTATGGTGGGGGAGGGGGGCAAAAATGGGGTGGGCGCTTAAATGTCAATGTGGGATAAGATTTGATAAAATTTATGTAAAGGGGAAAAACTTTTTAATTTTTTTTTTTTCGATTTTAAATAGTATTTTATGGCAAAACTAGGGTTTATTAATGGTAAGCTAAGGGGTTAATGTAACTTTATAACTTTTTGAACGATTTTGCCACAAAACTAATGGCATTCAATCCAGATCGAAGCTTGCGGATGGTCCAAATTTCAACCTGATCTGAATCTTCGTGCGACCGCTATCATGAGCCAAAAACGCTCCGACTTTTCGTTGCCATGGCAACGTTACTTTTGTTTTTATGTAATTTCCATCTGCACAACTTATCAGATCAAAATAAAATTAACATATTCGTGACCGGACGGACATTCTAAATGATTTGGCCACCTCAGATTTTTTCGCCGTTAAGCTTTTTAAAAAAACTTCCGATTAACTTTAATGTACTAATGGCATTCAATCGAGAACAAAGCTTGGCGCGATGGTCCAAATTTCAACTCGATCCAAGCCTCCGTTTAAACGTTATGGCAAGACATACAAACAAACAAACAAACAAACAAACAAAAAAAAAAGCTAGTGACTATTTTTTCCGGCAGAGTCAAATGGAAACGCTCGCTTAATTATGAGATAAAATTAGTGATATAAGTTTGAAATATTTCAATTGAAATAATTCATTTGAAATGTTTCCAAGTGAAATATTTCAAGCCATTTGAAATATTTCAATTGAAATAATTCATTTGAAATGTTTCCAAGTGAAATATTTCAAGCCATTTCTTTGAAATATTTCAAATAATTTCAAACAAATTTTTTATTTAAATATTTATATGTAGGGTAGGGCTATGCATCTGAAATTAACAACACATGCTTTCAGTAAAACTGGAATAATGCTCCAGAATTGCAAGTCCTCTCAATTCCGGACACTCAAACAAATGGTTGAATTTGCAATATACTAGGAAACGCTCTGTTGGATGCGTTGATAAGCGAGCTCGTGCTATAGCTAGACCCACATTGCAATTTATTAAAATTGTAAAATTTGCGACGTTCGCTGTCCACGGGGCCATGTTTCCAATATTATTAAGCGAGCGAAGCGAGCGTTTCCATTTGACTCTGCCGGAAAAAATAGTCACTGGTTTTGTTTTGTTTTGTTTTGTTTTTTTTGTTTGTATGTCTCGCCATAACGTTCGAACGGAGGCTCGGATCGAGTTGAAATTTTGACCATCCGCAAGCTTCGTTCTCAATTGAATGCCATTAGTTTTGTAGCAAAATCGTTCAAAAAGTTAAAAAGTTACATTAAAGTTAATCGAAAGTTTTTTTTTCAAACTAAACGGCGACAAAATCTGAGATGGCCAAATCATTTAGAATGTCCGTCCGGTCACGAATATGTTAATTTTATTTTGATGCGATAAGTAGTGTAGATGGAAATTACATTATAACAAAAATAACGTTACCATGGCAACGAAAGTCGCACAAAGTTTCTATGCACTGCCACCTAGAAGTAATCAAAATACTTTCGAAGAAGCAGTGTATTATTTGTAACCAAAGAGTTTAACAAGGAAATGATGTCAAGGTCCTCTAGATGGCGGTGGATTTTATCTACAAAGTGAAGTTTTACCCACGGGTTTACCCAAATACCCTGCCAATAATAAATAATTTTGGAAACATGGCCCCGTGGACAGCGAACGTCGCAAATTTTTTAAAATGTGCAATGTGGGTCTAGCTATAGCATGTGCTCGCTTATCAACGCGTCCAACTGAGCGTTTCCTAGTTTATTATTGCCAAGGTACTTATCGGATCAAAATAAAGTTAACATATTCGTGACCGGACGGACATTCTAAATGATTTGGCCATCTCAGATTTTGTCGCCGTTTAGTTTGAAAAAAATCTTTCGGTTAACTTTAATGTAACTTTTTAACTATTTGGGTAAACCTTTAATTTGTGGATAAAATCCACCGCCATCTAGAGGACCTTGACATCATTTCTTTGGGAAAACGTAACAAATAATACACTGCTTCCTCGGTAGTATTTTGATTACTTCTAGGTGGCAGTGCATAGTGCGAACCTCGTGGGAGTTTTCGTTGCCATGGTAACGTTACTTTTGTAATAATGTAATTTACATCTACACTACTTATCGAATCAAAATAAAGTTAACATATTGGTGACCGGACGGACATTCTAAATGATTTGGCCATCTCAGATTTTGTCGCCGTTTAGTTTGAAAAAAATCTTTCGATTAACTTTAATGTAACTTTTTAACTTTTTGAGCGATTTTGCCACAAAACTAATGGCATTCAATCGGGAACAAAGCTTGCGGATGGTCAAAATTTCAACTCGATCCGAGCCTCTGTTCGAACGTTATGGCGAGACATACAAAAAACAAAAAACAAAACAAAAGCAGTGACTATTTTTTCCGGCAGAGTCAAATGGAAACGCTCGCTTCGCTCGCTTAATAAGCCGTTTTAATGCCACAATGTGTTATTTTAACTAGGCCGCTTCGCGAACGCTTGTTTTAGTCGCGTTGATGGATGAGCTTTTTTGTAAGTTTTTAGATTGCGTAAGACCACTTTTCCTTTGCAAGTGCTTTTTGAATGCATTGTAGGTGATGGTTGTAAAGTTTCTATTGTTACTTGTTGTTATTATAAACCTAAAAAAAACTCATATTTAAACCTTTATTCTATGGATTCTGGCTAACTTTTTCAACTTTTTCTTTCAAAAATCAATACATCACCATAACCTTAATGTCCATGTAAAATATGAACGTTGTAGCCTCACCCGTTTGGTAAGAATCGGCACAAATGTCAGGAAAATATCGCACTAAAAATCGAAAAAAATGTAAAAGTACAATATTCATGAGAAATATTTCTTTGATTGTACCCAAAAACGTGGCAGGTCTTCGTTCAGAGATTTAAAAAAAAAAAACATTGGAGCTAAATTTTTTGAGGTCAGTGAAATTGAAGTCTTCGCTTCGCTCATCCAAAAATGTTTTTCAGTTTAGTAGGTAGAATTTTGACTCCTAGACGTTACTGTAAAAGTAGACCATCCTTAAATTGGCCTCCGTTTATGTCATCGTTCGATTAACTACGGCCACTGAGGGGTAATTCCATGTCAAATCAACCAGGCCATTTCCATGACCATCTCCGATTTTGATGAAACTTGGCAAATTTACTCTTACTAACATACATATTGATCGTGGAAAATTTTGTATTTCTGACGCACTTAGTTTTCAAGTAAGGCCACGCTCAAAAACTCAAATTTAGAGACGCCAAACGGCGTACCTGAATTCGTAAGTTTTGAACCGTTGGACATAAAAGGTTAACTTTTTTTAAAAATTAAAGAGCTTTTTATTGGCAATTTAATTTATATGTATTTGAATGCATTCCTAATTGTGAAACCATGTAAAATATCGAAAATTGTTTTTAAACCTACCCTACGAGAAAAAGTATCTCTGAAATAAAAAAATAAAAAACGTGTTTTTGTTTAGATGTTTTTTACATGCTTAAAAAAATTTGGGATGGGATGGCATTGGGATCATGATATATCACAGGGTCATGCACCAAATGTGTAAAATGTGTCAGTTTTTACCTTCCATTTGTAGTGAAATTCAAATTTGCCGCACTAAATGTCTTTGAAAAATAAAAACGGAAGGTAAAAACTGACACATTATACACATTTGGTGCATGACCCTGTGATATATCATGATCCCAATGCCATCCCATCCCAAATTTTGTTGTGCATGTAAAAAACATCTGAACAAAAACACGTTTTTTTTTTAATTTCAGAGATACTTTTTCTCGTAGGGTAGGTTTGAAAACAAATTACGATTTTTTACATGGTTTCACAAATAAGAATGCATTCAAATACATATAAATTGAATTGCCAATAAAATGCTCTTTAATTTAAAAAAAAAAAATTAGCCTTTTACGTTCAACGGTTTAAAACTTACCAATTACGGTACGCCGCTCGGCGTCGCCAAATTTGAGTTTTTGACCGGGGCGTTACTCGAAAACTAAGTGCGTCAGGAATACAAAATTTTCCACGATCAATCTACATGTTAGTAAGAGTAGATTTGCCAAGTTTCATCAAAATCGGAGATGGTCAAGTTTTATTTCAGGCTCGGCTTGGTTGATTTGACATGGAATGACCCTGAGGTACAAATTACAATTTTTTTGATCATTGAATTGTTTCACGAAATTTTTAAACACTAGATGGAATGTGAACTAAATTGCTAGAACATGTAGGCCTAGGCCTAAACTGTAAAGTGATCATGAACAGTAGAGTTTTGCTGGAAGATGTGGTTATTAAGGCAAACAAAATGGATGCTTATTGAATCAGGACTCATGCTAGTGAAGAGTGATAGGATTCTTAGTTGTCAAAAGAGGTCCTGAGTCCTGACAAGATCCGTGGACTTGACACATTGCGTTGTCCTGCTAAAAAGTTGGATGCAATAGACCTAAGCCTAGAGTCAAATATTATTTTTTATCTGTTCTAGAGGAAAGATGTGGAACACGAGGAGGAGACTGGAATGTGGAGACAGGAGAGAGAAGACCGAGACCTAGATGTTCCATGACGACCCCACGCAGAGTTGGACGTGGCCACAGACGTTGATGATGAACTAGGTTAGTTTATTTCATGTTGGCTGTAATTGAATTGTATTTGTATTGGTGCCTCTACAATACAACATTATCAATCCTTGTCTGTATGTTTTGTAAAATGTTGTATTTCGTGATTACAATAATGCTTATTAGTTATTGGATGAGCAAAGCGAAGATTTCAATTCACTGACCCCCCCCCCCCCCACACAAAAAAAAAAAACGGGCAAACGACATATGCGATCTTAATGGCAATTGGAGGGGACCTTCGAAATCTCTGAACCTAGACCTGCCACATTTTTGGGTACAACCAAAGAAATATTTCTCATGAATATCGTACTTTAACGAAAAAATAAAACAAAGTAAACACAATATTTTTGTGATATTTAGCTTGCGACCGGGCAAACGGCTACTCCGATCTTGATGAAACTTTATGGAAACGTTTGAAATCACTGGATTTAGATGATTTATGATTTTGGTGACAATGGAAGAAATATTTCTCATAGCTATCATACTTTTATGATTTTTTTTCCGATTTTTAATACAATATTTTCGTTATTTTTGTCTCGATTCTGACCAAACGGGTGGTGCTACAACGTTTATATTTTACATGGACATTAACCCTCTTCCGGCCATTGCGTTCAAATGCGTTGTGAAGTAATGGGTTTCTCTTTAGTGTGTAATGTGGGCAGGACAGTGTTAAAGGTAATAATGGTGATGTTGTGTCTTTTGAAACAAAAAGTTGAAAAAGTTTGCCAGAATTCATGGAAATAAAGGTAGGTATTAATCCCCCTGCCCCCTCAAATACAATAATTTGTAAAAAAAAAAAAAACGGCAGCCAAGCTCTCCTTCAAAAGTCTTTGGCTGTGAATGTTGTGAGATATAGAATTTGAGCCAATCTTTTTATTCTTCCTCCCTAGTTTCGCATTGAAAAAAAGTAAGATCATTTCGCCTGTTGACGAGTGCCAAGCCAACCATTTTCGTGGTAAAAAAAGTAAAAATGTTAAACTCAAAAACATAAAAAAATTACTTGGCCATTGAATTTGGTTCAAAATGAGAACTTTAAAAAGTCAATGGCCAAGTAATTTTTTATGATTTTGAGTTTAACATTTTTACTTTTTTTACCACGAAAATGGTTGGCTTGGCGCTCATCAACAGGCAAAATGATCTTACTTCTTTTCAATGCGAAACTAGGGAGGAGGAATAAAAAGATTGGCTCAAATTCTATATCTCACAACATTCACTGCCAAAGACTTTTGAAGGAGAGCTTGGCTGCCGTTTTTATACAAATTTTTGTATTTGGGGGGATATCACATCTTTTTGCTGTTTGTTTCATTTCAAGGCGTGAAATACTTTTAAATGAAAATTCAAAGAGAGAGGGGAATTTCAAAATGTAATTTTCCATCTAAATTGCTCGGATGTACGGCTTAGACGGAGTTTGATTCACTTTCTAAATTTTTGTAAGAATTAAATTAGTGGCTGCATAGTGCATAGCTCAGTTGGTGAGAGCATAACCCGGACGGCTAAGGTCATGCCTAATTTCATGCTGATAACTCGTGCCTTCATGGTGAATGCTGGAAATCACATTAAAAATAATATAAACTACTAGGGATGGTGGTTGAAAATATGTGATTTAGGAAATGAGAATAGGCAGATTGAGTTAAAACACATTTAAACATAATTTTAATAACTAATTTGAATAAAAATTCAATTTTGGGTTAGGGCTATGAATTATTCCAATTTTAGGGGATGATTTAGGGGGTGTTGGGGGTGGAATATCGCTTGCCTCTCGGCGGATTATTTTTCATATTAATATGTACCATCATGCCAAATTTCATGCTGATAACTCATTAGGTGCCTTTATTGTGAAATGTGAATGCTGGAAATCAAGGTATAATATAAACTATTAGGGATGGGGGTTAAAAATGTGGTTTAGAAAGTGAGAATAGGCCGATTGGGTTAAAACACATTAAAACATAATTTTCTTCAAATTTGAATAAAAATTCAATTTTGGGTTAGAGCTATGAATCATTCCAATTTTAGGGGGTGTTAAGGGTGGAATATCGCTTGCCTCTCATCGGATTTTTATTTCTGATATTTTCATCTACCCCCATGCCAAATTTCGCGCATGGAGCCTACGTGTTAGATATTTATTAATGGTTTTGAATTTAAATGGTGTAAATGGTTTAAAATGGTTTAAATGGTTTTGGTTTTGAAAGCAAAAGTGCATGAGTCTAAGGTACATCTAAGTGTGGTCCAAGTTTCATAGTTCTCAGATGTACCGTTTTCTCTGTAGGCTCTTATTCCTCTCTGGCAGAATCCACATCCTGCCACCCACCCACCCAGCCAGTTGGAATTTTTTAGACCAAGTTGAGGCACTTTTTTAACACAGAACGGGTTATCGGATCGGGCTGATTTTTTTTTTAGAAGGTCATGGACCACATATCAGGTCAAATACCGAGTTTCAAGATTGTAAATATTTCGGGACGGCGTGTGCAGATAGCTTAATACCCCCCAACTCGGGTAGGAGTAAACAGGGTCGAGTTAGTCATCGCCTTCTCTTCTAAGCAGTTGCGTGCGCTTGGCTGCGGGCAAACGACCGTCGCCCTAGATATAAGCCTTTAACAGGTGTAGTCACTTGAAACTTGACAACAATCACCTACAATGCATACAAAAAGCATGTCTATGGGCCTCGAGTTATTTTACATTCTATTAATAATTGGTATTACCATAGTCTATTAATACTACCGTACTTTATAAAAATTATTCTAATTTGAAAAACAATAATTTTGTATGCAAACTTGAAAAAGTAATGATATCCCACTTATAGGCTACTAAAAGCATAGGCCTAGTATAATCATTTGACAGAAATGTTAAAAAAGCTCATCCATCAACGCGGCTGGAAAAAGCGTTCGCGAAGCGGCCTAGTTGGCTAAACTAGGGATGCTCATTGATGTGAAAATCCATTATCAGCATAGGTACTGTAATTCTTAAGAGCTGAGCTTGGCCCAACTCAAATGCGCGCACTCCGGTGTTGATTTCTGCTAAACGGTTGGACATATCATCACCAAATTTTGCATGAATCTTGGTTGTAAAAATTGAGCCATAAAGAACCATTGCGAGTCATAAGTCCCAAACGTGAAAAATGGGAAATCCAAAACATGGATTTCAATTCAGGAAATTCCTAACAAACCATTTATCTTACGATAAAACTTAAAGGAAAACCAAATTAACCTGCGCGTTCACATTGATTTAAATGTTGATATCCAGTAGGTAGGCCCTATGCAAATTTGCATTAATAAAATCTGTACACTTAGAATAAATTCCCAAAGTTCACCAAAATTGAGTAAATTACAGAGATTTCACAATGAATGAATTAAGGAATATGTGCGTACTGGATCTAATAGATTGATTCTTTATAAAAGTTTGTGTGAAATATGATACGTACCAATGTTCTTAACCGCTTACCCAGAAAAAACAGAAAGCTGAGCGCTTTTTATTTTATTTATTTTATTTATTTATTTAACGTCTATCCTATTCAGTTATAAAAACTGATTTACAAAGGAGGACAACTAAATAAATCTAATTACATAGATGCAGACACAACAATGAACTACATTTAAGTAAATATTTGAAATAGTAATATTACAACAATGCATTAAATATTCAACAAATTTGATAACAAATAAAAAGGATATTAAATGCAATTTATGAATGAATCGAATATATAAAAAAGGGGGTGGGGAATGAAAAGAAAAGAAAAGAAAAAGAAAATAAAAGAAAAAAGGAAAGGAAAAAAAAGAAAAAAAGAAAGAAAATAAAAAAGAAGAAGAAAAAATAAAAACATTAAATAAAAAAAAAAAACGAAAAGAAAAAAACTGATTTATTAGACGATCCCACTCAAACGAATATGAGGTTTGCCAAAAATCAGGAACAGCAAATCAGGGAGTAATCAATCTTTCGCGGAAGAAACCACCGAACGCGAATCTTCATTCTCGTCTCCGCGCCAGCCTCAGCGACTCTTCTTAGATATTGCTATAGAATATAGATAGATATTTTCTGGCTGATAGGCCTGTCTATAGCCCCAAAAACAACACTACCAGTAGGCTATAACTTAAACATGACAGATCGAAGTCAAGAAATCTTGTCGCCAAGGGGTTTCAGTTAGCCAAACGTTGGTTGGTACTTAGTATGTGATGCAGATCCACCTGGCACAAATAGTTTCTGTTAGGCCTACCTAAAATCGAGATTTTTTAAAAATTTTAAGCTAATTATCCCGTAGGCCAATGCAATTCTATAGTTTTATACTTTTCCTGAAATATTGCGATACAGAATTCACAGGGCCGGTCCTAGGTATTTTTCTAACGTAGGAAAAGCAAGATTTCATTTGGCCTCTCCCATTCAAAAAAATATTTTTGGGTATCATACGATACGATACGATACAGTAGGAGCCTACATGATTTTGTACAATAGGAGTCTAGGGGGCATAGCCCCTGATTTTTTTTTTCCATTAGATTGTGATTTGAGAGTTTTAATGAGTTTTAGGTATGTTTTTTCCAAACATTTGTTAGTGGTGACTGGTGATGATTGTTGTGATTCTAAAATTATATTATGTTCTGTACGTGCTGTGACTTGACATTAGAATTCTGTTACTTTCGGGATTAATGTCCATTGTCCACAGATGGACAGATTAAACTAGGGCGGAGAGTGGTAGCCATACTCCCCCCTCTTGGCTATAGTTTCGTAAAGAATATAACTCTGGTACAGATCGTAGGTCTTGTGGTTCGCGTTCCTGCTTCCAATACAGAAGGTCCACGGTTCAATTCCCGCTATAGGCAGAAGTTTAAAAAACTCCTGATTTGGACTTAAGGCCATCAGTTCTTGGCTTAGGAATTAGTAAACGGTGACTTCAGAGCTGTCCTAGCAACGAGGCACAATAAATTCAAAGTTGTTCTGAATCAGCCTTGTTGATTCTGGCGTTGATCCGCGGATGTTTGCACTGTCCATACCACTGATTGTAATAGGCTTATTTCCCTTTAAAAAAATATTATCTTTGGTTGGTTATCGCTCACTTGTCGATTGCGTTGGGACCTACAGGGTTGGCTTGGTCGCTTGGGTTTATGTGCCCCACTGAAAATCAAGTTATATGGTGAGTGGGTAGGCTCTAAATACGAATTTATTTATTTGGATGAGCGTAGCGAGCGAAGCGAAGATTCCATTTCACTACACTGGAGAAAAAAATCCGGAATGTTTTTTTTTTTTTCTTCTTTCTGTATTTTTGTCTGTCTGTTAACACGATTCCGGCTAAACCGATACTCCGATTGCGATGAAATTTTATGGAGGCCTTCGAAATCTTTGAACTTAGAACTGCCACGTTTTTGAGCGCAATCGAAAAATTATTTCTCATGAAAATTGCAATTTTACGATTTTTTTCGATTTTTTGAAAATTTATTTTACTTATAACAACTACATGCTTTATCCGATTTTAATGATTTTTTCACAGAAACTTAATTTTATGAATTAAGATATTCGTGTGAAATTTAAGTGCAATCGAAAAATTATTTTTCATGAAAAAAGAAATTTTGTGTTTTTTTTCTTTTTTAAGACAATTGTTTTACTTATTACACCTACATGCTTGATTCTATTGTAATAAGTTTTTCACAGAACCTGAATTTTATTAATTTATTTATTCGTGTGAAATTCGAGCGCAATCGAATAATTATTTCTTCTAAAAATCCCAATTTTTCGATTTTTTTCTTTTTTTTAAATTACGATTAATTTGAAAAATAAAAATTTAAGTTTATTTTTTATTTAATTTATTTTAATAAAAAAAAAATTAACTTAGTAATAATTTTTTCACAGAACAACAGAAAATCCGCATAACACATGGCAGCTCAATGCACCAATTACGCTCATCCAACAACGCGGCGGGACTTAAGCGTTTTCCTAGTTAGAAAGTCAAAACAATGGTCAAACTAAGATCATGATGACATTTTTTATTTATCGGGTTGTTTCGTAGCGGCGGTAGTGATATCTTTCTGTCGACGTTTCGAAGACCATGTTATCTTCTTCTTCAGGACATGAAAAAAATGTATTATAAATAAAAATGTCATCAACGGGTAGCGAGACATTTAAAAGTTTTAAGATCATGATGTTTTTAGGACTATACACTACTCAAAATAAAACAAAGATTACAATATTTCAAAGGTTAATCAACCTCCTTCATCAGGTTTTTTAATGACAGTTGAACCAAGACAACAGAATGGGCTTTAAAACAAACAAACAATGCCAACTAAACAAAACAAATTACACCAATCCACCAAAGTTTCAATGGATCAATGGACACCATTGTAATGGTCAAACTATCGAAAATGTTGAAATCTGAGCTTTGATGATCTGACTCTTTTGGCCGCCTTTTACGATCGAGAGGTGACAAGATGTGAGTGCAGATTCATATGGAAAGACAATGTTTGGTAAAGTGTCTCTTCTTCTTCTTCTTATTGTTTTCACGTGCCCCCAAAATTGGCCTACTCGGCCATCATGTGTTGTCGTGCTATCCAATGGAGACAGAATTCCCTTTGTAGGCCCTACATGTGTCAAGCCTCTGGCATCGCGTCAAATTCAGAATTAGTCCTTTCACAAGTGAAAAGATGTCGTCGATTCTGTTCTTCCTTACCGCACAAGCTGCATAGGCTTGAATCTGCCATTCCTACTTTGTGTAAATGTTGACCCAACAGGTCATGCCCTGTGTCAAAGTGTTGAATGTTACATTTTCTTGATTACTAGACCTACTATAACAACAGTTGTTCTCCCAATAGTTACTACGTATTGGGATTCAGGATTAGTGGTATTTTTATCTTGTTCTTTCAACATGAAGAATCAGATATTATAATAATGTGCCGCCCTAAGCGGCCGCTTATGTCGCTTACGCCTAGGACCGGCCCTGAGAATTCAAACAGATATTCATACCTTGCGTAACTCAATCAATGCACAACCGATGACAAATGTTCGTATCTACGAAAAAGTGACGCACATACTTCATGTCCCCGGTCGGGACACATCTTCTCGAACATTGCTCCAACTTCAACCTTGTCCTTACAGCGGGCTTACGCTGAAAGATTGTCATTTCATATTTGATATAGGCCTACAGAGTGAAGTTCTTTGGATTCAATCCACAGCAAATTAAGAGAGTGACTAGCTCAGCTAGGGCCTATGCCTTTATGATGATGTGATAATTTCACCACATAACGTTTATTTTTATTTAACATCTAAATCCTCTTCATTTAAAAATCTGATTTTCAAAGGAGGACAACTAAATAAATCTAATTACATAGATGCAGACACAACAATGAACTACAGTTCAGTAAATATTTGAAATAGGTAGTAACTAGTAATATTACATCAACAATGCATTAAAAGTTTAAAACAACAATTTTGGTTACAAATTCAAAAAGGATATTAAATGGAATTAATTAATGAATGAAATATAAAAAAGTGGTGAAGGCCCAGTCTCTGCAATATGGCCGATTGCGCAGCAGTGTTTTGTCAACCGGGGTACGCCTTGAAGGCACCTAATTTATTTTCTTTGTACAGTAGCACCTGACGTGTGAATCTCTGTAATTCAAATACTATTGACAATGTAAGGGTTGCCAGGTGTCCCGTATTACCCGGGAAATCCCGTATTTGATGGGTGTTTCCCGCGTCCCGTATGCTCTAACCCATTGATCAGTATATCACGTATTTAGAATAAAGTAGTCCCTCTGCGCTTTTTAACAATACGCGCGGGCGTATAGTTATCTTTTATCAATCCCTTCCCCTCGGCCGGCCTTGGTGCCTGATCAGTCTGCCGCTGCTGCCTGCAGTGAGGTGGCGGGTGTTATTCGAGTGCATCATTAGCGCGGTGAGACATTGTACCGAGTGTCTCTAGCCGTAACGTGATATTCTTAAAATAGGGGGGGGGGGGCGTGAGTGTGACAAACGCATTCGAACTCAGTGAGTGAGGCAGTGGTAAACAACATTAAACATGAGTGACGATGAAGATGGTAACGTTGCAATAGTAACGAAGCAATAAATATCAATGATCTGATCATCAATGAAATGTGCCTATCAATAAAGTGATAATAATTTTGGTTCTATATAGCTACTTACTTTTCTGTACATTCCTTATCTGATTATCTCCCTATTTCAATCACTATATTGCTTTAAAATTTTCCCTGAATTACTCTCAAATGCGTTTAGGCCCTTCCCCAAAAACACAACCCCAAAATTTTCCGCCTCCGGCGGCTGGGACTTCGCCCCAGACCCCAGTATCACTACGCGAAGTACTGTCCCGTATTTGAGTTTCACTAATCTGGCAACCCTAATTGACATTGAAAATAATTTACCTACTGTATAAATATCAATGAGCATCCCTGCTAGTGCTGGCCCATCAACTTTTTTTGCTAACATATTTTGTGTTTCTTTTGTTACAGAATGAAGACCTTCTGGCGTGTGCTAGAGTGTTAATATGGCCTTGGTTAATAATATATAATTAATACCATTTGGACAACAACAATCTTTTCACCTCTGCCTATGCCAGCTAAATTTCTTAAATTTAACTACCGTAAATTGAAATTCAATCTTTCTGTTCTTAATTTTAAAATAAGACCATTCAAATTGATTATTTATATTTAATTAATTAAACTCGTTGGAACATGTTAATCTTTAAATTTTAATATCAATAATTAGACCTCGGCAGCGATTAATATATTTATGCGTAATAAATAATATACCAAGGCCGAGAGTAGGTTGTGGCTTCACTTTACTGCGTTTATTAAGACTAAACAAACATTTAAAAATAAACATATTTCCGCAAGATTAATGGAAGAAAGACAATTTAATATTCTGATCCCTACAAGGGAGAATTGCTATGGTACGTTTCACTTGGGTTTCGTTGTTGTGTTGTGTTGTTTTGTGTCTGTGCATACGTACAGTATTTTATTTACACCTCCGAGCTCAGGACTGGTTGGTCATCATAGTCATCAGCTCAGCCACGATCTTCACTTCTTTAGTTGTCGCCAGAGCTCGCCGCGGGACTCGGATTGAACATGGTGAGTGAGCTGGGTTCTGTGTTGTTTTGAATCATTCTCCTCTGTCAGACATAGAGATTATTTTATATGGAAGCCCATCCCATAGATATAAATATTGATTATCAATATAGGCTACTTTTTTAAACTTTAGTTGAAATCTGCTATCAATAAATTTTGTGTCTGGAATCTCAGCCACAAAGAACACAAAGTAAAGCACCAAGACATGAAATATCATCGCCCGCCAAAGAGATAGCAACTTTCACACAACACCACATACACACAACAAACTATAAAATGGTACCGGTATAGTGTTATGTGTAGGAGTGTGCAAAAGTGGTGTTATCATTTGGTTTATTTTGTTTCCAAAAAAAGCAAATACTAGAGGTTAGAAGTGGTTGCGTGACTTGATTCAAGACTTTCCTCGTGATTGTGCCTGAACGTGAATGCTTTGAATAGGTAGCCCTACCGTGAATTTGTGTGATAATATAACAGTCACACGTGTCACGTGACACTAAATGCTCAAGCGTGAAACGAGCCCTTCTCATCTGTGAGGCCAGGCCACCCTCCTCTTAGCTTGCCTTGAGTTGCACCCTGTCCTAAATTCAGCATTGAATACGCGGACGAGAGAGTAATAAACCAACAATCTCTTGAATTTATTTCCGACAATCACTCATATTCATCTCTAGTTAATTATTTGTTCAGTGCTCTCTGGAGAGGAGCAAGTGAGAACAGGATGTCTGCCATCTGAAAATACCAAACATGACCAGGTTGGTGGCGATCAGATTAGAAGGGTGCGTGGTAAATGCTCCTCAAAATACCAACAATTTGAGTAACAATTTGAGTATCGTGAGTGCGCGTGATTTCTTCATTGCGCGAGTAGTTGTGCATAAGTGTGCGTGAGCGTGTATAACTATACGGCAAATATTACGTGATCGCTCGTGAGTTAAATAAAAATTATGTGATTCGTGCGTGACAGTGCGTTAACTGAAAATGGGTCGGCCTATACGTGACGTTATGTGACGTGAATGAAAAATTGAACACGTGACCACGTCTACTAGGGGTGTTCTATGGTTTAATCCCTAAAATATCACAGAATCATGAAACTAATAAAAAAAGTTAACCACAAAATGATAAAGTCATGCAAAAATATCCACTTACATAGTTAACATTGAATCGACTTTTGCGTGGAATATAATAAAATAAACGTTAAAGAAATAGACGTTCACTTTGGCATCGGATGTAGCATAGTTTAAGGTGATTTTCGTGGTATAAGAAGCAAAAGGATTTTTAGGCCAAAGCTTAAAAACATGACCTAAAAAAGCGGTGATATCGTGATAGGCTATCAAGATTTGTTGTGGAATTTAAAGCTTATCAGGGTAGGGTGGGCCAGATGTATTTAGACTTTAGAGGTACCCAGCAGGCCTACTGAAGTTTTATACTTTTCCTGAAATATCGCAATACAGACCACAAACATCGTTATTGAAAATAATTTACTGCCATCACCATCACCAAATTCTTCAAAGGCCTACATTGTTATTTTGCCACTTCTGCCAGGGTCAGCTTGGGTTTTTTAACCAAATTTGTCCACTTCTTTCTATCCTCCCACAATTGTACCTCTTCCACATCTTCCCAGCCCTCTCCTCTTGCATGTTGGTCTCCTGCTATGGTATCCTATCCTTCCA
Organism: Sweltsa coloradensis; assembly: GCA_024449915.1. Classification (NCBI taxonomy): domain Eukaryota; kingdom Metazoa; phylum Arthropoda; class Insecta; order Plecoptera; family Chloroperlidae; genus Sweltsa; species Sweltsa coloradensis. Next base: position 178,723 of record JAMZAV010000676.1, read on the forward strand.
TCTCGTCCTTGGCCTCCCTGACTAACGGCTATATCAAACATCACGTAAAAGCGGTTTTTATTCTATAATAATAATAAGTCCTATCCTACCACTCTCCTTCTTGTCATACACTTACAAGTTGGAGAAAAGCCTTAGAGTAGAGTCCTATATTTTATTATTTTGTAATTCCAGGCTGTCGGTGGTGCGTGGATGTCGGTGAAGCCTCAACGCGAGATGAACTGGATCGTGTGACGGAAGTGACAACGACCTTGGACCTGGTGAGTGGAAACCTGACCACACACAGTGGCGACGTCTGTTGCTTCCCGGGCAGACGCCGTAAGATGGTTGGATGAGCTCGGGTCAACATTTATTACAATTTTATTTACTACAATTCAGAAATTAAAAAAGTCCGCCCCAACCGGGAATCGAACCACGGATCTCCCACATTCCAGGTGGACGTCTTAACCACTACTACAAAACAATTACACCCACGAGAGTGTTTCCCGATCAACCAAATCGAGAATTTATTACAATGTTTACAGACAGTAGATTTTCACAACAGTAATACCTAGCGACAGTTCTCCGATTTCAACTAAATGCAAATTCAGTTGCACTTCTTTTAAAATGTGTACCTAAATTATTTCATTTTTAATCACGAATTCCAATGGGGCTCTACTCATACGACTAGGGCGCTGGTTCAAAGCATATGACACCAGGGGAACGCGGGTTTGAGTCCTGCGTAAGGTATGGGTTTTTTCTCTTTTGTAATCATTGTCCTTCACCCTCTACTACCTATTATTCGTCTTTGTCTCTATTTCAGTATTACAATAATAGAGACATTTAGTAACAAAACTCCTAATCATGATAATCATCACCATCAAATTAGGTAGACCTATGACAAATAGAGCCAGTATCTTTCATCAATGCAATATAGAGCTAAACTTGAGTTCTGATGGAGATAACTAAATTGTCTCTTGTATTTAGGTTAGGCGTAGGTATGCGAATCGAGTACATTTTAAAATATTAAGTTATAAAATTGGGGTGCAGCCATATGCAAATTTATGTATCAATAGTGTTTTTTAAATATTTAACATCCAGGCTACTGTTGAAAGTTTAGTGGTCAAAATTAGGGATGCACATCAATATATTTTTCATTGTCAATTATTTAAATGGTAGGCTAATGTCATTATTGAATCGATATTATCGTTAATAATCGATATTACCGGTACCAATAAAAAATTCAAGCCTTGGCCATGAACCAAATTCAATGGCCAAGCCATTTTTTTATGATTTCGAGTTTAAAAATTTTACTGTTTTACCACAAAAATCGTTGGCTTGGCGCTCGTCAACAGGCGAAAAGATCTTACTTATTTTCAAAGCGAAACTAGGGAGAAAGAATAAAAAGCTTGGCTAACTTCTATATCTCACAGCATTCACAGCGAAGACTTTTGAAGGAGAGCTTGGCTGCCGTTTTTTTTTTTACAAATTTTTGTATTTGGTTGGATATTACATCTTTTTGTTGTTCGTTTGCTATCATGGTGTGAATGATGGACTTTGAATGATTAAATTTGTTAAGTTCAAAGTTGTTTTTTGACATTTTTGGGCCCACGGCCCCCCCAAAGATACCCCTTGTGTTTTAAGCACTAGATATTTATAATGGTTAAGAGCATGTTTAATTTCAAGCTTGTACAAATTACTACGCCTGAGTAATTACGCGTTTTGATTTTGATTTTCCCCGGTCCCAATTGCCCGGTTTTGGTTATATGAGGTACATCTGAGTGTGGCCCAAGTTTCAAAGTTCTAAGATGAACCGTTTTCTCAGTATAGCGTATTATTCATAAGAGTACGGAATTACCTACTTTTGATAATTTTGATTTTCTCCGGTACCCGTTACCCAATTTTGCTTTCCATATTCAATTAGATAAAGAATAAGAGATATCAAAATGTATTCCATGTTTGAAACATCTCAGTTGTAGCGTTTTCTTTGAATGATTCATTTCTTAAAGTTCAGATATGTTTTTTGTCATTTTTGGGCCCATGGTCATCCCAAATTTAGCCCCTTGTGTTTTGGACGCAAGATATTTATAATGGTTAATAGCATGTTTAATTTCAAGTTTGTACAAATTACCACGCCTTGGAAATTACGCGTTTTGATTATCATCCAAATTTTTATTTTCTCCGGTCCCTGTTACCCGATTTTGGTTTTGAAAGCAAACGTCACTGCGTCTGAAGTACATCTAAGTGTGGTCCAAGTTTCATAGTTCTAAGATTTACCGTTTTCTCAGTAGGCTAAATTTATCTCCGCGGAGAACTCCTAGCCAGCCAGCCACCAGCCAGCCAGCCACCAGCCAGCCAGCCAGCCACCCAGCCACCAGCCAGCCGAAAGGAATTTGACGATGTTGAGAGCCTTTTTTTAACACAGAACGAGTTGTCGGATAGGGTTGATTTTTTTTTTTGGTATGTCATGGACCACATACCAGGTCATATACCGAGTTTCAAGATTGTAACTCTTTCGGGGCGGCGTGTGCAAATAGCTGAAAACCCCGGCCCCAACTCTGGTAGCTGTATATAGGGCTGGAGTTCGTGTCACGTAAGCAGTCGCATGCGCTTGTCTGCCGGGCAACGACCGTCGCCCTAGATGATTGCTAAACAAGTCCGGATATGAATCATAAACCTCTTCATTAGGCCGGTGTCACACTATCCCGTTCTGACGGTCCCGCGAAAGCGGATGCGCTTTTGCGGGATGGCCTCTACCATGTCACACCAATCCGGTTAATTGCGTTTTAGCAGGACATAAACTGGTCAGTTCTCCTCGAGTAGTGAACGTGGTGAGTCGACTACTCATGGAAAAGGTGGTGGAAAACAATTGAAAAAACTTGAAAACGGTCCGTTTCAACGGGACAGTGTGACACCTTGCATTTAACTGCGTGTGTTGTCGCTCACATCCCGCTGTCCGTTCATCCCGTTTCGCGGCAGCATGTTGCGGTAGTGCGTTAGAAACGGACAGGTGTGACACGTCGCATTTAAAACCATGTACCGTCACCATCCCGCAAAAGCGCATCCGCTTTCGCGGGACCGTCAGAACGGGATAGTGTGACACCGGCCTAACAGCCCATTTTGCCTAATAACTGTGTCATTTCATCATCCTAACCTTTTCCAGACGCCATTATTATCTTTACTTGATGTACATTAGCCGAATTAATAATTAATTAGTGATTAGATGTTCTGTCAATTTGCACTACTGAAATAACTGACAGGGCCATCTGTGGTCAAACTACCAAACTAGAAGATGGTTGAACAGCTTGCACATAGAGTGCAGCACAGTTGAAAAAATCAACTTTTTACAATCGATTATACCTATCAGCAGCAACAAGCGCGCGCGTTTCGAAACAACCTCAGCTCGAGTATACTCGACGGCCGCACTGGGGAAACAAGATGGCGGCATCTAGTATACTCGATGGCCGCACAGAAAAGGTTAATTGGCAGGCCTACAGGCCCACCCTAAAAGGCCTGACTTATTAAAAAATGTGTTGGTAGCATTGTGACCAAAACTTATTGCAATGTTTTTGTGACTATGATTTACAAACTACAATTTTGGTCTACTCACTCAAATCTTGCTCAAAATTCAAGAATATTTTTAAATTCTTGCGTTACTTCTTGTTACTAATTACAATTAATAATGTAAATTAGTATCAATGATTTTTATTTTATCAATGTGCAACCCTACTAGTCACTGTGTTGCACATTTCAGGAATGGGAGGAGCCTGTACGATCGTTAAGGCAGCTCGTCGAGAACCTACCACATCGTATGTCGCAGCTCAAGTGTGATTCTTCAACTTCAGTGTCTCAGATATCGCCTACGCTCGTATCGCACAATAACTGATGTTTGTAAGTCAGTTCATGGAACAGTTGATTTATTCCTAATCCCTCTATCCTCCCTTTTAAGAGGTTTATCCTGCATGTTCGGTATGGTGCTTGACTACTTGCTTGCCTATTTCATTTGTTAACGTAATTTTATAAAGTTTGTTAGGTATCTTACCTTGCTTCTTGCAGTCTCGAAGTTATCTGACACGGCTGTTGTCATTGAGTGGTGATGATATCGTTGAGCGAGTGGTCATGAGAAGCACCAGCATGGTCCCAGCATGTTTGCATGTTCCCAAGCTCACACCACAGTTCACCTTATAAATTGCAATTTATCCAAGGAAAATAGGCCTAGCGAAAATAAAATAGTTTAGGTATCGATCGGCTTGGTCTGCTTTAAATTTAATGTTCCCCACTGAAAATCAGTTCTGTTAGACTGTGACTTGAGTGGGTAGACTCTTAATACAAATAACTAACAAATTAATTAATTTTAATTCTCTACGGCGCAAATTAAAAACTAAAATCGATAATAATTTGACTGAAAAATTGCTAGCCCTACTAGACAGGCATTGGAACCCCTTTAGCTTAATGGCTGCAAGTTAAATGTTTTCCGATACTTGCCAGCACGAGGGTACTCTGGAGTGAACTGTGGAGTGAACCTTGGTGTCCCCTGGTAGTGGGTGTGGCGTATGTCAGTATGGTACATGATACTTAATCACAGCTGCTCTTATTGAGTTCCCCTGTCCCGAAGTAAAACAACATGGAAATAAAAAGGATCGAGAATGGAACAAACAACTCTAGATTTAATCGTTGACCTAGTGATCCACCTGGTTAGCAATTGTTAGGCCGACATATTGCGGTAAGTGGTTTTCTGTAATCTTTTGTCTTGAATACGAAAACTAGTTGATGGGCTACATTAAGCAACATACTCACTAAAACTTTATACAAAGGCCTAGGCCTATGTACAGCAAAAACATTGTCTCTTTAAAGGGTTTCAATACCACTTTTACATTTTGTCTAAATGGATTTAAATCAATTTATCACAATAACATTAATAATAGGCCACTGATATGAATAAATAACTACGTCCTTAAAGTAGGCTTATTCTTAAAAACCTTATATTGATATTTCATAATAATAATAATAATAATAATAGGCCTAAGTTCCTAACTAATAATGATGATGATGACAATAAATAAATAATATGTTAACCTTGATCCGACAATGAAGTTGGGTAGGGAGGGGGGTAGGAGGATCCCACCAAACTCTTGGCTCCCTGGGTCTATCGAAGTTGGCTAGCAATGCCTTAGGAAGACGCTTCACCCACATTTTCTCGTTCTTCTTCTATAATCTCCTCTTCGTTGAAGGCCTTATTCATCAGTTGTATTTTCCTTTCTTCCCACTACTTTTTCTGTTGAAATCTTTCCAAAGCTGTTCTGTCTTTCCACATCCATCTCTTACCTCTTCCCACATCAGTCTGGGTCTTACTCGTTTTCTCTTCTTATCCCCTGCATCCGGTTGAAATGTGTCTTTGACAGAATCCTGTCCTCCTTCACCCTCATCATGTGTCCGAACCACCGCAGCCTCTCTCTTCCCATCTCACAGCTCAAACACATTATTCCCAGGTGCCTCCAACCGGCCATGTCACAGCTCCCCCATATGTGAGTGCAGGAAGAGTCATTCCATGTCAAATCAACCAAGCCGAGCGAGCATAAAATAAAACTTGACCATCTCCGATTTTGGTGAAACTTGGCAAATCTACTCTTACTAACATGTAGGCCTAGATTGATGTGGAAAATTTTGTATTCCTGACGGTCCTAGTTTTTGAGCAACGCCCCACTCAAAAACTTAAATTTGGTGAGCGGCGTACCTGAATTGGTAACTTTTAAACCATTGGACGTACAAGGCTAATCTTTTTTTTAATTAAAGTTTTTTATTGGCAATTTAACTTTAGGCCTACACCCTATTTGAATGCATTCCTGATTGTGAAACCATGTAAAAAATCTAAATTTGTTTTTAATCCTACCCTGCAAGAAAAAGTATATACGTATATGAAAAAATGTTTTTTACATGTACAAAAACATTTAACAATAACATTTTTTGTTAGGCTCGGTGTCTCCAAATTTGAGTTTTTGAGCGGGGCATTACCTACTCGAAAACTACCTAAGCGCGTCAGGAATACAAAATTTTCCGCAATCAATCTTCATGTTAGTAAAGAGTATTGACAAGTTTCATCAAAATCTGAGATGGTCATGGAAATTGGAAGTGGCCTAGTTGATTTGACATGGAATTACCCGGAACTAAAGATAATTTATATAGTCGGATGAGCATAGCGAGCGAAGCGAAGATTCCATTTCACTACACTGAAGAACAAATTTTTTTTTGTGTGTTTGTTAACACGATTCCGACAAAACCAATACTCCAATTGCGATGAAATTTTCTGGAGGCCTTCGAAATCTCTGAACTTAGAACTGCCACGTTTTTTAGCACAATTTTATGATTTTTTTTTTTAATGTCTTTGACTTATAAGCTAACACCTACATGCTTTATCCGATTGTAATGATTTTTTCACAGAACCTTAATTTAATGAACTTATATATTCGTCTGAAATTTGAGCGCAATCAAAAAATTATTTCTTATGAAAATCACAATTTTACGATTTTTTCGATTTTTTAAAACTTTCTTCGACTTTTCCTACATGCTTTATCCGATTGCTATGATTTTTTAACAGAATCTTAATTTTATGAATAAATATATTCGTGTGAAAATTGAGTGCAATCGAAAAATAATTTTTCATGAAAATTGCAATTTTACGTTTTTTTTTGTTTGTTTTTTATATTTCTTCGACTTATAACACCAACATGCTTTATCCGATTGTAACGATTTTTTAACAGAACCTTAATTTTATGAATTAATATATTGGTGTGAAATTTGAGCGCAATCGAAAAATTATTTCTCATGAAAATCACAATTTTACGCTTTTTTGTTTAAAAAAATTGCGCTCATCCAACAACGCGCCTGAAAAAGCGTTTGCGAAGCTTCCTTGTAATGAGTATATTATAATGACTAATGAGCTAATCTGTAGTCCAAACTCTTCAGTCCATTCATTCCACTTGTCAATCTTTTCTTGCACCCCTTCTCTTGTCATTCCTTTATGAAGGTCCCCGAACCCTCTGGCCCATCTGTTTGACTTTCCTCAATATCTCATTCATCCAGGACAACATTAAAAAGCATTGTTGATAAACCCTACCTTGTTGGAAACCTGTTCTCACTTCAAACTAATTTGTTCACCCTACCGTACTTTCTACGCAGCTCACATTCCTTATTCCTAACATACATACTTTTTACCAGTCTGTCACCCACTTTGAAACTCTGTAAATTCTCCATATTTGTCCGGTTATTTTTCCTTCTTCAATTCAGTTGCACAATAGAATAGAGAGTTGTAGGTTACTCTAGCAATGCTTTTACTTATGACTGACCCACTGCCTCCTAGATGTTGCTCTTGGCTCCTCGTTCCCTGCCTGTTCACGCGCAGTGTTAATTATTGTCCTGGCAGCGCTAGTTTCCGCCCCCAAAAGCTCTGTTTTATTTTTGTTATTGTTTTGATTTGCATCACATTAAAAGTCATCTCCGATCTATTATTGGATGAGCGTAGCGAGCGTAGCGAAGATTCCATTCTACTACACTGGAGAAAAAATTCCGGAATGTTTTTTTTCTTTCTTTTTTCTTTCTTTTTTTTTGTATTTTTGTCTGTTTGTCCGCACGATTCCGGCTAAACCGATACTCCGATTGCGATGAAATTTTATGGAGGCCTTCGAAATCTCTGAACTTAGAACTGCCACGTTTTTGAGCGCAATCGGAAAATTATTTCTCATGAAAATCGCAATTTTACGATTTTTTTTCGATTTTTAACAAAATTCTTCGATTTATAACACCTGCATGCTTTGTCCGATTGTAATAATTTTTTCACACAACCTTAATTTTATGAATTGATATATTCGTGTGAATTTTGAGCGTTATCTTAAAATAAATTTCTTTAAAAATCGCAATTTTAGGACTTTTTTTGTTTTTTTAATTTTCTTTGGCTTATAGCACCTACATGCTTTATCCGATCGTATTGATTTTTTAACAGAACCTTAATTTCATGAATTTATATATTCGTGTGAAATCTGAGCGCAATCGAAGAATTATTTGTTATGAAAATAAAAATTTTACAATTTTTTTCTTTTTTAAAATTACGATTAATTAAAAATAATTAAAAATTAAAGTTTATTTTTTATTTCATTTATATTAATTTAAAAAACAACAACTTAGTAATGATTTTTTCACAGTACAACAGAAAATCCACATAACACTTAACAACTCAATGCACCAATTACGCTCATCCAACAACGCGGCGGGACTTAAGCGTTTTCCTAGTATTAATAAATTGAACTTTTAAATTTAATTTAAATTGAACATAGAAAGTCTGATTACAGAACACTGAGATGGCATTTTAATCGTTTCTACTTGTACAACAAAAACAAAACAGAGCTTTTGGGAACGATAACTAGTGCTAGAAGAATGCCTATGTGGGAAAAAATTGTGAATTACTGGTCAACAATCAAAACCTGTTGCGTGGACAGTCAGGGAACGAGGAGCCACGAGCAACATCTAGGAGGCAGTGGAGGTTCCCTTGACCTTGGGTCTAAAATTTTTTTTAAAATTTCTATCAAAGTAATGTAAAAAGTAAAACCTTGTAAAAAAAGTTACTCAATTTATTTACTTAATTATTTTCAACACGCATGTTGACGGTTTCGGGCTCCAGAGCAGCTCAAATTTTGATTTCTAGATGTACTTACATTTATCACTTTAAATAATTGTAAATTGTTCATTTATTAGTCGTAAATTAAAGGATGGTACGTACATCAAAATGTGTAGAATTACTTTCTTGTTTCTTTTGTTGCGAAAAAAAGAAATATAAATTGTTCAACCCTAGGTTCTTTTTCACAGACCACATCACAATTTCTAAGTAGTTTGTTTCATTTACAAATCTAGTAGGCCTATCTCTGCAAGTTCAAGCATTAAGAATCCAAATGCAGAACAATTTTTTTGCGTTTTTTAGTTATTCATTGATTGAAGTTATTTCTAACTATCTCCGTCCTTATACATACCATACTTATTATTGAAGCACACAATATACACTCACACACACAGCTTGTAGATGGAGTGACTATATAGGCCTAAATAACTACCAGACTAGAGGGCTGGGTGTTACGCGATTGCTCATCTTTGTTCCATGTTGTTTTCTCGGTGTCTCCCACAGCCTTCTATTTCCCCGTTATTGGATGGATCACAAAATAATGACATATCTCCATTTACAATCACAACTGAAGCCTTCATTTGTGACTACATTATTTATAGTAAATTAGTAAATTAATGTACACGATTCTTGAAGTTGTTCCAATTTGAAGCAAATTGCTTGATTTTGTTAATTGTTAAATTAGATACAGCAATATAATTTTAACATTTCACCAGCGTTATTGACTTAAATTCTAGTTTTGAAAGTGTGGAACGATGTGCCCAACCGGGTAGAATGTCTGACTCAATGTTACACAATGCTTTCATTTCATCGTTGGCACTAGTTGTATTATGTATTAGTAAGTAACTGAACAAGTGAAGATATCAAAATGTTAGCTCCTTTATTTTGTTATCCATCCATGACTTGAGTGATGTGTGCACAATCCCATGTGTCTGAAACTTATTTACATGAACAGCATCTTGTGTGTGTACTGTGTTGGGCCTTCACTGTACAATATCTTCAAAAGATTTTGGACAAGATACATCAATCTTGTACTAACCTTAAGACGTTTGTCCGGGATGTAATATATTTATATTTTATTTTGCATATTATTATTCAGCTCAATCAAAAATTAAAATCGATAGATCTAGGCCTATTGGGGAATTTACTCATAACGTGTTGCACTCAATTTTTCCTAATTTATAATTGAGATTGGAGAAGGGTTGACAGGTTGGGAAAGCAAAGAGAACATAAATCCCAGCCTGAAGGGCTGGGGGCAACAAAACGTTTCACCTGCTGATGACAACTGCAGCTTATTTAAAGTTGTTACCTTAAACCACGACGCGTTTCGTCCTTGCTTTATAATAGTAACGTCTACTTTTTTTGTTGTTTAGATAAGATTTTCATTTATAAAATACACGATGTCATAGTTTGGTAATTGCCCAATGAAATTTAACTTTTCTATATATACAAACAACTAGGTTTCTACTTTTAATCCAACTTGTATACAAGACTTTTATACAAATCTTGTTTCAAGTATGCTTAATAAACATTTGTAGACCCTATGAACGTTAATTAATATCTCAAACATTGTGCATTGTTTTTTTCTTCTTATGTATTGTTCTATACGTATTTGTAAAGTAAACAGCAACAATGTGCTTTTGTTTTTACTTTTAACACACACTGCTAAGTGCATCAAATAACAACAATGTGGGGACCCAAACTTAAACGTCACATGCCGTAAGCGCAAGAAATACAGTAATAAACGCAAAACTTTATTATTTTAAATTTACATGTTGGTCGTTGACAATGCCATCGATTAAAGTCAATTTCAGAAAACTTTCAGCAATTTTGTTTCACAAATAGAAATTGGCATGCTAAGCAAAAAGAGGCTTGCCCGAGTGTACAAATTCCTTGTCGTGCTAAATGGTTTTATGTCAAATCTCCACGAAGGTATACAGGAAAAACTCTTTAATTTTACTCAATTAATTCCGAGTATAGTGTTAGAATTCTTTGCTTTGGCTTTGGTACAGGCCATGGACTTAATGTTATATTTCTCTTGTTATCTTGATCTATTGTTTTTATAATTCAAATTTTAATTTTTGGGATTCCTTGGGCTTCAAATGAAAGGGAGACTACTGTATTTTGTTTCAAGCATTGAATTTTATAGCTGTATTATTATGATGTAGGCCTATCCTATGTGTTTATTATTTATACTAAGTTCAAATATTTAGATGTCTTGTGACCTTGTCACAAGACAGTTACCCTACAAGATTGCTGTTTATGTCAATACTGGTTTTAAATCTCTCACGTATTAATTCCAAGGTGGTGGTATAATCCCTAATCATGGTCAATTGCAAATCACAGTCTGGCTTTCAAACACTTTCTGGTTCTCACAATCCTAGATTTACTGACTCCATGACCGACCATGTTGGCTTGAGCATTAAACGCGTGACTCTGATTCGAGAGGTCCCAGGTTCAAATCCCGTCAAAACTGGCAATCCTGACTGAAAGTTTTTTACTAGGTTTTTCTCAGTCGTTAATACTGATGCAAGGGATGGAGTCCTTTTAAACAGCCCTTGGACTCCCTTCACAATTGTCCTTACTCCAATATACCTTGTTAGTGTCTGAAGAGGGGCATGAATTGCACCCTGTGCAGGCTTCCCACGAAAAATTATTAAAATTATTATTAATGACTCGATGATTTGCAAATGGCCCTGGTTTTATGTGTTGTTCTCTAAGGCAGCTCTCTTGATTATGTATCATGGATGACTGGCATACTTGCAATCAACAATAGGTCTGTTCAATTTGGCTACAACAATAAACTCAATTTAGGTACTGGTAGGGCATTTTGTATAATATAATATAATTTGGTATAGAAGGCCCTATATTATGACAAAGTCATTGTGTTCCTCAGGTAAACTGCTTGAAACAGGTTTCGATTTTGGCAAACGTGATTATATAAAGTGTTGACATGACAGACACATAGAGTAGATAGGAGTCAAGTAGTGATTTGCCAATTGACATGTACATGATACATATTGTATGTACAGTACAGTATACGGTTTGTCAAGTCTAGTCAAGTCAAGTCAAGTTTGATACTAGCCTACACAAATACTATTCTCTGGTATCCTAAGTATACCGGTACGCAGTTGTGGCATTGCAATAATGTTGCGTGCAAAAAGTAACTTCTTACTCAATGAATAATAATTTCAAAAGACAAACATCAATTCAAACATAGAAAACATTGCCGACATGATATAGTAATCATCATTGTCCCTTCGAATTAGTAACTTATAAAGTCAAATTTACAAAATACGTATCGGTACATACTTGTAGGTTCATGCTTGTGTTTCTGCCTGAAAGAGGGTTGGTCCTTTGGGCTTCACCCACTTTCCAATGCAGAAGGTTCTGGGTTTAAATCCTGATTCCAGCAAGTTTTTATACTGTAAAAGGTGACTTTGGAGCCAATAATGAAGCACGTAAGAAATCTTTCACAGAAATTACGTCCACTCTGAAAATCAGTAGCTTGCATTTGAGTGGGTCGGCTCTAATTAATTGTATTTACTGACCTTGACTGAAGCATTGGTGTGATGTTAATTTATACACCAGCATCTGTTGAAGGACATTTCCCTGTTTTGCCAAAATGAAACCGATTTCAAGAACACGATTTTAATTTGAAAAGAGTGCTCATTCTTTCAAAGCAGTGTTTGGCAGTTTCTGTAACTGAATAGGAGCCAAATAATATACGTTCATACATTGCTTAAAGACAATAATGCTTTAAAGAATGTACTATACTGTATTCCTATGCAACAATTTGATAAATAAATTCAATTATCTGTAAGCCATATTGTTGTAGCCATCAACCAAATTATATAGAACCTTGTTTGCTTTCTAACTTACTTATGTAGGCCTCTAGAAATGAACAGACCTATCGTTGTGGCCGACAGTTGTGAGAACTTATACATTGCGACCCAGAAGAACCTGGCTTCTTAAGGTGGTAGACCCCTGCAGTTACAGTTTTTTAGTGATATCTCAAGAACGGTGCAAAATATCTAAAAACTGAATGCAACAGTAATGTAGTTGTGTTAGAATTATATAATGCCAGAAAAAATAATCAAATATAATAATCGGCACGGTTTGTATTTCGATTATGCGTTTAATTAAGGCTATTCGACCGCGTTTTTCTATTTTCCAAAATATGCTACCAAGTCAATTTATAGTGAATGGCTTTGAAACCTGGCTATTTTAGAAAATCAAAACTATTTTTTTCAAATTTTTCTTATCCGGTACACGGCCAATATCGCCACCTCAAAATAATTTCAAACTTCAATTCGCCAGGGCACACCATTCAACATAGGGTGTAGTGCTTCATTTCCAACTGATTTTCTATAGGCTGACTGAGAGAAAAAATATTTTTTTAAACAATTGTCGTTCCTGGGAATTTTTTCGTTTGGCGGTACAAATCGGTACAAAATATCGCCAAACAAAAAAATTCGCCGGAAAGGCAATTGTTAAAAAAAATCTTTTTTCTCTCAGTCAGCCTATAGAAAACCAGTTGAAAATGAATGTCACAGAAGCACAACACCCTACGTCAAATGGTGTGCCCTGGCAAATTGAAGTTTGAAATTATTTTGAGGTGGCAATATTGGCCGTGTACCGGATCAGAAAAAATTGAAAAAAATAGTTTTGATTTTCTAAAATAGCCAGGTTTCAAAGCCATTCACTATATTTTGACTTGGTATCATATTTTGGAAAATAGAAAAACGCGGTCGAATAGCCGTAAGTAAATGTCTAATTAAAAACTTTTACCATATCATTACAATCTTTTTTCATGCAAGCTATAGTTCTCTCAAAACTGCATAACATAATGTTGGCAGGGGTCTGTCGCTTTAAACACGAGCAATAATTGAGCTCATTGGCTACCCTTAAACTCTTCTGTGCTTGCTCGACCCTGAGGAGGGGAAAAGGGGATCAGGGGCAGATTAATTATTTTCAACTTGGCCCGTCAAATGAGGATGGGGAAAATGCTAGACTGCAATAGCCGGTAGAAATCTCTTTGGCTTGGGTTCTTTAAATTTAGCTTCAGAACCTTTGTGAAAACCATTGTGAATTTATTTAAATTTAAATCTTGGGCAAGTTTTTTTTAGCTGTTGGGTAAAGCAAATTGATATTTAATGTCCCCCCCCCACTGATAATTAGTCATGTGAACGAGTGGGAAGTGGGTAGACTCTAAATTCAGATTTATTTTTTTCATTTAAATGCAATTAAGTTTAATTTGTAAATCAATTTGTATATCTGAATTTACAGATATGAAATAAATAAATTGTTTTCAAAGAATTGAGGAAGTGTACCGTTTATTTTACAAGCACAGAAGAACTTGAGGGTTTTCAATACTTAATGAAACTAGGAGCAATGATAGCCACTTAACCCCGGGAGGAGACCTAGTGTATTTGTTCTCACAGCTGCATCGTCCTGCATAGTGGTGGTGGCTAATTTCACTCTTTTGCTGCTCTTGCTACACTTAAACACGAGTGTTAAACCCATTTCAATGACAGGGCTGATAAGGAATCTCACTAGAGGTTGCCATTTTCTGATCATCGTAGTTGTGATTGGACCTCGTACGTTCAATCACAACTGAATGTTTGGGAAGTGGACCTCTTCGAGTTCCATCATCAGCCTTGTCTCTGCATTGGGGAGAACACTCTGTTTGAGTGAAAAGTGTCAATGTGGGGGATGGTAGCTCTGAAGTGCAAAAAAGACTTAGGTAGTATAAAAAGCGCTTTTTTGGCCCAGTTTTTGTATTTTTTATGCATTTTTTGCTTGTTTTTTATGTTATTTGTATAATATTTATGTATTTTATTTAATGTTGTTAATAAATTATATATTTTCCAATGAAATTGTTATTATTTATTATTATTAATTATTATTTATTGATCAATCGAAAAATATACTAAGTCCATAAAGTAGGTCAACCAATAGTTGGCCTTGAAAAAAATGGCTAAGTCCATAAACTAGGTCAACTGCTAACCTTGCAAGGTTAGCAGCTGAACTAGTAAATGGCCTTGGAAAAAATGGCTAAGTCCACTAATTGGGTCATGAAGGGTTAAGGATTATTGGAAGGCTGTTCCTATTGCTATGTATGTCCACACTTGTCAGGCATTTAAATGTTTCCCTTCAATGAACCAGTCTAAATGAAAAGTGTTGAGCTCAACACCCATAAAGGTGTTGAGCTCAACACTTTTCATTTAAACAAGTCCATTGAAAGGAACCATTTAAATGACAAGTGCAGATATACGTAGCAATAGGCACAACCTTCCAAATATTGGAGGTCAACATATCTGCAACAATGGGAATAAGAAAGTTCTATGTATGTACAAATGAATTATCACAACAACAGCATGGGTTAGACAATATTTTATTGCACAGCTGTACAATTATTAAACAATGTATGAGACAACAATTTGAACAGTGCAGTACAAGAAATGGCCATGGGAAAAGAGACTATGTCCATGGCCTTGAAATTGCAAAGTGGCAAGAATTAGTATGTGGTCATCTCACCAAATTTGTTTCGAAAGTAGGCTGTTCGTAGTTTTGGACAGTGATCAGAGGCGTGGTGGGATGCAGCGTAGTTCTGGGAGCGAAGTTCGAAGGTCGCGATGCTATGTGCATTGCACATACAAGACGTTTTCAATCATCTGGAACAACCACAACATAGAATTAGTTACAAAATAGCAACAAGTAATTGTAAAGCCAGTGACTAAAGCAGCATCAAGAAGTACAAAATAGAATTGTTAGTGGTCAAGAGTAATGAAGTTGAAAATATGGTATTCTAGCACCTAACGCTAAAAACGGGCGGTCGACAGAACACAACAAAATATTTTACTAGGAGAGTGGGAAGAGAACCAAAAGGCCCACCTGATGGGCAACTGAAAGCATTTTAGAACTTTGTCTGAAAACTTTTAAAATCAGAATGAAGTCTTGGGGTAAGCTGCTGGGTTCCCCCTACACATCTGAAAGTAATTTGGTCCTCCTAAGAATTTGTTGCATCTGTTGTATACTAGCATTTATTATTATTTGCATTTTTACTGCAGATTTTACTGTCAAAACAAGTTAATTTTTCACCAATAATATGTTTACTCTTGGTAAGTTTAGTTTATTTGGATCAAGCCAACAGGTCATAATGCACCACATTCCATGTTGTTGGAAAGTTAGCAGGAAAGAGAAAATTACAGGTTTTAAACCTACAATAGAAATGCAAACATTTAATAGTGAATATTTAATACAACTTCAGAAATTTACAAATCCATCCTGACCGGGGTGCAAACCCAGGTCTCCCACATGCCAGGTAGGCGCCTTACCTAACTAAACCACCAAGAACTTGTTAACTTCTGAATTGTTGCATTATAGATCTGAAGGGAAACTACAATTCAGAGGTTAAAAGTTCCCGTCTCGGTGGTCTAGTTGGCTAAGGTGCCTACCTAGAATGTGGGAGACCCGGGTTCGAACCCTGGTTTCTGCATATTATATTTTTATTACCAATTCCGCATACGGGAGTGTTTGTCGACAAACCAAATCGAGAATTTTAATGGTGAAATGTAATTTACGTTACAACAGATTCATGAATACATGGGACAGCTAATTAGGACTGGGCTACTCTATTAGATTTCAACAGTTTGATAAGGAACACAATCTGAAAATTACAAAATTCAACTCGGCTGGGGATTGAACCCGGGTCTCCCGCTTGCTTGCTTGGTGGTCTGGTGGTTAAGACGTCTGCCAGGCAGGAGACCCGAGTTCAATTCCCTGTCGAGTTGTTTTGTATGGATTGTTTTCCATACATCAACTCTTCCGCCACTAATTAAACCATTAATCGAGTAAGGAAGCAAGTAGGGTTGCCGTTTGATGACATTTCCTAATAAACTTTCAAAATTTCCCTTCGATTAACTGTCTAATAATCAGCGATTGATGGCAATAATTGCCGTAAAAATTTGCCACGACTGAGAATCGAACCCAGAACCGCCGCCTCAACATAGCAATGCTCTACCAATCGAATCGTCAATGTTTCGTGCAATTGATCACTTTTCCATTGCAATTGGTACTGGGGATTTAAAAAAATGCTCAATCTTTAATGGTTGATTTCTTAGGTCTTTCACTAGGACAAAACTAGGCTAAATTTGAACATAAAATAAGTTAAATAACTGCGGGGTATGTTTACTACTCTATTGTTTTCTGGAGCTAGGCTTACTATAACAAGTGGTAAAACTCTCTTTTGCTAATGTTTTTGAAAAGTGTTTGTGGATGTCTATTGTGTGTGTTGTGTACTTGAAAGTCAGCCAGTCTGGGACATGAACCCAGATCATCTGGCTATGTTTACTACTCTATTGTTGCTGGAGCTAGGCCTACTATAACAAGTGTTAAAACTCTCTGCTAATGTTTTGAAAAGTGTTTGGGATGTCTATTGTGTGTGTTGTGGGACTTGAAAGTCAGCCAGTCTAGGACATGAACCCCGATCATCTGGCTATGTTTACTACTCTATTGTTGCTGGAGCTAGGCCTACTATAACAAGTGGGTTAAAACCTCTTTGCTAATTTTTTGAAAAAATGTTGTGGAGTCTATTGTGTGTGGGTTTTGCACTTGAAAGTCAGCCAGTCTGGGACATGAACCCAGATCATCTGGCTATGTTAACTACTCTATTTTGCTGGGGCTAGGGCCTACTTAACAAGTGTTAAAAACTTCTTTTGCTTATTTTTTTGAACAAAAGTGTTTTTTGGGGTCTATTGTGTGTGTTGTGTACTTGAAAGTCATCCAGTCTGGGACTCGAACCCAGATCATCTGGCTATGTTTACTACTCTATTGTTGCTGGAGCTAGGCCTACTATAACAAGTGTTAAAACTCTCTTTTGCTAATGTTTTTGAAAAGTGTTTGAGGATTTATGTTTGTGGTTTGTGTACTTGAAAGTCAGCCAGTCTGGGACATGAAAACCCCGATCACGGCCTATGTTTACTACTCTATTGTTGCTGGAGCTAGGCCTACTATAACAAGTGGTTTAAACTCTCTTTTTTCTAATGTTTTTTGAAAAGTGTTTGTGGATGTCTATTGTGTGTGTTGTGTACTTGAAAGTCAGCCAGTCTGGGACATGAACCCAGATCATCTGGCTATGTTTACTACTCTATTGTTGCTGGAGCTACTATAATTAGGTGTTAAAACTTTTATTTATTATTGTTAATGTTTTTCGATAGTGGTTGTGGACATCTATTGTGTGTGTGTTGTGTACTTGAAAGTCAACCTGTCTGGGACTCGAACCCAGATAATCTGGCTATAACATAACTACTTTATTATTGCTTGAGCTACTGTATTCAGTGTTTTAACTTTAAATCTATAATTGCAATGTTTTTCAAAAGTGGTTGTGTCATGTCTGTTGTGTGTGAGTGTGTTGTGTACGTGAAAGTCAGCCTAGGGGGGTGGGGGGGGATAATCAATGTTTGTGCAATTTATCACTAATCCATTGCAATCAATATGTCCTGGAAATTTAAAAAAAATCCTTAATCTTAGGTCACTAGGACAAAATTTTGCGATATTATTTGAACACGAAATTACTGATTTTTGCTGTTTCGAAAGGGAGATGAAGAAACCATCAATTAGTGATCGATAATTCGCCAATCGATAGTTCGCGGCAACCCTACAATCAAGCCGAGTTGAAATGAGGCAAAGAACTGAGATGAAAATAAAAACTAACAAACTCTTTTTGATTCATCCAGGTTTTCCCAACCAACATTTATTGTTAGTACTTTTCATAAAAAGTAATCTATTAAATACAATATACATACTGGAATTTTAAGTTCTATCAAACTTGGCAATGGCTCAAATATAAACCTAGTTGGTCCTAAGCGATCATTTAAGGTCATGGGTTCGAATCCTGTATTTAATAGTACATGGAGTTTTGTGTCATTATTCTTCATCTTCATCTATCCTTTGTCTAGGTCACAAATAGCACACTACAGACGTAACAATACAGTCGTCAAGTAACAAAATCTATCGACCTATAAATGCATTTTTTTTTAATGTAGCTGTAATAAACAGAACATACATTACATAATTGCACAGGATCTGAATTGAGGAAGTGGCAGTTTTTAATGCGAACTGTGGGAGTGCTGCGCTTGAATAAGCAATTGTTTTCTGACAACTTTGCACGGAGAAAATGGCTAAACACCAATGTAAGTTACCGTTTGAAACGAAACTTACAAACAAAATTACCTATGTCAACCGAGTAAAAAACTAATTACAATAATCAACTTTGTAGTTGGCTCGAATGTCGCCACCTATGTTGGAAAGATTAAAAGGGGAGATGCAAGTACTCAAAAATTCAAATTTGAACGAACATAGTGTTCAAACTTGATTCAAAACCAAACTACCTGTATTCGAATTCTGAACTATTTGAATCCTTTGGAACAAGTACTAGTTCAACCAATCCAGAACAGAGCCTGAATGTAGAAATCATGTAAATTAGCAGGAAACTATTTCTCAACCCTACTTGCAGTGTGTTTAGAGTGTTACATCAAAACGTTCCAACACTTGCATCTTGAATTAGTTGAAATCTCAATAAGCGTCAATTTATTAATTGCAGATAGTCTAAATGATAATAATCATTCTTTTATTTGAATTTGAAATATTTGAATTTCTCTTTATCACGATTCGATTAGTGTTCGATTTGAAGTAAAAATCTGTTAATCGCACACCTCCTAGATGATGTAGGGCCTAAGGTAGGGTATGATTTATAGCTAGGGAACAGGGATCCAAGGATGGTACTTTACTTTGCAAAATCTTGCTTCATGTAATTACAATAATTATTATGCTTTATTCTGCTTTATCCTTGGAATAGAATGGTCAAATAGACAGAGAAAGTTGGTTTTGAACCATGTATTGCATAATCAAAGACTTCAATTGTATGCAATTATGCTTATTCAACAAACAAAAAAATCCATCCAAAAGTGAGTTTCTTTACGTATTGAAATGACATTCAAATGCACAAGAGAAACAGAACTTTTTGAACACGAAATAACGATCAAGAGCCGAATACATTATCTGGTCAGATTACGCTATTGTTTTGCTTTGGCTTTCCTGAACTAGGAGTGTTCCAAGCTCAGCATGACCTTATAGATAATATCCATTCAGCTTGAAGAGACTAGAAGACGCTCAAAATAAATTATTTTTTCAGTTATCCATATGAAAAATAATGCAAAACTTGGAATTTATAAAAACAATATCAAATAACAAATTTGTTACATTATTTTTATTCTATTGTTTCAACAGGGCTCGATTTTTATTTGTATCAATTAATCGTTGGGCATCTCTAGCACAAAGAACATGATTTAGAATTAATGGGAAAATATAATCAAGCCTCAGGTGGTAGGAACCAGGTGGGGGACACTCCTGCCTACCCAACACGATGCTCAAGAGTTGTTTTCCGTTACAATACAGCGACACTGGCTATTCTTATTAACTTGCCAACAGTACGTGACCTTTTAACGCAGTTTGGCCACCGAAACTGATACTTATAAGGCTATTGTAAAGATCCAACACCTTCTGTAATGAACTGACGGACTGAAGAGAAACTAGACCGTTGAGTAGGTGTGGTGTTGTTGAAATTATCCTAAAACTAGCTAGGAATATGGAACGGCATTAGAGGCAGGCATTCTAACTATGACAATTGTTGGTGGGAAAATAGATAATGTACAGGGAAGCTAGAGGAATGTTGAGGTAATGAAAGTTTGTAATTTAAATAATTCAATCTAGTTTACATTATCAAAATTTTAAATTTCTTTTACGGACTCTCCAAGGCCATTCGACTTTCGGGCAGCGATTGTGAGCCATTGATTGGACTTGCCAGTCAGCCGACGCAGTGTTTCAACTAAACCATACCCCGCAATCGCATACATATTCTACATAATAGTTTTGCTCTACCATCAGTTTTGTTCATTTTACAAAAGGCCGTTTTTATGGACTCTGCAGGAAAGAGTTAATCGGGACATAAGGACGGCGATCACTTTGTTAAATAATCCTAAAATTTGCTTGGAATAAGGAATGTACGCAATGGCATGTAGGGCTGTATTGTATTGCTAGGTAAGGTTAAGTAAGGTAACAAAAGTTGGTGATTCACAAAATACCAAATTTTGAATTTGTTTAGTGTAAGAAAGAAGACTAATTTTATTTTCGATGCAAGCTTATTTTTTTGTGCTTCAATTTGTCTTTACTAGACTATTTGATACAATTTTTGCAATTTAGTCTTATCAAACGAATAATATTAAAGGAATATTTTTTACAAGAAAGTGTAATTTTGGGTCTGAATTGATAGATCCTTGTAAACTACAAGTTTGGGGTAATTTCATACAATTGTGCAAGTGATAAAAATTACTTTGGAAGAGACTTGGAGGCAAGAGGAGAGAGCTGTGAAGATGTGGAAGAGATAAGATTGTGGAAGGATAGAAGAAAGTAGAAAAACGTGGTTGCAAAACTCAAGCGGACTCTCAAAAGCGGGAAATGGCAACGGATGATGACTTCATCATTACCAACGCGACCAACTGACTGAGCAGACCAGATTCAATATCTAAACAAGTTACATCAAATTACTTCGGTACAAAATGTGCATAGAAAGTGCGTTTAATGTATTCATAAACATTCAACTCAATTATATATTCCGTACGTAGGCAATTGGTTTTATTTATTGTTATTTTGTAAATCAGTTTTTATAACCTGGATAGACGTTAAAACTAATTTAAAATAAATCAAGAAGATTACCGATTATTGAACGGTAATTCATTCCCATAAGTATTGAACAGAGGTGGGCTGGAACGCAGATACCGAGGTGAAATGTGTGAAGAATTCCGAGAGAAAGTGTTATGAGAAAACAATATTTATTAGACATGATTTGAGAGCATTTACAGAAGCTAGTTGGCAATGGCATGATGTGAAACTTTGCAAGGTTGTCAAATGTCAAGCAAGGATAACAACACAACTTCTATAATATGGAACATGGATATTAGGGGTGTGCAAACAACAGACTTTTACTTCGAATCAAATACGAATCGAATAGCCTAGTGATAAAGTGCTAAAACATTTGAATATTTTGAGTTCGAATAAAATAACAATTATTACCATTTAGACTATCTGCATTTAATATATTGCCGCTTATTGAGATTTCAAATCTAATTCAAGATGGAAGTGTTGGAACTTTCCGATTGACGCACAACACCCTAACACACGCAAGTAGTGTAGAGAAATATTTTCCTGCTAGTGCACATGATTTCTAAATTCAGGCTCTGTTCTGCATTGGTTGAACAACTTGTTCAAAAGGAGTCGAATATAGGTAGTTTGGTTTCAAATCAAGTTTGGACACTTGATATGTTCGTTCAAATTTGAATTTTCTAGTACTCGCACACCTCTTACGGATATGGAAATATGGAAACATCTAGAAATTACAAAATCAAACTCAGCCGGGTATTGAACCCAGGTCTCCTGATTGCCGGCCGCATACTGTATCACAATTGCGGATTAGTCAGAAAAGGAAAATTCATTCAAAATTATAAAAATGCATTTCATTATTTACTCTATGTCATGTTGCATAATGTAACTTAGATTTCTGTAGCTAGACAAGGTGTTTGAAATTATGTATTATATTTTCTTTTAAGAGGGGGGGGGGGGAAGTGGTTGCATGGATGTCATGGGAGACGTAGGCACACCAGAGGATGCTTGAAAGGGGGGGGGGGGGTATGAAAAGGTTGGAGTATTGATTGATTGATTTTTGTTGCTCAACATTATTGCGAAACAAGTGAGTGGTAACTGGTACTAGATTAGGGTCAAGGACTATTAGCCTTCAAGAAAACATGCCTTATGCAGGATTCAAACCCACGTCCTCCTAGTGACATACACTGCGGACCTAAGCCCTAGTCGTATGAGCCACCGCAGACGGCAAAGGTTGGAGGTAGTGGTGGGTGCTAGGGGTAGGGTGCTGGTTACACCAGCGGATTTGCAAATTTCTTACAACATTGGGAGAGAGAAGGTAGGAAGCAGTAATGAGCAAGATAGGAAGCAAAGCTTCCCTATACCCATCACTTTTCTGTGTGTCAGCGTCACGTTTCACGATATAACCGAACATAACACAAAATCGCACGCGTTTTTTAGATGACATTACTCCCCCCCACCCCCAAACAAATATGATATGGAAAGGTTTTGGTGGCCCTAAATGACAGACTAACAGTGCTATCCCAACTCAAAAAAAGAAAAATTTTGCATCCGGCACAAACGCCAAAAGCGATCATTGTATGAGGTTTATTTGATAATCATTCTTTGACAATCTGTTGATTAATTAGCATTGTAAGGTAGCATCAAGCAGGCTTTAGGGAAGGGTCAAGGGATACTGGGAGTGGGGGGGGGGAGGGAGTAATATATTGGATGTGATATTGGTAAGGAAAAAATCATTTTTATAGCTGAATAGGAACATTAAATAAATAAAATAAATCAACACGTAATTTTGGGAGTAGGCCTATATCCCTGCTAAATCTTAGTTAAACCAATTTAATAGAGGTCATTTACTATTATTTGTGTAACGATCAATAGTCAAATACAAATATATAACGTGATCCTACACTAGTAACATTCAGGCCAGCTTGACCTAGGAGCATTCCGAGCTAAGCATAATATTGTGTCTGCTAATGCAAGGAACTACAGGAAGGAATGATGCAGCTTGAATGTTTATGCAGAAAGTTGGGTCAAAACAAATTTATTTTTCAGTTGTACTGTATTTGGTTAAAATATGAAAAATAATGCAAACAAATTTTGACCGACATCATAATATAACAAATTTGCTATTTATTTTTTATGTCGGATCAACGGGGATTGATTTTGATTTGTAGTACCGGTAATTAATTGTTTGACATCTATAGCAAAAAATACATAATTGTACAATTAAGTTCCTTGAGGGTTTGAGGAAAATGTAAGTCAGGTGGTAGGAACTAGGTGGGTGAAACTCCTTCCTAACTAACACGATGGGAGCTAGATCAAGAGTTTGTTTTCCGTTGACGATAAAGCAACACCTCCTTCCATACTATTTTCTTTTCTACCGAGAGTTGACTTTCAACGAAAAGTAATGTTGCTGCGTGCGCACCGTGACCACCTAAACAAAGAGGGGGGGGAGGGGGGGTACAGATCAACACCTTCTGTAGCTAACTCTTACAGAAGAGAAACTAGACCCAAGTATGTGTGGTGTTGTTGAAATAATACTAAAACTCACTAGGAATATGGAATATAGGCCTATGCAATAGCATAAAAGGTTTTCAAACTATAGTAATTGTCAGAGGAAGATGTACAATGGTGTACAGACAGCAGCCTGAGCTAAGAAAGGTTAAGGTAGTGAAAAAAGGTGATTTAAAAAAATGAATTTAGCAAATTAGCATACTAAATCACAACATAATATGTTGAATTTCTTTAGTTTTACGAAAATTAACTGATTTTGAATTTTGACACGTCAGCTTATTTTTTTGTGATTTGTGTTTCAATTTGAGCCATTGATTTGCGTTGCGAGTCAACTGTTGTTTGTTCCACTCAACTATCACATACGCATAGGTCCTATATACATTCTACAAATAGTTTTTGCTCTACCATCAGTTACAAATATTGGCCACAAACTTCAACTTGCCATTTAAAAATTTTGAATTTTTGACCCGATTTTTTCTCATCTTTTTCTAGATGAAAATGAAATAGAGGGTGCGGTTACCCAAGCAATAAATTTTTGCGGCGGGCCATTTGAATGGACTCTGCAGACTTGGTAGATTTGTACTTCCGGCTTTGAGCGGCAGTTGAGACATTGAATCTAGTTTCGAGAGAAATATTGGGGTTGTTGAAATAATCCTAAAACTCACTAGGAATATGGAATGTACGCAACAGCATTAATAGCAATACTATGTAGGAATTCAAACTCTGGTCATAGTCAAGGGAAAAAATTGAATATGAGGTACGCTAGAGGAAGGTTGAGGAAATGAAAATGAGTGATTTAAAATTTGGATTTTGCCTTAAAACAACAAATTTGTGTTTATATCATTATATATATAAAAAAAAAATCATTCTGGTTTTTGATAACTTTCATAAGAAAATGGAATTTTGTTTATTTTATTTTATTTATTTATTTATTGAACGTCTATCCTATTCAGTTAAAAAACTGATTTATTAGGGACATGGCCTGGAAGACTGTCGATAGCTCTTCAAATATTGGAAGCAAGAGGTTGACATATGTGGGAATCAATCCAGAAATTTAATAATCTATCTCAGCCGGGTATCGAACTCAGTCTCCTGATTGCCGGTCGGATGCTGCAACGATTAATAAAATTAAAATATAAAGATAAAGTAATTGTGTTATTATTTCCCATGTCAATTGTGAACTAAAATTTTTAAGAATGATAGTTTCCCATACAAAATGAAGATGTCAAGTAAAGGACCACAAAAGAAAATTGTGGAGTGGAAAGTCTAAGACACAAAATAGGAAGAGACATTCTCTGATAGTATGGTTACTGAAGAATTGAGCAAGATGGAATTCCAAGAAAAGAATAAGATAGTACATAAAGGTGTAGGGGGGGGGGGAGGATGCAAAGGGGAGGGCCCCTGAGATAATGGAAGGATCAAATAAAACAAGCGTGGGAGAAAAGGACAAAACGTGGAGAGAGATTGATAATAAAACATTTGGAGGACAGGAAGAAGTGGAGGAACGCTAGAATTACAAAAAGACACACGCGGAGACTGACTTTCAAGCACTACAAGCCCGTAGCTCAAGAGTTACACCTGCGGACCCTACACATTTGAGAATCGGGTTTGTAATTATTACCATTATCTGTTCATATCTTTGACGATGAAGACCAATAACACAAAATCCATGTCTAATGATCAGTATAAGAGAATAGGCCTATCAGATGGGTTAGTGAATGAGTGGTGAAGGAAAAATGAGTCCCAACAGCTTACCTGAAAATTGTAGGCGACTCCGCGAGACGAGTAGACGTAAATATTAAAACAAACACAGCTGTTGTCAAAACTTTTTGGCCGGCGTGTTCTTGGTCACCCCACTATTGGAGAAGTTCTCTTCCTTTTCTCCAATGGTCTGTGACCAAGGCCACACGGGCCGAAAACGTATGTTTGTACGTCTACTCGTCTCAAGCAGTCACTTACGATTTTCAGCTAAGCTGTTGGATCCATTTTTCCTTTCCCCATTCATTCACTAAATTCATGTCTATAGCGAAATTTAAAAATAAATTGAAATTTAATACGTATGTGTATACCGGTACCTATGGTGGGGCCTACCTACGTTTGAGTAATTCAATACATTTCAACTTGTACAGTGAACCATTTTCATATATATTCTCAATAAACTCTTACAATTTGAAACTCATCATGCTGCGTTTAACTAAAGTTACACTCCACATCTGCTCTAAATTTGCATATAAAACGATTTACTTTACAAGGAAACAAGAAGTTTAAAACTACTGAAATGAACTTGGGCTTACCAGAAGTGATCTGCTTGGACACTGCTTGGACACTGTACACCGTTTGGACACTGCTTGGACTGTTTATCACTGTTTGGACTGTTTGTACACTGTTTGTTCACTGTTTGTTCACTGTTTATATCACTGTTTATTCACTGTTTGTACACTGTTTGTACACTGTTTGTTCACTGTTTGTTCACTGTTTAACACTGTTTATACACTGTTTGGACACTGTTTGGACACTGTTTGGACACTGTTTGGACACTGCTCGAAGCGAGAGGATCTCAATGTGGGCCGGTCTAGAAATGGAACTCGGTCTTGCGGCGGGGACACACTTGCAGACAGACAGCTGGAAAGAAGAAAACATGAAATTAACGACTTTTAAACGTCTTATAACAAGACTTTACTTCTAATCACACTCATTATTTATTAAGATAAGTTTTATACAGTTTTTTTTGTAGATGTTAAATTATTAAATTAGACTATGTTTGTATAAGCTAGGTACCATACTTTTAAATTGAAATGGAGACATTTTTAAGCGAGCGAAGCGAGCATTTCCATTTGACTCTGCCGGAAAAAATAGTCACTGGTTTTGTTTTGTTTTTTTTTGTTTTTTTTTGTTTGTATGTCTCGCCATAACGTTCGAACGGAGGCTCGGATCGAGTCGAAATTTTGACCATCCGCAAGCTTCGTTCCCGATTGAATGCCATTAGTTTTGTTGCAAAATCGTTCAAAAAGTTAAAAAGTTACATTAAAGTTAATCGAAAGTTTTTTTTTCAAACTAAACGGCGACAAAATCTGAGGTGGCCAAATCATTTAGAATGTCCGTCCGGTTACGAATATATTAATTTTATTTTGATCCCATAAGTAGTGTAGATGGAAATTGCATTATAACAAAAGTAACGTTACCATGGCAACGAAAAGTTGCACGAGAATTCTGGCCACTAAGCACTGCCACCTAGAAGTAATCAAAATACTATCGAGGAAGCAGTGTATTATTTGTTACCAAAGAGTTTAAATAGTTTTCCCAAGGAAATGATGTCAAGGTCCTCTAGATGGCGGTGGATTTTATCCACAAAGTAAAACCCAAATACCCTGCCAATAATAAATAATATTGGAAACATGGCGCCGTGGACAGCGAACGTCGCAAATTTTAAAATTTAAAAAATGTGCAATGTGGGTCTATCTATAGCACGTGCTCGCTTATCAACGCGTCCAACTGAGCGTTTCCTAGTTATGTAAATGATAGAGAACTAGAAGTTGGGGAAAAAAACAAAAAACAATCAATATTTGTACGCCGCACTTCTTTGTAACACCCCTGCCAACTAAAAAAATAACACTTTTAAGTAATCCCATAAACAGCAAGACTGGCTGGGTGTAGGCCTCATTGTCATCACTATTAGGTCAAGCATAACTGATGATTATCTCATCTCTACCCTACACAAACACTGCAGCTTATGTTATTACACTCAGGAATAGAACTAGCAGTGTGAATGTTTACTAGTTAACATATTGAAAAC
This sequence comes from Sweltsa coloradensis, assembly GCA_024449915.1. Classification (NCBI taxonomy): domain Eukaryota; kingdom Metazoa; phylum Arthropoda; class Insecta; order Plecoptera; family Chloroperlidae; genus Sweltsa; species Sweltsa coloradensis. The sequence continues at coordinate 206,388 of JAMZAV010000676.1, forward strand.
ACATAATAATATTTAACAATATCTTACCTTTGCACTTTGATGCTGGGAACTCCTGCAAGGTGGACATGTCAGCATAGAAGTCTTGAGCCGAGCTGGTTATCTGTGATGCCGATTGCAGAGATGTGCGAGATCACTTGGTACAGACGACCTTCCTTCGAGATGAAGTACGAGCGAGTGGAGCTTCATAAACAGGTGTACCATAACTAGAAAAATAAAACTAGTTGATTTAATGCTTACAAATCAGGTTGATAATTTCATGGACATACTAAAATCTAAAATAAAAACTATTATAAATAAACTTGACCTATTAGTCAATGTTTACATTATTAATGTTTATTGGGTGAAATATTCATTGCTAATGTACCATGTATGTACTATAACACATTTAAATTAAAATGAATTCACAGCTCTTTGTACAAAATTACTAGCTAAAATAGTAAAAAAAATGTAAAGTAGAAAAAATTAACATTTAAATAAAATAAGTAACATTATTAGCCATACTTGGGAAAGTTTGGTTTAAAACCTGAGCTATTTTCTTATTTATTGGGTTTAATAATCTTAACAAAGGGCAACACATTAAAATATCCTGCCATGTTTTATTCAAACAAATTAAAAAAACAAAAAATGAATACTGTTGCAGAAAAAGCATAACAAGTTCAGAATTCAAAGTTTCACCGGTAATTTTTATGACCTATTATGAAATAATTCCAAGTTTCAATCTAAATTTATATGACGACGAACTATATACTAGACTGAATGCATTTGTTTTAAAAGTTCCTTCCCCAAGTATGACAATCATCTACTTCATCCATAAAGAAAAAAAAAAAAAAAATAATAATAATAATAGTAGGGCCTAACTCACCAGAGAACTTGGTCGCTGCTGACGTGGCGTTATAGACGAGGTAAGCCGAGAGAACGGAGAACAGAACCCAGATTTGTTCGCGATGAGTATGACGTTGGATCTTGAGGACGAGCAGCGAGTTTCCAGTAGGTAGTGTAGCGCTGCCCACCGCTAACAGTTTGGGCTGCCAGAAATATAAAAAATAAAAAAGGTTAATTCTAATACAACAGGTGCTATGTCTACAACCCTAAACATTCTTTTTCGTTTTGGGACTGCCCAGAATAGGAACCTACATTGTCAACTATAAAAGGTAGACAAGAATAAAAATAAATGCAACAATAAAAGAATCTTAAAATCGAAAGAAGAGTAATTTTGTTATATTAAATTAATTTTTGTTTATTTAAGCTTCATTTTGACATTTTTTTTGTGTGTAACAACCCAATTGATTTAAAGATCATGAAATTGGAAAGCCAAACTAAAAAAAAATTGTACAATTCAATAGCAAAGCTAGCTAAAGTCACAAACCATTATAGCCTAATATGCTTTGTTATTAGGTTGAAATGTACCGGTATGCTCTGTTCTGCATCCTACACTGTAAAAAAAGTTGAAATAAAATAACTCACCAAGTACTTTGACTCGGGCAACTCTTGCTACGCTGGCGTGTCAGCGTAGAAGTGTTGAGCCGAGCCGGTCTCTGCGACGCTGACTGGAGTAGTTCGAGGCTGCCCGATACAGACGACCTTCCTTCTTGGAGCCGAGCGAGGGACACTAGCTCTGGACAGGGGGCGTGGCTGTCAACAATTACAAAAGACCACACAGCATGAATTTAAATGGATATATTATCTTGTGCAAAATCCAATTGTTATATTAAATATCAATCAAAAAATTAACACAATACTATCATATTGTGTCTTGACATTGCAGTAATACTTGAGGACTGATTAGATGGATGGAGTAGACATCTTCTATGTTGCTGCTTTGCAAAACCACATGGGAATATTTAAAAAGTAACTGTTGTCCTAACTTATGCCATTGGGAATCGAACCCAGGACATTGTGCATTGAAAGCAGAACTAGCCCTAGTACAAGACACCAAGAATTAAGTGCAAGAAAAATTGAATTTAGTTATGACTTATGTATAATTATTCAACTACGGTATTACGTAATAATTATTAATTTAAGTGACAAATTATTAATCGAAGATAATCAAATAAAAGCAAATTTAAAAACATAATTGCAATGTAGGAGGGTATGAGGTCGAAGTAAGCTCACCTGACTGTCAGACTTGTGATCAGCTGTTGACCTAGACTGAGAGATGTGGATGAGGTAATCGCAGTCACCGGGGAATGATGTCATCCCTCCTACCCATGCTGGTTCCGAGGCTGCTACATTCCTGGGTGGAAGAAGATAAGATATAACAACACAATGATGAGAATAACTTACTAGCTTGACCAGCACATTGCCACAGGGAGACGACGAGGACTGAATACAGGGGGGGGGGGGGGGACGGTGAGAGTTTGAGTGGGAAAACTTCATTTTTAAATTCAAGTCTGAATATTCTGATCAGGTATTTTAGAAAATGAGTTCCGATCAACCACGTTTCAGGAAAACTACAAACTATTAATAATTTACGTGACGGTACACTCTGTTGTTGGTTCTTATCGCCATTAGTATGATAGGCTATACGCACAGTAAAGTGGTCGGACATGTGAAGGTCAATGTGTTAGTGGGTAATAACGCATCGGGCCAGGCTTTTGTGGAAATACAAAGTTAACAATTATTAGCAATCACATTGAATAAGCGGGCAAGAAAAATGAAAATTCATCTAGTATGGCTGTGAAGGCACGCAACTACAAAGAAGGCAATGGAGGGCAAGTGAAAAGAGGCGTAGGGGCCGTGTACAGGAAGGATGAATTAAATCACGATTTTATGGTAATTAGTGGGTGGATACAAAGGAATGATATTATAAAACTGGAAATAAATTAACCCCGCTGTGAAATGCTGATGAGCACGCAACATACAGAGCTTAGCTAAGGCAGTGACGTCATTGATGGCGCTAATGGTACAAGTGAAGCTTGTGCAATGTGGAATTAAACCGCGTTTTAATGGAACATCAGTGATAAAATGCAATGATATTGAAGGAAAAGCGGTAAAGAAATGAAAATTCTCTGCGTAAGGCTGATGTGAACAATGATAAAACTGTGCAATGAAGCCATGCCGCGCGTCACTGCATGCTGCTTGATAACGAAGCTACATACGTACGTGAAATTAATTTAACTACTTTTTCTAGCTAATAATGTAGTAAAATAAATTGCAATACTAACAGAAAGAAATGGAAACTCGCTGCGTAAGGCTGATGTGAACAGATATTGAAAGCGTGCAATGAACTACAAAGGAATTCCAAGCCGCGTCATTGCATGCTGCTTGATGATATCGAAGCAACGCGTGAAATTTGTTTGGCTACACCTTTTTAAAGCTAATATAGTGAAATAAAATGCAATACTATTGAAGAAGAATAGAAATAAAAGCAAATTGCGAATTACGTTGCAAGCATGCAAGTAGAAATGATCATGGCTGCGTCTTACCCTACCTGTTGACTTGTTGGAGCGACTTCCTTCGTGTATGTCTGGCGAGCAATGACTGAGGCCAGCGAGCCATGTGATCGAGCTACGTCAGAGAGCGAGACTCACTTGACTGGGTTGGAGATTCGTCCGCGCTTCACATGGTACAGACCACGTAGACCATACGAGATAAGAGCCCGGGCATGCCAAGCCACAGAACAGAAAGTAGTGCGGAGGGTCTGGGTTCGATTCCCGTCTCGATACGAGATAATAGCCCAAGCATGCCAAGCCACAGAACAGAAAGTAGTGCGGAGGGTCTGGGTTCGATTCCCGTCTCCGACAAGACTGACAGAAGGATTCCTTCAGACCTCAGCCATAAAACGAAGGGTGGGTTGTGGGTGGGACAAAGTAGTGGACACAGTGTGGCGTGAAGATATTTTAACTATAAAAAAAGTATTTGAAACTGTATTTAATAAAACACCAATGTATTATATTCATTGGCATAAAAGGTTAGTTAGTTGTTTTTTTACCTGGGCCTACTACAGTGGCGTAACCAAGGGACCGCGGGGGGGAGGGGGCAGGGCTCTAGGGGGGCCAAAAATAATCATTACAAAAATTAATAATAAAAAGCCACTATAATTAATATTCTAACATTATGAAAATTACAAAAACAATATTTTATAATTTGATGACTTATTATTGTAAACAAGACAAACATGTTTATTGATGGTGGTTTTGGTTTAATAAGGATTAAGGGCGCGTCAACCGTTAGGTCAATGCGTCACTTTAGAATAGTGGATATATAGGGAGGAGTTGACCATGCTAGTCAGAACCAGCCACGGGTAGGAGAGGAAAGGTTTTTTTCCTTCTAGCGGTCGTCATCGCCTTTGTCATCGTTCGTGGTATCATCATCGTTGTCATCGTCGTCTTCGCGGAGGAGGTCGGCAAGGGTAAGTGGCAAGGTCCCCGACGACGATTGCCAGAGCTCGCCTCTAGTTTCGGGGATTATTATACCATATTATTTAAATTCCATGATTATTATACTTGATGATGATTATTATACCCTATACTAGCTGATGTTTGCGAGGTGGACTTTTTCTCTTGAATCGCCTTTTACGATTAGCAGAGCAATGCTCTGGGCCAATTCTTGTGAAGATAGAAAGTAGGAGTCGATTGTTGGAAATCAATGTAAAGAAATTGTCGGTCAAGCACAAAACATCAAAATCGAATAAGCTTGTTCTTGTCTGTGATGGTTTGTTGCCAAGAGTCTACTGATAGAAGCTGGAGGGGAACCCCCCCCCCCCCCCGCCCGAATTTTCAATAAAGTCGGTGTTGAATTGTTTTTTATGGTTTTTTAGTATCCATTTTACAAAAATTATATTATTTCGGTATGCATTCAGCCCACTACTTTTTTAAATGCAACAAATGCACTCTAAACACCTCATTTTCTAAAATTTCGCCTGCGGTGCTGTTTTTTGGGGGCTCTGCCTCCCCATACCCCCCGAATTTAGCAAAACTACTACCGTTCAGCTACTTTAAAAATTTCCACTTCGACTATTGTAGGGGCACAGGTATAGGTGGATTTTTAAAACTACTTGCCCCCCTCCTGCAAAACCTCCTGCCGACACCTCTGCAAGTTCCTGATGTTTCAAAACGAACGCGTTCCCACATAAATTCCCTAGAAAGGAACTCGTTGCTCCCCAAGACTGTTCATCGCCAAAGTGGCTTCTGATATCAGTGTGAGCTTGATGGTGAGTAGGTGGTGAGAAGGGAGGAGGGCCCAGTGGCGTAGGAACCGGGGGAGCAGGGGGGCGAAACTAACGTGAGTTAAATATTAATCCCAGAATTTCCGTAGTAAATATGCACATACCCTTATACAATTCGACAGTCACCTTGGTAAAACGAATATGTTTGCCTGTATGCTTCGTCATTACATAAAAAAAATTAGGTTGAAATTTACTAAAATGGGCCACTTTACGTTCATTTTTGTAGTTTTTAGATTGCAGATAGTTGCTGTAAACCAGAGCCCGAGTGCAGTTAAAACATGACGAAATAACTGTAGTAAGTTGAATCTTTGGCTCTGCCCCAGACCCCAGCTTCCGCCCACAAAATATGCTAATAGATTTGCGCCCCCCCCCCCAACTTTCAAATTGTTCCTACGCGCCTGGGGGAGCCCGTAACAAATCTTGCGAGGGGGCCTGGAGCTGTAGTTACACCACTGGTCTACTAGCTACTAGAAATCTAAAAATAAACTGAATTGTAAAAATGGAAGAAAGATAGCTCAGTCAGACCCCTACAGAAGTAGGCAGCTACATTATGAGTGTCAGGCGGGACTCGCGGGGTTGGCGGTTCGATACCACCCACAGTAGGTTCCGGCTGAAAAGCTGTTCCAAGGTTTAGCTACCCGACCATCCGATTACCGGCCAGATTCGTTTCTAAGTGGGGGTTATGGGGTTAAACACCTCCCCCTCAAGCCACAACTAAAAGAGAGTGTGATACAGAGTAGAAGAAAAGGAGAAGCAGCAAGAACTACCATATTTTTATTAATTTAGTTTATTGTTTTTATTTACATTACAGTAATTTTGATATTCTGTCTGAATTCATGTTATTATTTGTAACCAATTCTTACATTCTTTTAAATCTATTGTCCGATTCTAAAACGTGTAAACAGGAGTTCAAAATGTCAAATGTCAAATTAAAAATATTCGCCTTCGGCGAAAAGGCTTCCGGTAGCTAAGGATTTTGCCCCAGACCGTTTGGAATGTCGACCTCCCCCCCCCCCCATTGTGCATTTCTAGATACGCCAATGTTACCTACTTTGTCACCCGATTGAAGAGGGTCACCCCAACCCTCCCCCCCCCTGAACATAGGGCGTTCATACAAGGAACAAGGAAGAATATAAATAATCGCATACCTTCTCGTTGTACTGACCTGGAGATAAGATAACATACCTGTTTGTAGCCCTGTCGACATCTCTTGGCCACAAACAAACAACTCTGTATTTAAGTATGACGGTGAGGTGAAACACATCAAATCACAAATATGAATCACATATCCATTCACAAAACCAAATGTAAAGGGAAAATAATTTTTTTTAGGCCAAAGTGAATGCAATGTTTTATACTAGGGAAACGCCAAAGTCGTTGTTGGACGAGTGAGTGAGCCATGTGTTGAGTACCCGGTAACATTTCTTTTTTCCCTTACCTTAGGCCTCCCTTTAGCCTATCATAGGCTACAGTGGAGCATTTTGGCCTAAACTATGGCCTAAACTTTTACACAACTCCCGGACCAACAATCTACCATTAAGCAAGACCCGGCAGTCACACGGAATATTCAGTTGAAGACTGCCAACAACAGCAACTTCCGGCACAGTGATTTCCACCAATACCCTATTATTTATACGAATACAATTATCAAACTTAAATGCAAATGTTCCCGGGTCGGGTACTCACCACATGACTCGCTCACTCGTCTAACTACGACTTTGGCGTTTCCCTAGTCTAGTTGGCTAAAGCGCCCTTGTAGCCGAAATGTGGGAGACGTGGGTTCAATCCCCTGGTCGGGAAAGATTTTGTAATTTCTAGATTGTATTTAAAAAATAATTAAACATGTTTTGAAATGCATATAACGCAGTGTAGTCCATCATCTGTGGCAATAGGGCCTACTATGGTCAACATAGCCAGTACGAAATACGTGAAAATATTGCAAGGTTTACTCAATCTACGAGCGGAATTTGGGGGTACCTTGACGTCCAACATTCGACAGACCTTGCATGTGCACGGCATTACACGGCCAGGCGAAAAACAAACAAAAAATATATTTTCAAAATCTAAAACATTGTCGTTAAAATAATTTCTAAACATTGGAAGTCTATTTTTCAGTTTATCATTTCTTGTAGGTTTAAATCGCAATGAATCTGGCTGATTTTGTTAGCAGTTCTCAATAAACTCGTACCGGATGTCTGTTTAAAATTTCAGCGCAATCTGTTCAGCGATTCGGCTGATTTTCAACGTACACACACACACACACGCACGCACGCAGAAAAACAATTAGGGCCGTTTCAGTCGAATGGAAATCACTACGTTCGCTACGCTCACTCGTTCAAAAAAATAAACCTGTAAAATTTCGATTTTCATGACTAGGGAAACGCCAAAGTCGTTGTTAGACGAGTGAGTGAGCCATGTGTTGAGTACCCGGTAACATTTCTTTTCTTCCCCTTACCTTAAGCCTCCCTATAACCTATCATAGGCTACAGTGGAGCATTTTGGCCTAAACTATGGCCTAAACTTTTACACAACTCCCGGACCAACAATCTACCATTAAGTTAGACCCGGCAGTCACACGGAATATTCAGTTGAAGACTGCCAACAACAGCAACCTCCGGCACAGTGATTTCCACCAATACCCTATTATTTATACGAATATAATTATCAAACTTAAATGCAAATGTTCCCGGGTACCCACCACATGACTCGCTCACTCGTCTAACTACGACTTTGGCGTTTCCCTAGTCTAGTTGGCTAAAGCGCCCTTGTAGCCGAAATGTGGGAGACGTGGGTTCAATCCCCTGGTCGGGAAAGATTTTGTAATTTCTAGATTGTATTTAAAAAATAATTAAACATGTTTTGAAATGCATATAACGCAGTGTAGTCCATCATCTGTGGCAATAGGGCCTACTATGGTAAACATAGCCAGTACGAAATACGTGAAAATATTGCAAGGTTTACACAATCTATGAGCGGAATTTGGGGGTACCTTGACGTCCAACATTCGACAGACCTTGCATGGGCACGGCATTTCACGGCCAGGCGAAAAACAAACAAAAAATATATTTTCAAAATCTAAAACATTGTCGTTAAAATAATTTCTAAACATTGGAAGTCTATTTTTCAGTTTATCATTTCTTGTAGGTTTAAATCGCAATGAATCTTGCTGATTTTGTTAGCAGTTCTCAATAAACTCGTACCGGATGTCTGTTTAAAATTTCAGCGCAATCTGTTCAGCGATTCGGCTGATTTTCAACGTACACACACACACACACACGCGCACGCACGCAGAAAAACAATTAGGGCCGTTTAAGTCGAATGGAAATCACTACGTTCGCTACGCTCACTCGTTCAATTAAGAATTTAAAATTTGTGTGAAAGATTGTTACAGGTTTGAATAAGCAAGACTTGGATAAGTGATACAAAAACCACGAAGTATGGTAATTATTAATGACTATTAAACAAACTCGATATGGCGTAACAGTGTTAACACGATTAAACCTTGTCACATGGCTACATCTATTAGGCCTAACTGTTGACACAACTAATGAATCTGCAAGATGCGATTAACTATAATGGCACGCTTAATAATAAAAGATGAAATTATTGGATGAGCGAAGCGAAGACTTCAATTTCACTGACCCCCCAAAAAATTTAGCTCGGTTGTTTTTTTGTTTGTTTTTTTTTTTTTTTTTTTTTTTTTTTTTTTTGTCTGTTTGTTCGCACGATTCCGGGCAAACGGCATATGCGATCTTGATGAAAATTGAAGGGGACCTTCGAAATCTCTGAACTTAGACGTGCCACGTTTTTGGGTACAATCGAAGAAATATTTCTCATGAATATCGCACTTTTACGATTTTTTTTCGATTTTTAGTGCGATATTTTCGAGACATTTGGGCCGATTCTGACCAAACGGGTAGGGCTACAACGTTCATATTTCACATGGACATTAAGGTAATGGTGATGTATTGCTTTCTGAAAGAAAAAGTTGAAAAAGTTAGCCAGAATCTATAGAAATAAAGCTTTTAATATAAGTTTTTTGACTTTTTGTGCGATATTTTCGTGCCATTTGGGTCAATTCTGACCAAACGGGTGAGGCTACAACGTTTATAATTCACATGGACATTAAGGTAATGGTGAGGTATTGCTTTCTGAAAGAAAAAGTTGGAAAAGTTAGTCAGAATCTATAGAAATAAAGCTTTTAATATAAATTTTTGACTTTTAGTGCGATATTTTCGTGCCATTTGGGCCAATTCTGACCAAACGGGTTGGCCTTCAACGTTCATATTATACATGGACATTAAGGTTATGGTGATGTAGTACCTTTGAAAGAAAAAATTGAAAAAAGTTAGCCAGAATCCATAGAAATAAAGCTTTTAATATAAGTTTTTACGGTAAATAATACCAATTGACAGGTAACAAAAGAAATTTGACAACAATCACTTAGGTAGCAAAACAAAGCACTTGCAAAAGTAAAGATATCCCACGCAAACTAAAAACTTTAAAAAGCTCACCCATCAACGCGGCGGGACTTTAGCGTTTTCCTAGTAATGCAAAATGCAGCTAATTGGATGAGCGTAGCGAGCGAAGCGAGTGAAGCGAAGACTTCAATTTCACTGACCCCCCAAAAATTTAGCTCGGTTGTTTTTTGTGTGTGTTTTTTTTTTTTTTTTTTTGTTTGTTTTTTTGTCTGTTTGTTCGCACGATTCCGGGCAAACGGCATATGCGATCTTGATGAAAATTTGACAGGACCTTCGAAATCTCTGAACTTAGACTTGCCACGTTTTTGGGTACAATCGAAGAAATATTTCTCATGAATATCGTACTTTTACGATTTTTTTCGATTTTTTGTGCGATTTTTCGTGCCATTTGGGCCAATTCTGACCAAACGGGTGGGGCTACAACGTTCATATTATACATGGACATTAAGGTTATGGTGATGTAGTACATTTTGAAAGAAAAAGTTGAAAGAGTCAGCCAGAATCTATAGAAATAAAGCTTTTAATATTAAGTTTTTTTGATTTTTTGTGTGACATTTTCGTGCCATTTGGGCCTATTATGACCAAATGGGTGGGGCTACAACGTTCATGTTATACATTGACATTAAGGTTATGATGATGTAGTACCTTTTGAAAGATAAAGTCGAAAAAGCTAGCCAGAATCCATAGAAATAAAGCTTTTAATATAAGTTTTTTACGGTAAATAATACCAATTGACAAAAAACAATAGAAACTTGACAACAATCACCTACAATGCGTAGACAACAAAACAAAGCACTTGCAAAAGTAAAGATATCCCACGCAAACTAAAAACTTTAAAAAGCTCATCCATCAACGCGGCGGGACTTTAGCGTTTTCCTAGTGGATTAGAAAACAAGAATTAATGTATAGGCAAGAACTTGAAAAACACCCTAATTAAATTATATTATAAAGTAATCATCAAGATTTATTGCGCAGATGGTTATGTTTAATAACAGTTGTGTACTACATAGTATTAATGATTAACTGATGTTTTGTATGGCCTGACTGAGTAGAATGCACTTTTTTTTAGAAGCGGTGTATACTGTCACTAAATAAATCATAATGAACTCTCTACCCTTTTTTATTCCAATATAAAATTAATGTTAGTGCAATAGTTAGCCTTACAGAGATTAATATTGACAGTGCCATGGGGGTAAATAAAACAAAACAAAATTACATGAAACTTTATGACTATAGTAAACAATAAAACATTGAACGATAGTTACTTCTAAAAGACAATGTGATGTGCTTTGTTCTGTAAACAAATTTTTCAAACAATAAAAATAAAAGATGAATCCATAGCTACAAGCCAACGTCCGCTGGTTCGCTGCAAACAAGGTCAGGTAAGAAAATCAATTGTAAATACTAAACTAACTAAAACGCATTGCGAGGCTAAACGCTAGCCCCCCCCCCCTCCCCTCCACACACACGGGAATAGTGTTGTTACATCTTGCACCCCCTTTTATTTATATTGTCCTTTAAAAAAAATTTTTTTAAATAAAAAAAGGTTAAAACGAGGGTACCATCCATTCATAATTTTAACAAAATTTTTAAAAATTCAGGTTAAACAATCCACCGTGGGGCCGAACAAAACCCCAATACAAAACCTTTTGCCCCCTAAAAACCCCGGGAGGAACATATTTAACCCCAATTGTGCCTTTAAAGACCAAAATATAAAAGTCTTCCCCCCGAAATTTTTTCCATTAATGAAAACCCTTATTTATTTTTCCTTTGAGGGAAAATTTAAAATTTCCATTTGGGTTTCGAAAAAAAAAACTCCCTGGGGTTTTTTTTTCGAAGGTTTAAAAAAATTTTAAAAAAAAAAAAAAAACCCAAAAAAAAAAAAAAAAAAAAAAAGGGAGGGGGAGGGACCAGACACACCAAATGGGGGTTCAGTCCCCGTGATCCCTCCCGGGTTGTGACCCGCCCACAACCCTGGGAAGTCACCAATTATGGAGTGGGCCATTTACAAACATGACCAAGGCCTAGAGCTAGATCACCCTTCTAATGACTTCCAAGTGTTCAAGAGCAAATCGTCGCTGTTCCTGTTTGGAACAACCCACGAACACAGTGGGCAGATCTTTCTGGAATCTCTAATAGATCCCACTGGAGCGAAACCCCGGGCAACACAGGATTTGCCCAGAACTAACGCAAAGGAAAAGGGAATTTAAAAGGCGGAACCACTCCACCGGGATACCCCCCAAAAGGGGAAAACCCCCCCCCCCCCCCCCCCCCCCCCCCTTTTTTTTTTGATTAATTTTATTTGTTATTTTTTTTGGCCCAAAATTAAGGGGTTCCCCCTTTTTTTTAAGGGGGCATTAATATATAAATAATATATAATTATATTTTTAAATTTTTTTTTACATATTATTGATTTAGATATAGGTATATTCATTTAACTTATCTAATTATAGCCTGCTATTTATATATTAATATTTAACTAAAATCTAAAGAGGTAGTGTTTCTAGGTTACTGTGCTCTGTAAGAATTCGTTTATGCTGTAGAACTGTTCTTTTTAAATTTTTATCGTAGGAAACCTGTTATAGGGTGCAATTAAACCCCTCTCAGGGGAACTAGGGATGTGCGGAAAGGAAATTTTTTAAGGGTGTCCGAGGTCGTTTAAGAGGACTCAATCCCTTGCAGACTGAGGAAAACCCTCGGAAAAAACCCTTCAGTCAGGGATTGCCGGTCTCGACGGGATATCGAACCCGGGACCTCCCGAATCAAAGTCGAGCGCTTAGCGCCCGAGCCAACACTGTCGGTAATTGTTCTTTGTTTAGGTAGTCTGCAAGTCTTTTCAAAAAAAATATTTGAAGAATTTGATGCCTTTTCATTTTTTGGAAGTTTATTACAAATTAGAATTTTTATGTATTCTGAATTTAATTGTCCCTTTTTTGTGTTGAAATGGTTTTGTTCAAGTTGGGTGTTGTGTCGAGTCATGTGTTGGTGTCTACGTCGCGTTTGAATGGTGTGTATCCTTTCCTAATGGAGAGTGGAGAGTGGAGTGAAAGGTTTTTTGTTTCTGTAGAGAGGATGCTTGTGTCGTCAGCAAATATTTCAATTAATTCTATGACGTTTGGCAAGTCGTTTATGTAGATAATAAATAGGAGTGGTCCTAAAATCGAACCTTGTGGTACTCCATGTTCTTAGGCTTGCATGTGAGAATTTATTTTGGTCGTGTTATTTGAGTTTTGCATTGTTATTTCTGTGTATTGTTGTCGGTTTGATAGGTATGATTTGAGTAACTTGTGGGGTTTCCCTCTGATCCCATAATGATGTAACTTGTCAAGAAGGATTTGGTGATTTATACAGTCAAACGCTTTTGACAGGTCACAGAAAATACCAATGAGGAGAATGCCTTTGTCTAGGGAGTTACTAATTACATATACAAATTTCTCGATTATGTCTATGGTATTTTTTCCCTTCCTGAATCCGTTTTGTTTGGTAGATAAAATGTTGTGTTTTCCTAGAAAGTTTGTAATTTTAATTGCTAAGATTTATTCAAATATTTTTGATATTTTGAAACATTTTTTGAAACAGGTCTAGTTGTACCCGGTAAATACCGCACAAGCTCGGAAATATTATATAAAACCACTGGATTGATTGATTTTATTGTATTTTACCTGTTCCATGACGGGTAAAGTCGGCCAGTGTAGGGTTATATGGACATGTACACCCTCTTTAGCGTTCATGGTGGAATTCAAAGTTGAATTCTCTTAATTAACTTCCTGTAAGTAGATGTCTAAATAATTGTACTTCCGACTTGCAGCATACTTTCATCTCGGCGGATAAGGTTTCCTGTATTAACGATGGAGCATTTGAGTATTTCGACCAGAAATCCGCTTTCAATCTTTTGTGAATTGAAACTTCTTACCAACACTGATCACCACGCGAAACAGGTCAGTTCATTACGGTATAGGCTGAGTAAAACATGGAACGGGAAACCTGCTTATTGAAGTTTTGCTCCTTTTCAGCCGCAATCTAATGTTCTACAATTTTCAAGTAAATCTTACTAAATACGTGTTTTATATATTTTACGGAGGTTGCGGTTTGGTTTTGCTTATGAATGAATTATTTCATTCTGGAAACATATATTAAAATGGTTGATTTCTTTAGCAACATAGGCTTAGCACATTTACGTTCATAAAAATCATAATGTTAGATTAAACAAATGTTTTTATTGCCCTGTGTATAATCGAAATTAAAATTTAATTTCTAAACCAAGTTTACAGTTAACACTCGAATTGAATTATAATTGCTGTATTGTTGTCTTGTAAAAAACGTCAACTATTTTCCAATTCAACTTATGACTCGATGAGAATTTCTAATTCGTTGTCCTCTGAAGTCTAATATTATACTTCATGCTGAAACTTACAAGCGATCTAAGATCACACCTAATATGCATATTACAATATGTTCCAGATGATAAACGACTTCAACAGGTTATACAAGAGCAAGGAGTACAGCGACGTGACTATACAGGTGGGGTGTCAGGTACTGGAGGCACACAAGGTGATTCTGTCAGCTCGCAGCCCCGTGCTCAACGCCATGTTTAGGTCGGGCGTGGCGGAGACGGGAAACAGAACGATCTACGTAGAAGATGTGACCTACAACATCATGCGCGAGCTTGTTCAGTACATGTACACAGGCAGGGCGCCACCGTACACGGAAGAGCTGGCGGTGGAACTCATGCATGCTGCGGAGAAGGTGAGTGCATCAGACGCCATGTTGAGTCAGGCGTGGCGTGGAGACGGGAAAAGAACGATCTACGTAGAAGATGTGACCTCGACTCATGCGCGAGCTTGTTCAGTACATGACACAGGCAGGCGCCACCGTAACGGAAGAGCTGGCGGTGGAACTCATGCATGCTGCGGAGAAGGTGAGTGCATTCAGACGCCAGTTTAGGTCAGGCGTGGCGGAGACGGGAAACAGAACGATCTACGTAGAAGATGTGACCTACAACATCATGCGCGAGCTTGTTCAGTACATGTACACAGGCAGGGCGCCACCGTACACGGAAGAGCTGGCGGTGGAACTCATGCATGCTGCGGAGAAGGTGAGTCAATCAGACGCCATGTTGTGACTGTTATGTTATGTTACCCTGGTATCTGGTTGAAGTTACGGACTGGAGGGCTACCTGGACTGTGGGGACTACCTGAGTCGTAATGTGACTGTTGTTATGTTATGTTACCCTGGTATCTGTGTGTTGACAGTACGGGCTGGAAGAGCTACGGCTGGACTGTGGGGACTACCTGAGTTGTGACTGTTGTTATGTTATGTTACCCTGGTATCTGTGTGTTGACAGTACGGGCTGGAAGAGCTACGGCTGGACTGTGGGGACTACCTGAGTCGTAGTGTGACTGTTGTTATGTTATGTTACCCTGGTATCTGTGTGTTAACAGTACGGGCTGGAAGAGCTAGCTACGTGCTGGAATGCTGTGGAGACTACTGAGTATGTAATGCTGTTCGTCAGTTTAGTACCCGGTTCTTGAAGTTGAATCCAACGCGCTAGAAAGTACGCTGGGACATTATCTTAACTCTATTGTATGTCTAAGGAAACGCTGCATATGATACATGTCAAATATCACAGGTCTAGATGGGCAATTTGCTAAAATATAGCGCAATTTTACTAATCCTAAGGGCACTGAGCTGCAACTGCCATATTCTAATTTTAACATATTTTTAAATATGTACCAGTGAGTAAATCTAACGAAAATTACAATTTAATCCTAGTACGGGCCTGCGGCTCGCACCGTTTGCTAATTAACATGTTTTATATGTCATTGAGTGATAGTCTAACAGTACCCAATTTAACTCGTACAGGTAATTTGGTGGCCAAACCACAATTGTTTAGTCAAAAAAGGTTACCGATTTCAACGAAATAATTATATTTGGGGGGGGGGGGGGTTGGAGGGGCCAGTCCAGAATTTTCATATTTTGTTTGGTGGAGGTGCCGGTCCACAGAATTTTGAATTTTTTGCCATTCAATGTTAATCAAGACAATGGAAATTGAATGGGGAGACGGTAAAAGTAATAATTTGTATTTTTCAGGCGCAAGAGTGAGGTTGTATACACTGACGACTGGAAGCAGATACGTCTGTCCGATCCTGCTGTGCTGCTGGATGCGGTGATGGGGAATGATGAATAGCCTCCTAGTCTAGACATAGCCAAGTTATTCCCGTGAAGACTGCAAGCCAAGTGTTCAGTAAATCATTTAATGTTGTTGGTATTGATGCAAATACAAAATATTTATGTGTATTTCTATAAAATAAATAATTAACACAAAACAAGCAAACATTTACGAAACTCCAGAAGTACTAATGATAAGTGGGGTACTTATCGGGTGTATCGCAAACATTGATATTAACCCTATTGTAGGCTAGATTAGCAATGTCCAATACTTCCACACAGGCGCGAGCGTAGCAAGTTGAAGCGTCGAAAATCCTGTTGAAGATGGCGGGTTGGCGTTTTAAATTTATGCTTTTTTAAAGCAATAAAGTATTTTACGGGATTGTTTGATTTGTTTTTTATATTTGATTCATTCATTAAATGCATATAATATATATTTTTTAATTTATTACCAAAATTGTTGTGTTTAAATGCATTGTTGTTGTAATGCTACTATTTAAAATATCTACGAAAATGTAGTTTATTGTGTGTTTCTGAATCTATGTAATTAGATTTATTAGTTGTCCTCCTTTGTAAATCAGATTTATAACTGAATAGGATAGACGTTAAATAAATAAATAAATAAATATGGTTTTAGCTTGTGCAGCATGGTAATGAACAACAGAAACAATAAGACGGAATTGCATAAGGGAATTTAGTAATCATATTGATGTTAAAGGCTAGTATGCTCACCTGTCAAACTGACGGCCATCTTAAAATATTCGGACTTCAAATCGCTCCCATTTTATTAACATGCAAACTGGGATTTCAAGATGGCTTCTAATTGTCACGGAAGTGGACCTATGACTGCTAATCTAGCCTGACAGTAGTTAAATATCAATGATCGTAAACCTCTCTTTTGCCGTAGTCGACTAGCCTAGTTGTCTGGCTGTGAGTTATAGCTGGCAAACTGTTAGGATCTCCTAAAAGTATCATTGGGATAGACTCTGAATTTCCCAATAGCTGTTTAGGCATCCTAACCCCTAGTCTGCCACTCACAGCTTCTCTAACGCCTGAACCCCGTCTGGGTCCGGGGTAGAAAAGCAAGGCTCTGCTAATCGTAGAAGGCGAGGAAAGAGGAGAAGTCCACCTCGCAAACATCAGCTATATGTAGGGGAGTATCTTATATCACTCACCGAAACTAGAGGCGAGCTCTGGCAATCGTCGTCGGGTACACCTCCCCTTGACGACCTCCCCGATGACGACGGCGACAATGACGAACGATGACAAAGACGATGACTACAGCGACGTGAGAACCCCCCACTCCCGGGCATGGGACTTTCCTCCCCTTATCCGCTAGGCTACAGGGGCGCATTATCACCTAACGGTTGACGCGCTCTTTATTCAAATAAACTCAACTAACGCCTAATTGTGACGTCACTTTCATTGTTGAATTAGTTCAAGTAAGCTAGTCACTATGGCAAAAGGAAAATTTGGGATAAACCTGGATCTATCCCAAGACACGTGGCTCAGGACTGAGACACGTTTTTGGGGGATCATGATGATTAAAATGGCGAAAGACAGAAAACTATAATTGTTTACATTCAGCCGCCATTCCAATATTTTTAATTTGCTCCGCCATTTTCCCGCAGCCATTTCAACAACTTGTTCCATCTATTTTGAGCTATAGCTGACGCGCTGAGGACGCAATGAATGAAACGTAAACTGTCGTTTTAGCCCAAACTGTGCGGGCTGACCACAAAATGGGCTAATAGAGATCGGGTAGATCGTACCCATCTAGTTTGGTCAGAGTTTCCTAATGAAAATACAGGTATTTCGTTGGCCAGTGTTCTTTCTAGCGTCGATGGCGGCGGCGTCGACAGCGTTTACTTTGTCCACTTCACCTGCTGACCAGGTAAGTACACTAAATACATATTTATTTTTATTGATTGATTGAAACCGAAAAACATATTTATTTTTATTTATTTATTGAAACAGAAATGTTTTCATGAGCACGCGCGAGACGTCAAGTCCCTTTTTCATGTAGACGAGTGAAAGAGTTCTGGCCAATCACACCATTACTATTTATAACTCCATGATCACACCATGGACGCACCTTTTAAATAGTACTGTCAAACTCCGAGGCAGAGTGACACAAATGTACAGAAGGCAGAGGGTGAAAATAACAAAATTGTTTATTGTTAGATAATAACAACACATTTTGCTTAACCTGTAACTTTTAGGCTAATTTCTTTATCTCCAGTCAAAACAAATTCTAAATTGTTTACAATGTAAACAAACCGTTCATGAAAAACATGGCCTACATCTCAGGTTAGTACGATAAACTTAAGACTCTCATACTTGACAACATCTCAAGGAAGTAGACGAGGTTATATCCGATTCAGAGTTGTCAGAAGTCGCAAGAAAGATGTTTTTTTTTGGTTTATTTGGATTAAGAACGCGTCAACCGTTAGGTCATAATGCACCACTCTAACCTAGGGGGAGAGGAGGGGCCATGCTGGTCAGAACCAGCCACGGGTATATGGGAGGATGGGGGGTTTCTCACTTCGCGGTCGTCATCGTCTTTGTCATCGTTCGTTGTGTCATTGTCATCGTCGTCGGGGACGTAGTCAAGGGAAAGGGGAAGTGTCCCCGACGACGATTGCCAGAGCTCGCCTCTAGTTTCGGAGAGTAATATACTCCCCTCGTACTAGCTGATGTTTGCGAGGTGGACTTTTTCTCTAGAATCGCCTTCTACGATTAGCAGAGCCATGCTCTGGGCCAATTCTACCCCGGGCCCAGACGGGGGTAAGAAAGATGGACATTTTCATCTTGCTTATGACGACGATTACGACTTAACCTTGTGACAGTGTGTGATTGCTAGCACGTGGTCATCTGCTCCTTACGAGTACGACAAAACCTTACTAGGCCTACTTTATCCGGTGGCGTACACAGGATATTATCTCGATGGGGGCTTAAGCTTGGATTTCGGGGGGGGGGGCAAGCCCCCGGGTCTTCCCTGGATACGTCACTGGCTTTATCTGAATTGTATATTACTGGATTAGCCTACAATGAGTCCATGCCAAGTTTGATTGCGACTATGCACTCTTGGTAACCCGACAGAAGAACACACACTTGTGACCACCACACACACCAAATACAGCTAGTCTTACCCGAGGAACTTAGGAAGTAGGCCTACTTTATAAGTATTATTTTCTCATTTCAGAAGATCGAGAGTGCTGAAAAACCACATTCAAAACTGGTTACCATTTTCAAGGTGAGATTGACACCATTAGTTTTAAGTAGGCCTACCTACATTGAAACTTGTCTATATAAGCCTAAAAACATACACACATAACTTCACCAAGAATAACTGAAAGCCAATAGGATCTACAAATCCTATTTTAAAATGGACTGTAGCAGGTCTGTCTCAAAGTGTTGCTATAATTAATTCTAGCTAAATTATAACAACTACAAAACTAGGCAACAGCAACAACACCTTGCAACAACATTTAATAACAACAGCGATGACAACTGTGGTTAAAGACTCTACTTCCATTGCAGAAGGTCCAGGTTTCGAATCCCGCTATATCCTAGCCAGGAGAGTATTTACTTCTGAGCTGATGTGGACTCGGTCCATCAATATTCTTGGCTTTGTGTAAACGGTGACTTTGGAGCCACGAAGTGCACATAGTAATTCTAAGGTTGTTCCGAATTAGCTTCGTGGATTCTGGCACTTCCACGGGTGGAATCGTGATGTCCAGCTTGTTTGGCTCATGCATGTTTCCTATTTAAAATAATTGTCTAGGCCCTAGGCTTTACCTAGTTGGTCATTGCTCACTCGGTCATGGTGTCGGCGCCAACAGAGTTGGCATATCTGTTTAAAATTTTATGTCCCCCACTGAAAATCAGTTACTACGTGTCTATAGTGAGGTATATAAGCTACAACAACAAAATTAAGAACAACATCTAATAAGACTTACTAGACCAACTATTACAACTACAACATCAAGGCCAGGGGCGGATCTAGCGTTGATTCATGGGGGGGGGGGGGCAGCTTTTTTTTGTAGGAATAGGATTTTTGGTTTTGGTCGGCTTCTTCGACTGTTAATAGTTATTAGTTAAAAAGATAAGTAAGGAATTGACAGAAAAGTGTAGGGAGGGGGGGGGGGGAAGAGGTTAAAGTCTTGCAAAACTCTAGTCTAACCATTCGTGGGTAAAGCTTGAGGTGGCAGAGCCCTTTAACGCCGAAGGCGATTTTTTTTGCAAATTTGAAGCTTCGTTAAGCCTAAAACACATTAAAATGAATCTAAAATTACAATGGTTAAAGGGCTTAGTGATAATTGACAACGATATTGTATAGCGATATGCTGTTACTTGGTGATCATAATTCTCGATCAAAGCTGAGGTGGGGAGGCCCCCATCACAGAAGGCGAATTTAAAAAAAAATTGCAACTAGCTGAGAAAGGCTTAAAAAAACGTTTAAAGTGTGGAATGAGAAAAAAATGTCATAGTAATATCGAATGGGATTTGAAATGAAAATTGGAACGACATAGGGTCATGGGGCGCCTAACAGAATCACGCAACAGGTAGGCCAACCTAAATGGAGTAATTCATTTTCTTCCAGGTGAGGCGAGAGTGTCCAGCACTCTTTCCACAGGACCATGACTGTACTGAAGCGGTAAGTTGCCGCCATATTGGCCTATATATAAGCCTACTACATACCACTACACGGAACATTAAGGAAACTGGTTTGATTTCCTGTGTGGCCAATACAATCAGTGTGCCTAGTGTTAATTATCCAGCCATTTGGAAGAGTTTCTGTCCATCAATTTCATCACTAGATCAATATTTTTATTTCATACCAACTGTCCAACATATCAATTTAATGTTATTTTTTTGTTATTTTTATTTTTATTCACAAAAAACTTTTTTGTTAACAATTTGGTACTAATACACAGCCATATTTATAATTTTTGGTAAATATTTTTTGTTTTTGTCTTGTATGTTGTAGTTTTTTAATTGTTAGTTTGATAAAGACTTCTGTACAGAAGTCGAAATATCACATTTAATGGAAAGTCCAATGATTTGTATTTATAACTATGAGCCTAGCCAAGCAGTAGTATCGTTGTTTCCTAGAAATCAGAGACCATTAACAGACATACCAATATTTGTACAATGTATAAGTCAATCTGGTGAATAAATTATCTTATCTTGTATCTTACCCTACCATGCAAATAGTCGAAAGCCGTTGATTGTAATAATATACAGATTCAAAACGGCCCAATGTTTTAAGTTGTAACAGAAGGAGTAAAAGACCTACCAATACACAATTATTGTTAGCTTATGACACACAATATTTCATTTAATTTGTAATGATTCAATTTGCCAATACAGACATTAGGCCTATCTGTAGTTACGTCCACCTCTGCGTTGGATCGACATTGAAGATAGGCATCCACCCTTTTCTCTCCTGCCCCCCCCCCCCCCCCACCCTTCTCGCCGCTTGTTCTTCAGCTCTTTCGGTGTTGCGCGTACACATCGTTTGTACGATATTTATCTAACACCTTAGTTCATCGATCTGTCAAAATTCGACTTTTAGTAAACTCATCATCATCATTGGGATAGAAGAGGTGTAGCTTGGGAGTTGTGTTGTAATCGAATGGTGCTCATCTAGTACGTTGTTTATGTTTACAGAAGGAGAGTCGCCCTTCCAGAAAAACGAATTCTTTTACCATTTACCGCGAGCTCCCAGTGAGTGCGCCACTAGCACCTGAGCAGGCATTGACCAACGAAACGAAAACAACTCGTTATACAAGGTGCGTTTAGACCTAATTTAAGTAACATTTTTGTAATCATCCTGCCTTTTAATAAGGCTTTTACCCGACACTGCACTGATCACCTCGATATTATGTTTCCCTTATGACAACCGTGACTAGAGATTGTAAGTATGTATCTTACAGTAAATAATCATTAGAATAGCAGCTATTATTGATATTATGGAAGTGGGTGCCATTGACACGACGACAAGAGGAAATGTAAGGGCTTTGGAAGCCTAAACTTCTGCCTGCGGTGAATAGTGTCGGACGACGGTCCTTTTTATCGTTATTATTACATAAATATTAAATATAGGACTAGGCCTATATCATAACAATTGGCATGTGCACCCAGGAGACTACCTAGAAAGTGGGAGACCAGGGTTCAAACCCCGATCGTATTTTTGGAGTTGGATTGTGAAGAGAATCCGTGAGGTCTGGTAAAGACCACAACACAATCCCTTGCAACTGTCAGTCAGGATTGCTCGTAGCGGGAATAGGCAACTTCTGAATCAGAGTCTCGCGCTTTATGCGCTTGATCTACATAATGTCGTCATATGAGCCATGTGGGTTTGGTCATTTTGCAGATTTAATAACAGTTTTGTTTTCTGAAGAAGCGTAACACGTATCTGTATGTCAGTATGTAAAATTGATTCAAGTTATTTTCTAATTTCTTTCAGATCATTCGTAGTTAGCCATCAGTAAACCATGCCGAAGCCTAATATGACAGACAGCGAGTGTAGAGACTTTGTGTCACTCTTCAAAAAGCAGTTCCAACGAGAGGAGTCGCAGAAGGCGAGGGAGAAATCTCTAAAGAAACAGTTGGACAAGTGGCAGCAGCTTCTGCGTGAGAAGACGGCCGCGCACTACGCGCCTTGTCGCTGCGGGCGTCCGACCTCGCGTCCCTCTAGCCGCCGCCGCGAGCCATGTCACGGGGAACCTCCGCGCCCCTCCAGCCGCCGTCGCGATCAAACTCCTTGTCGCCCTAAGAGCACGTCCACCGGATGCCGGTCGAAGAGCGCCCAAGGTCGCCACCGTAGTCCCTACGAGTGCCCCGCGCGACCCCACACGGCGGGAGCGGAACCTCGCCGACCCTCGCACAGGGAAGCCGACCGCAACGACGAGGACATCACCGCACACTGGAACAACAGATCGTTCGTCACTCCGTGCAGGCCGACGACTCCATGCAGGCCGGCGACCCCGTGCAGGCCGCCGACCACGTGCCTCTGCCCGGAAGACAGAGAATCCATCCTCGCGCGGTTGATCTTCCTCGCAAGCGACGAGACCAGAATCATAGCGGACATCGAGGACACTGAAATGAGAATCGCGGCGACGTGCAGTGCAATCCGTACATTGAAGCAGGTGTATTTAGCCGACGAGAATGTCCTCTGCTCGCTGTTTGACGAGTTGTTAGGCAAAAGACCAGCCAGCCCTACCGCGCAGCCAGCTTCCGACGTCCCGGCTCCCGCCCTCCAACCGACAGCGGCACCACCTCCACCTTCACCTCAACCTCCACCCCCACCCCAGCCCCAACCCCAGCTCCAGCCCCAACCCCATGCCCAAGCTCCACCCACAACACCCGAATGCCACACCAAGCCATGTGAGAGGGTAGTAACGGATGCCGTTGCCGCACGCAAATCGTCCATCTTAGAAGCTGTTAACGAGATGGGCTCCATCCGGGAAAGTCTGTCCGGAGTCGAGGACGTTGTCAAGAACCACGTGTCTAACACGGACATCTTCTATGTACAAGAGAGTCTGAGCAAGATCGAGGTGTCCATCATGTCCGCTCACTTCTCCCTCGCTACGGCGCCGCTACCGGCTGGAGATGACGAGTCCATAGTGTCTTACAGAACGCCCACAGAGATCATCGGGTTCTGGAACGAGATCGAATCCACCAAGCGAAGGTTGAGCGTCCTGGTGAACCACGCCCAGGTGAGATTGAGGAAATACTTTCACCAAACATTATACTTCCTTAGTTTCAGCAGAGTCGACTAAGAAGTTTCAACGGTGAAACTTCTTTATCGACTCTGGTTGAAGTCAGGAGCGAACATTTTAGTCGGTTTATACTTTGGTTTTGGAATGTTTAAGAGCGCTCCTTTCTTTCAAACACAAACGTGTGCGTATTTGTTACCTAGCTTTAAATAAATTAATTTTAATTTCTCATGGTAAACCTACCCAGGTTATGTGTGAAGGGAATTTCTGAGGACTGTTTTAGAGGAATCCATGCCTTAAGTTCGTTTTAACTAATAAATAAAACAACTCACAAAACTTTCTGTCAGGATTGCGGTGAAGGATTCGAACCTCCTGAATTACGCGTTACGCGTGAGTCGGTGCAGGCATTTGGTTAAATTGGCACAGAAAGAACTGCTGGAAGCAGTTTTCCGGTTTACCTACGTCATGAATCCAATACTTACTATCACTTGTACCGTAAATACCCATCTTATTTTACAGGAATGTGAAATCTGCAAAGACAAATTCAATTTGACATTTTTCCGCATCGATGAAGAGTTGATGGGTTTATCGCAGGAACTCCAGCGACACCATACAAATTCTGAGGACATCACCAAGAATCCCATGTATCAGAAGCTTTTTCCGTCCTGTGGTGCAATTAAAAGGAAAACATCAGAGAAAGTAAGTTACCTCAAGTTATTTGTGCATGCTCTCTGATATTCCAGAAGAGTATTCTTCCAAACTGCGTAGCATGTTCCTTAACGGTGCATGCTACAATGGGTTTGGTTCTTGTTTACTTCATAATATTTCTATCTTCTTTCAGTCAAAACCCGAAGATGTGGAGCCACCTTTGTTCGACGAAATAGAATCTGTCACGGAACCGGCAGATGTTTTTCTACATGAAGATGTCGGTGAAGAAATTAAACTGTTGGAGCAACCAGTTGAAGATGTTATAGAATCGTCTCCATCTTCAGAAGCTCTGCAACCTTCAGCTAGCAAATCTTCACGTGCGGAATCTTTAAAGTCACAAAGTGGTTTAGCCAAAACCATCTCACAACAAAGTGGCCGAAAGCCATCAGTTATTTCTGCATACTCCGTCCCTAAAACCGCCTCACAAGCTAGTGCGCGTCAACCTTCAACAGCATCTATTCCTAAAACCGCCTCACAAGTTAGTGCGCGTCAACCTTCAACAGCATCTATTCCTAAAACCGCCTCACAAGTTAGTGCGCGCCCACCATCGCAAGCTTCTGAACACTCTGTCTCTAAAACCGTATCGCAACACGGTGCTCCATTAGTGGAAGAAGAGCCTGCTGCAGAACTAGCTGAAGAGTTAGCTGAAAAGATAGCAGACGAGATAGCTGAACAGTTTGCTGAAGGGATTCTTGAAGTGGTACCTGAAGAGATAGCTGACGAAGTTCCTGAAGAGATAGCTGAAAAGATAGCTGAAGAGATAGCTGATGAAGTCCAAGAAGAGTTAGCTGATGTGGCAAAATTCGAGTCGGCTGTAGACATATTATTACTAGAAACCGAATCCGAAATTGTTCCTAAAACACCAGATGAAGCACCTACCATAGTGCACATTCAAGAACAATTCTTCGACAATGAAGAAATTGTTGCTGAAGTAAAACCACCAATACAGCCACCACCAACCGACGAAAGTGATGTTCTCTCCGCTGCTAGTAGCGGCTGTAGCATACTTTGTTGGGTAGAGGTGAGCATTTCACTTTCCATAATAGGCATAATGATTATCAATGGCAGATAATAGGCATTTATCCACTACATTTTGAGCCGCGTTTGCTAAGTGAAAAACGTAGAAACATGTATTTTTTACCGTGAGAATTAAACCTGTTATAAGGTGCAATAAGCCCATCTTCAGGTGAACTAGGTTTGTTGCATATAGGACAATTATTGTGAAGGGATCCGAGGGCTGTTTAAGAGGACTCATTCCCTTTGTATTCGCATTAACCATCGAGGAAAACATAGGAAAAACCTTTAGTCGGGATTGCCGGTCTTGACGAAATTTGAAACCAGGACCTCCCAAATCAGAGTCAGCGCTTAGCGCTCGAGTCAACACTCAATTAAATGTCACGGTAATGATTTGTTTTATTATTTTGTTGTGAAGCGAATAATAATTATTTTCCTTGTCTCGTTCACAGTCTACTACTGATCATAGACCGACGAAAGTACCACAAGTAGAAGCTTCACTCAAGAAAGACGTGACTTCAGCTTCACCAGGTACTCCGATGACATTAGAAGAATGGAGAGCAGTTACAAGCGCAACTAACGCACAGATTTCTCAAGTTGCCGAAATGGTTCAAATGTTGGCTAAAGAAACCAAAATGCTTGCATGCTATTGCAAAGCACAGAAACCTTGCGAGTCAGAGCCATGTCCAAAGGACGCACCATCAGTCGAAACTATCACACATGAGCCAATAAAAATTATGTCACAACATAGTGTTGAGAATGCACCCTCTTCTTCATCTATAACAAAGGAAACATCTCAACAAATCATAGCAAAACAATCGTCTATGGCATCTGAGATCAAGATAGAATCACAAGAAGTCCTCGCTAAATCACCATCCACGGCATCTGAGATCAAGACGGATCGCAAGAAGGCCTTGCTAAATCACCATCCACGGCATCTGAGATCAAGACAGGATCGCAAGAAGTCCTTGCTAAATCATCATCACGGCATCTGAGATCAAGACAGGATCGCAAGAAATTATTGTAGAATCACCATCTTCAACTCGAAGTCTTGCGATGAAGCCGTCCAAAACAGGCTCATATCTTGGCCTCAGAAAGCTCAGTTCTAAAAAGATGAGTAAAACGATGGCACTAGAGTCCAAAAGCAGTCCACACGATGTAACGACAATCATTGAAGAAAGTACCACACAATTAGCTAGCACACAAGATATGCCAGGTACCCCATCTATCAACGTCACAACAGACGATTACGAGGCACATGCAACTGGTAGCAAACAAGATAACGAATCCATCATTATATCAACAGAAGATTACGAAGCACATGTAAATGATAACACCTCGTTAGTTTCAACTCATTCAAGTGAATATGATGATTTTATTCCTAAAGTCGTCAGCTCAATAATTCGTAGAACTACAGATATGTCTGCTGAAAAACCTCCTCAAGAGCCATGCAGATGTAAACTAAGAAAATCAAGGAAATCCAGCAATGTTTTGGATCAGACACAAAGTGCTGAAAAGTGCATAGAAACGAGATCACCTAAGAAATGTAGATGCAAGAAAAGAGTACCGCCCTTACACACCATTCCCGAGTCAAAGCCCATTCTTGCAGGACTGGATAATGACAAAGGCAAGTTTCCGTCAGGTGACTATAAATCGTCATCTGCCGAATCAATCCCGCCACCAACTAAAAGGAAGTCGTCTGAAGCTGCATCACATCGCAGCATTAGAGCATCTCAAGAGAGCATCAAGAAATCTCCTTCCACATTACCCGTAGAGCAATCGATAGAAAATACGCAACCTATAATAACGTCTCGTCAAAGCGTTGACAGATCCCAATCTAAACATTCAAGGGAGCCATCGATTCCAAAGATGTTGTCTCAGCAAAGCGTTCAGAAATCACCATCTACAATACCCGTAGAGCATTCGAAAGAAAACATGCGATCTATAACAACTTCTCGACAAAGCGTTCAGAAATCTCCATCTACAATACCCGAAGAGCATTCGATAGAAAAGATGCGATCTATAACAACTTCTCGACAAAGCGTTCAGAAATCACAGTCAATTGGTCCAAGACAACAATCAAATCAACAGGTTCCATCTATATCAGAGTCTCATCAAAGCGTTCAGAAATCACAATCAATAGCTTCGAGACAGCAATCGAATCAACAGGTTCCATCTATATCCGAGTCTCATCAAAGCGTTCAAAAAATACAATCTCGGGCCTCAAGAGAACCATCAATTCCAAAGATGTTGTCTCAACAAAGCGTTCATACATCTCCATCTAAAGCTTCAGCACAGCAATCTGTTAAAAACACGCCTTCTTCTATGCAAGAAAAATCTATTTCACGTCTAAGTCAACCAAAGACATCCAGAGATATTCTGTCACACAAAAGCGTTGAGCACATTTTAGAAAATTTAGACTCATACGTAAGCGAACCAAGTCAATTGCAATCTGAAGAAGGCTATGAAGCAGATGTAAGTCAGGACTATGAACCCCTTTCATCAGCAGATCTGCAGAAGGATGACACAATTGTTAAGAAGCGTAAGAAACAATGCCGCTGCAAGAAATGTGGTATTGCTATAAAGAAGGATAAAGCAGATCAAGATATTCCAAGTGAAACTTCAAAGCAAAGTGAAGTCAATACAAGGCAAAGTTTGGCACAATGTGAGGATGTGCCACGTCAAGCTTCGAGGCAAAGTGAAGTCAATGCAAGGCAAAGTTTGGCACAACATGAAGATATGCCACGACAAGCTTCAAGGCAAAGTGAAGTCAATGCAAGGCAAAGTTTGGCACAACATGAAGATATGCCACGACAAGCTTCAAGGCAAAGTGAAGTCAATTCAAGGCAAAGCTTGGCACAACATGAAGATATGCCACGACAAGCTTCAAGGCAAAGTGAAGTCAATTCAAGGCAAAGCTTGGCACATGAAGATATGCCACGACAAGCTTCTAGGCAGAGCAGACATGACGCAGCCCTGACAGCGAAGCCAACACGCAGTCAGAAAATTGATCTAGGAATTTGCCCGTCCATGTGTCCTAAAAAGTCAGACATCTTCGAGAATTAAACTTATCGATAAACAATCTTAGTTGTTATAGCATTATAAACTTCTTGAAAAATGTTCGATGAGTGGCTGGTAAAATAAATAGACAAAACTCTTGGAATTCTAACTTTATTAAACGTAATTCTTTTGGCACGCTATCTCAATTTTACTTTATTTGAGTTTGGTTACTGTGTGGTCCAATGTTAACCAATACAGCCCAATCCTTGCTACAGTTTGTTTTGCAGTCATGTCGCCAATCCATGTTTGATAAGATTGCTAGAAATGGTAATCATGGTACCCACCATAAAAAGGTATACCCTCGACCAGACGTAAATCATGAGTATAGTGGATGCAGCTAGACCACGATCTACTTATGGCAGATGGTGTACTTTACATCTACCAGCCATATCTTCGTTCATATTTCATCCACATCGTACAACCCATTTATGCTTCAAAGCGTTTACTATTAAATACTATCATTTCTGAAAGAGAACAAGGAAAATGTCATAGTAAGGCCCAGGTTACGGTACAATATAGCATTATTAGGTGATTTCACAATCGTATGTTTTGTGGTAGCAAGAGCCAAGAACAAGAAGGAGCCACCTTAGAATTGGGAATTGTAGTGATAGTGACCAGGTAAAATAGGGCATATCTTAGGCCGACCCGAATTGAAAATGAGTTTTCAGTGATTGCTTCATGCATCACGTGGTTTGCAAGAAGATTTAATGGGGGCTACGAAAATGTGTATGAATACGGTCGCCACAGTACAAATAGGGCCATCGACCAACAACTTTGAGCGCTCCATGCACTCTCAGAGCAACTACTTTCTTCCGACAGACATGACCTTTGTCGGCGCCGTCAGCCACAATAACGGCATGCATGTGTAAAATTACCTGAACATATTAAAGAAAATATATTTTATTCGGGCCAACTAGTTACGAATTTACAAAGTAACATATTAATTATTGGGTCCACCGTGAACCGATAAATTGTCAAATTTTGGCAATTTTCGAGTTAGGTTCCATCGACAAAAATCACCCACAAAAAATAACATGGGAACGATCTTCATGCCGAGTGACATTGGAGGATTTTGATCCCAAAAAATGTTGGCCATTGATTATGTAATAGACAGTCTTTTGTTTAAATATGAAGAATTTTGTTTTGTAATTTTGGCAAGTGTTTTGGTCAAAATAATGCTGGTTACCAAGAAGGGGTGTGATTTTGGAATGCATATTCTTGCGTGTTTGAGTGTATATTTGTGTACAGTTTCAAGACACGATGTTGTGAAGGGCCATTTAAAATTGGAACGATGCTCTTGTATCTATGTGGAACAAGAAATAAGCAGCTAGGTCGAAGCCGAGTTAAGAAATTCACCAAAACGCCAATTTTTCCAAATTTCAGGATATAAAATTTAAAAAATCGTGTAAATCACAGTTACAAGACGTAATTTTTTAAAACTTTCATTTTAGTGTAGTATTATGCTTTATTCTTATTATGTGGTAAAAGGGGTAATACACCAAGAATGCTATTACACTTGATATTAAGCACCTTATGTCCCAGTGAATTCTTCTTTCTATTTGTCTGCAATTGCACTGGAGTGATTAAAGGGATTTATACTTTCCAAAATGTAATACCCTACTTTATTTTTTTCGTCGCGAAAATTGCACAAGTATACGGGTAATAAAATGTTGTGGGGAAAAGCATAAATCCAAATAGCCCAGGAGTGGAAGAAAATTTTGTATGGTGTACCCGGACAAAATTCCGAACAAGCTGAAAATTTGCACACATGTTCAGTTCATCATTGTAAACAATAGTTGAAAAGTCCCCTAAGCTCCGCCCGCGTGCGTCTTGAGATTATAGTGACACAAGGGCGTAAGTGCCAAAAATTTGTTATTTTTAAATTTAAACCCATTTTTTTGCACTAATATCTACAAATTATTAAATATTTTACGAAATAAAGTTTAAATCAGTCATAAGCTTCGACCCATGCGTGGCAAAGGGCGTAAGTGCCAAAAATATGATATTTTAAATAATTTCAATACATTTTAACATACGTTATGTGCAACTGCAAATTATACATTTTGACATATGTAAAAATTATTATGTATTCATACGAGGGGAAAAGTGTATTGTTCCCTTTTCTTCGACCAGTGTGTCTTGACACATGGTGCATAAGGGCGTAAGTGAAAAAGATATTTTATTTTTAGTTTCAACAAACACTTATTGACTTTTCGTTTACTTTGCAAATTATTTAGAAATTTGTACGAGACAAAAGTAAACATCTTCCCCCAAACTTCGTTGCTGGCGTCTTTTAAATTGGTGGTAAAAGGGCGTAACTGACATCATAATTCTATATTATAAGTTATATAAAATGGGCTTTTGACATTCAAATACGTTTATTGTAACATATGAATACCAAACAATGGGCACTCAATTGAAAATCCATGCATGCTGACTGACTTGCTATGGCCAGCTTGTTTGTAAAGAATCATTACAAAATTTTTGTAAGTAGCAGACTGGACATTACCAAACCTATAAAATAATTTTCTCCAGCATTCTCAAGCGGCTTGCATAGACGGATTTTAAAAGGGGATTCGAGCACGAGCTGTGGACAACCTATCTTGGGCTTGACTATAGTATCACATCACGATAGATAGAAAGCATGAGCAAAGATAGAAAAAAACATATTCAATACCGATTTGATTTTTTAAATGTCCGAGTGGGAAATGAACCCTTACATAGCGGACTGATTGCATGTGTGCCCGACGGGCATTGAACGCTACAAACTATATACATCCTATGTTTGCCATCAAGTTTTAGAGGGGATGGAAGGGTAGATCAATAAATGTGGGTGGTGGAATGGCAGCATATCAAATCTAAAGCTCACAGTACGCAGTTGCAAATGAAGCGCTACTGCTCAATGAAGTAAACGGAATGTACCACAGCAAAATCATTGTGATAAAACGGTAGAAAAACATAGACCAACTTATATCTTAAAAAACTTCTGCATATATTTCATTACTAATTTACTTTTGGTAACTGCAGCTTAGTAATTCCTACCAGCTTGGAACAAGAAGGTCTCCTGTGTCCGTCAAACACAAATGAACACACTGAGCCGCATTTATTCACAATCCAACTGAAACATGTATTTAGTATAGACTTCCTAGTAGGAAACAGGACGAGGTGGTGGCATCACTACACTACATGCAAAGTTTGACCACTTTACAGGAAAATATATGTTTTGGCATGGTAGTTTAATGTATATGGAGATTGAGCCCGCAAACTCTGTGACAATAATAATATGTGATTTTGTCGAGTTTAACAAAAGAAGACTTCGTCTAACAGTGAAAGTCGTCTTTGTGCCAAATGCGTCCTTCAGATCACCCATTATCCAAATAATGCTAAATTAAATAGTGTTGATGTTGCAGATAAACTTCAATGTGAGTGATGCGCAGTTATGCTTTTTGTCAATGAAGAAAAAAGGGACATGTACCTATCTTTACGCTTCACTATCGGTTCATAGTATTACTTTTTAAGTACGACCAGAGTAACTGGACACCAAAATTTAAAGTCAGTTTAGTGCCATGTTTGGGATTTTTCTTGAGGATGATGACCTTTAAATCTTCAATATATTGCCGGCTGATAATTGGCAAACGTACAAGCAAATATTTTAAATCATATGACTGAAATTTATTTAGTTTTTTCACCGCCCCTTTTGCCACTATATTACATCAAGAGTCACAGCTCCATGATCTGTAGTGATGTGACACTACAGACAGCCAAGCCCAAACTAGGTTGTCCACAGCTCCTGCTCGAATCCCTTTCAAAATCCGTTTTATTAATTTAAACTGAGTTGAGTTTTTCACGCTTTGAATATGTTAAAACTTTCCAGGGCAAAACACAAACCCGATCTTCGCCTAAATATGTCTATGCATGCCGTTGAGAATGTCGGGGTCAATATTTTATAAAATTTTGGGTTATGTCTAATCTGTACTTACAACGATTTTGTAATGGTTCTTTACATACAAGCTGGCCATAGCAAAGGTCAGTCAGCATGCATGGATTCTACATTGAGTGTCCATTGTATGGTATTTATATGTTAAAATAACGTAGTTGAATGTCCCAAAAACCCTTTTATATTAAATACTGAATTATGATGTCAGTTACGCCCCTTTTGCCACCAATTATCAAGACGCCAGCAACGAAGCTCGGAAAGATGTTTACTTTTATCCCGTACGAATACTTAAATAATTTGCATATATATGAATGTCAATAAGTTTGTTGAAACTGAAAATAACATATCTTTGTCACTTAAAGCCCTTATGCCAAACCATGTGTCAAGACACACTGGTCGAAGAAAAAATGATCAATTTCACGTTTCCGTCGTATGAATAATAATAATTTGCAGTTGCACATACGTATGTTAAAATGTATTGAAATTATTTAAAATATCATATTTTTGGCACTTACGCCCTTTGCCCCGCATGGGTCGAAGCTTATGACTGATTTAAACTTTACTTTCGTAGAAATATTAATAATTTGTAGATATTAGTGCAAAAAAATGGTTGAAATTTAAAATAACAAATTTTGGCACTTACGCCCTTGTGTCACTAAAATCTCAAGACGCAAGCGGCGGAGCTTAGGGGACTTTCAACTATGTTTACAATGAGAACTGAACATGTGTGCAAATTTTCAGCTTGTTCGGAATTTTGTCCGGGTACACCATACAAAATTTTCTTTCCCCTCCTGGGCTAATAATAATTTGGTAATATGTCAAAATGTATTGAAAATTTAAAATATCATACTTTTGGCACTTACGCCCTTTGCCACGTACGGGGGCGAAGCTTATGACTAATTTAACTTTTCTGATGTAGAAATATTTAATAATTTGTACCCTATTAGTTGTAAAAAAAATGGTTGAAAATTTAAAAGAAAACATTTTTGGCACTACGCCCTTTTGCCTTATATCTCAAGACGCACGCGGCGGAGCTTAGGGGACTTTTTAAATTTTTGCCCCAGAAGGTATTGGGGCAAGTGTGCAAATTTACAGCTTGTTGTTTTGTTGTTATTTGCAGTTGCACATATGTATGTCAAAATGTATTGAAATTAAAAATATCACAACTTTTGGCAAATTACGCCCTTTTGCCACGCACGGGTCGAAGTTTATGACTGATTTAACTTTACTGGGCGTAGAAATATTTAATAATTTGTACATATTAGTGTAAAAAAATGGTTGAAATTGAAATAAAATTTTTGGCATTACGCCCTTTTGCCCCTATATCTCAAGACGCACGCGGCGGAGCTTAGGGGACTTTTCAACTATTGCTTACTAGGCTAATCTGAGCCTGTGTGCAAAATTCTCAGCCCGTTCGGAATTTTAGTCCGGGTAAAAGTCTTCCACTCCTGGGCTAAAAGTTAAATCATTGAGCTGGTAAATCTAAGCGAATCTACTTGGGGGAAAAATTAAATTAAATATTCGTCGAGATTATACTTGGCATGTCCAATATTACAGGAATATTTTAGCGGAGTTTTGGCAAAATTCAACAGTATTTCAACCTAACAGATGCAAAATAATATTGGGATTTTTTTTAAAGAAGTGTATTTTTTTATTTCTACCAGTGCGTAAAAGGCCTGGTGTGGGAAAGAGAAATACCCATACTGTGCAAGATGACAATATACAAGACCTATTTCATACCGATTCACACATATGCGACAGAGACCTGGACTATGTGTGACAGAGAAGAAAGCCAAATCCAGGCGGCGGAGATGAGATTCCTGAGGAGCACAGTAGGCAAGACAAAGAGATAACATTACGAACATCAGAGAGATGCTAGGGGTGGAGAAGTCAGGTGACAGGATGGGAAGGACACGTCTGAGATGGTTTGGGCATATGAAACGAATGACGGAAGAGAGGATGCACAGGAGAATGTATGAGAAAAGGATCGAAGGGAGAAGGAGACGGGGGAGACCACGAAAGAGATGGAAGGAGACCATAGCAAGAGACCTACATACTAGAGGAGAGAGCTGGGAGGATGTAGCAGAGACTCGATTGTGGGAGGATAGAAAGAAGTGGAAGAATTTGGTCGCAAAACCGAAGCTGACCCTGCCAGAAGCAGGAAACGGCGATGGATAATGATGATGAATGATGATGATTTTTTTAATGACATTTAACAATTTAAAGAAGTACAACACGTAGTTCCCACTTTACAAGATCCGTAGATGATAAATTAATAATAAATCATTTTCCTTGAAATCTCTGAAAAAGAAGGCTCCTTCTGACTTTGACCAACTGCTCAGTACCACTGCCTTAGCGACATCAAGCAAGCCATGTACTTATTTACGTATCTTGTTTTGTTTTTACTCATACAAGCTAAAATTTGCAGTTGACGTATGGTTTTGTGATGCTGCTTGCATGTTGTACTGTAATTCCGTCAGTTTTGTGCCCAAATTTGAGTCAAGTGTACATTGTAGGTAACTGTCTTAGACGGGAGTTATGCCGAGTGCAGGCTGCTACTCGCCCGAGAGAGCCGCTACAACATACTACATCGGAGACGAGGATACAGACGGGCGACGATCAGGCTATGGACTTCACCGGTGGCAGAATCCAAAGGTTGGGAACATTGTCTAAATTTCTTCAAAGTGTTGAATATATTTCTCTCTTTTGGTTTGAACTACCGTAGGCCTATTCATTGAAAGTGAGCTTGGCAACATAAGCAATAGCAACGCCACAATATGCATCTGATTCCAAATTGTCAGAGCCTTAATATTGACCAACAAGCCTTTTACCGTTTCGCAGTGGCTGCACCGCTATGTGGGCCAGTTCTTCCTGGATTGCATGCACGGGGAAGGCGCCTACAAGTGGTACAGAAACTACCGCAAACTCCCGGACGAGCCTCACATTTCCTACGAGGGAAACTTCTATGCGAATGACCTTGAGGGATATGGCCATCTCTCTTTCACAGAGGGATCCTCTTTCGAGGTAAAGATACTAATTTATAGGTAGTTAAAGTATACCTACCAATTTCACGGTCAGAAACAAATCTGAAGCGTCGTTGAAATCCAACACTGCTGGACAGAAATCGGATTAGAACTTAGCCTAAACATGATATTAACATCCAATACGGAAAAATTACAGAAACAGCAGAATTTTCCGTGGCAGTAGTAACGACATTAGGGCTGCAGATGCCTTCAGTACAAGCTGTTTGGACTGGGAACACTGTCTGTTCCTTTAGCACTTGGGATTCCAGAGACTCTTTTAAAAGAGAACCATGTTAGCCTTTTTGAGCAAAGATTACTGACTTTTCTGTTGGCACCATGTATTTATTTAAGACTTCAAGCATAGCCAGCTATTTAAGGCTGTTTTTACTGACTGTTCTAGTAGTACTTTGTATTCCAGGGACTGTTCAAGGAGAACCAGCTGTTTGGACCTGGAATACTCACCGACGCGGACGGGAAACAGAGCGTGGGGTTTTGGCAAGGTTCCTCGCTCGTGCGCTTGAGTGAAGTGCTGCTCGGCATTCCCCAGGTCACCCACTCGCCTACTGCGAAGGCCAAACTGCTGCGATTCAAACGTCTCTTGGATGTGAACGAGGTAGAGTCAAGAGTGGAACTGGGGGGGAACAAGAGGGACTAGACCTATAGCATGAATGCTATAGTATAGACTATAGAGATATTTTCAAGTCAACTTGCCTTCATCAAATTTCAGGGTAAAAGAAAAATGGTATCAGAATCGGTCCTTGTGAGACACTGCTATTACATGACTTACTACCTACTATGCATTACTTCCAATGACAAATGGTAATAAATGCAACTTTTGACAAAAGTTTTACGGATTATTCCAACTTGAACCAATGGGTACCTATTCTAGTACCTACCTACATCAAACGCGCTATTAACAATATGCATCCTTATCTAATCTTACTGCACAGTCTGTAATATTAAAATGACGTAACTTCAGGTGACGAGAGTCGTCGACGTTGCCTCTAACACGATGACGAAGGTTGGCGCACCGAAGCGAGTCGCCCAACGTCACGGCCTCCTGTACAACCCAGACATTCGCGACCGTCGCAGCATGTTCTTCAACGAGCCCGCCTTCAGGGGGGCGTGTTGCTACGGACGCCCCGCCCACTGCGACGCGCGCAGCGACATCTTCGTCGAGGTGGACATGGACGAGCCGAGGAAGGGACCCGAGAAGGAAGTGAAAGTTGTTTACAAGAATCAAAACATAGCAAAGGAAACAATGAGTATCAACGGCCTGGTTGAGGAGGTACAGTTTGTCATATTGTTAATCTTCAAAAGGACTGACTTACAATAATATTTTCCTTTTCTTACTCAAACAGTACTGTAGGCCTACAACTCTAAATTTATTATAGAGATGATTATATAAATATAGGGTGAGATATTAATATTAATCGGTTTATTAGTTTGGTGTTAATGTTTGTACTATCAATGATGTAATATAAAATATTGCACTTGTTGGGACCTGAGTTGTGTTGTCAATCATCATTATTCAAAACTGCATTGGGTCAGTAATAGCTCAGACAAGGCCCACGTCATAATGGCGTAGGAGGACTAGAGTCACGGAGTCCAGTGACAAGGTCGCTGGGTAAGGCAGCCTGGCTTGAGATGGGACCAGCGTTGTACATGCGTCAGCAAGGACTCCACAATAACAGATATCATTGTTCAACGTACATTTTTTTAAATGAACCTTCATTAGAATCTTGAAACATAAAACATAGGCCTAGTGTCAGAAATGGTTTCTCAACCCAAGCCCTGATTGCCCGCTCTGAGGATTATTAAATAAATATTCTTCAGAGCAAGGCAGTACTTTCGGTAGGCCTACTTGACATGAAACAGGAATTCTTTCAAATCCCATTTTTGAGGAAAAAGCCGATCTCTTCATTTTAATTCGCCCTGAGGTAGGTTTAGGTTCATGAATCTCCCCTTCGGCCTTTGCTCGGCGCCAGAGGTGTTTCAAATTTAGAGACATTGATGGTGTTGAAATATACTTGAATAATGTTGTTGTAGTAAGTCACACAGTTCAAGAACACGACATGATCCTGGCCAGAGTTTCAAAAGTGTCCCATCCCCGTCATCCCATCAAATTCAAACTATTGAGGCTGCTGAGCATGACAAAAAACAGAAGACCTATATTATCATTTTTTTTTTTACAAATCACGGCTCCCCTGCGTGATCTGACAAAAATGACACATTGTAAAAATGTAATGGTACTTAAGAAAAGACGCAATAGTCTTATGCAATTATTGTTAAATACCTGGTTTTGGAATGGATTGAATGTTATTTCGAAATTGTTAGATTGCTTTGATGAACGAAAAAGAAAGAGAATTTAATAAATTCTTTTAATTTCACCCTCGATCTGCCGCTGTGTACATCTGAATGTTCGTCACGTGTCTTCTATAACCTCCCTCTCTGTTGTCAGGTGATGAAGGAAGACGTGCTCAAGCTTCGAGCCATCTCGGATCTGGAAGGAAGCAATACTATTGTCCCTGAAAGAAATGTCAAGCAGGTGAAGGCAACACATTTGGTTGCGTGGAACAACGAGAATCGCATGATGGACATGTTGCTGCACGTTTTCCTGCAGAGATATCATGAACCCATGGTCTCATTTGACATCAAGGTATTCTTCAGTGTTGTTAACTAGTCTGTCTTAACCAATGACGTTCACAAAGTTCATCATTTTATGATTTTATGATGATGATTTTTATGATTGTGAAGAGTAGACTCATGTACTACCCGACGTTTGGCGATATGGATCAATGTAGACAACCTGCCATTAGCGTTAGGACTCAAACCGCACTATAAACTCAATCTCAACAGGTCAATAGTGTGGATAAGCGGATGAAACGTCCAAACAAAGAAGGAAAATTATGGTTATGATACTTTAGGAAATCCTGCGACAAATTTCCATCATACGGAATTGTGCCGACCACCTGTAGGATTAGTGAAACTAAGGTATGCGCTGAGTTTCATCTCACACCGGCGTTTGTGTTAACTTGTTTTTTGTTTTGTTTATTTATTATTTAAATTTGCACTAGACTAGTAGATTTCTTTTCCGTTGCAAACAGAGACTTATAATAGCTGTTCATAGATAGTTTTCTATTATACTGTCGTAGCACACACTTCGTGCTGTTTCTAGAGAATGCTGAGCGGAGATCGAGGTAGCTTCAAAGAACCCGGAGTCGCAGAGAAGATGAAACAGACAGTTCCTGGAGATGTGCGCATACGGACTGGACAACGAGGTCTACGAGATGATTGCGTCCGATGATGTAGATCTCAATGTATCAGACGGGAGGGGAAACACAGGCCTGTTCTTCGCGGTGGTAAGTGTGACCTTAGCATTCGAGCCTAGACCACATTCAACCACTGATTCAGCTCCAGATAAAATTTCTCACCTTGGCAGCACAATTTTTTTAAGATACGAGTCTTTTTGCCTTACAAGTATTTTGTTAAATATTGCAGTTATGACGCCCCTCCAAATTCCTTAAAAAGTGCTAACGGTAAAGCTGCAATTCTACTGTAGGTACCCGTATTCCTTTTCATCCTATTTCTTCCGCGAAGTGTTATTAGGAATACCATGCGTAGGGTGAGGGCTATTCAATGAGTCGGATGTACGTTAACTCGCATTATAGCGTATCATGTTTGGAGTTGGTGTGAGAGTTGGGGATGCCAATATTATGTTTGTCTTCTCATGGAGTTGGAATCAGGGTGAACAAGGGTTTAAACGACACAGTCTGCATGTTTTGCTAGGCTGGCGACCACGAGGAAGTGATACGAGTGCTGATCAGTGAGGGCGCGAACATCAACCAATTGAACGACGAGGGATTCACGCCCTTGACCTTGGCCATCACTAGATACCTGGCCGTGCTCTACAAGGTGAGCTCTCCGACCCTATACCTGGCGCTACTGCACACACTTATTGTCATAAGGGGCTTTGACTCATGTATTAAGAATGTACTACTTGGTGTGGGCACGCAATCGATTTTGATACTTTTGACAATTATTATTAACTGGAAAAAATATAGGTCACAATTTTGACTTATCGACAGTTATGTTTGCATATTATGTCCTTTGTCATAGCATAAATGTTTTTAAATGGCAAGCGCTCCATTTAAATAAAATGTTTGTGAGTGCTTACCATGTGAAGGTGACCATTGTTCACACTTACGGTTTTTCTTTATTTTTCTCTAAACGCCAAAAAAATTTATTGAAGAAAATATGATATTATATAAACAAACACAGATAATTATTAAGGCTGGTAAAATTATCTCGAAAATGTCACAAATCACTGCTATTTTCATTTGTTGGTATAAGGTTAAGAACTGGGAACTGGCGTTCTTGCCGCCTACCAGTCAGTTAACTGGAGTGAGCTTGCCTGAGAAGGCGTTGAAGTGGAGGGCTCGGGAGTCTGCACGGACCCTCTACTATGGATCGGACGATGAAGAAGGGCTGGACGACGACGACCTCTTAAAGCGGTACCTGCAGCAACTTGAGAAGATCAAGAAAGGTTTGTCATGCGGCACTGGACGAGAGATAAACGAAAATATTCTTGACTTTTTAGAAGTATTTGAAAGCAAAATTTACTTAGTCTATAAGTTGACATTTACTGGAAGCCGGCATTAGCAAACACACACCATCATGTTGGCAACCCTTTTTCAAATCAGAACCTGGGATTTGGTATGGAAAAATTTCATTTTTTTTTTTAGTTTCTGTTGGGGCCCCTACCTCCAACTCCAAAAACAGCTTGTCAATCGAAAGTAGCAAATTAAATTAGTGAAAGGTACCCAGTGCTAACATTTGCTTCACTGCATGGCACAAAAAAGTTAGGCAATACCGCACAGCACCTGGCGTTCAATTTACTAAGTTGTCACTGTCGATTGCAGAGAATCACCGGTGAACAATTGATCTCTTTCCTCGAGACATAATTTGACTCCAGATTGGAAGCTTGTTGAAATAATACGTGGTAGGCCGAATAATGACAAGCGGTGCGTGGGCGCTCCAACCAGCTGAAATAACACTAAAAACCCACAGATATAAAAGTAAGGTTATGTTGATAGAATGCCAATCGGCTGGAGTGAATAAAAAAAAAGAAAGAGTTGTAAGTATTTGAAGGAGTGCAGTATTCTAGTACATGAGGTCGAAACAACCTAGAGTGTTCCTTACAGGCAATAAGGGTCAACAGAAGAAGGGAGCCAAGCTGCTCGTCCCGCCTCGAAGAAAGTTCGTGTTGAGTCTGGCGCCTCAACCACCGCTGCCACCTCCGCAGAAGCCGCCCAAGAGCAGAACACCCTCGCCCAGCAAGAAGAAGAACAAGAAGACTGAGGAGCCAGCTGAACCGGTGGATCCGGACAAGCTCGACGAGGAAGAACTCGCAAAGTAAGTTTGCTAAACATGGTTTTCAAATTGCTTTAAAGATGCTCAATTGGAGAAATATTTAAATCAACGTTTTTGAAACTGGTCTCTCAGAGTTGGCTTTGATGCAGGGAAGTTTAACCTGAAAAATACATAAATTTGCTCTATTCTATTGGAAAGTTATGACAATAATACTTGACATGAGAGTGTGGCACCAAGTGGTGTAAGTCATAAAAGCAAGATTCAAGTTTGTCTAAAAAGCACTTAACTCCATTTCGTTGACAAGAGCATATAACCGTTTACAATTTACTAGATCTGGTTGATACCTTGCCGTCCAATGTGGCTTCTTACAAATACCTCCAGTCTTTTTGGGCCAATTTTCGGAATAAATGAACAAAAATGTCTAGTATCAAAGGGTCCCAGATAAAGTGGTCACCAAGACTCACACGTTGTTCACTGGACAGAGTTGTTCCAGGCTACATCAGATCGAGGAGACCATCCGACTGTTGATCAGCCTGGGTGCCGTGGTGAACACGGGCGAGGTCCCCCTCTCCCCCCTCGCGCTCTCCTTGTTCTCCAAGAACGAGAGTCTGGCTCAGCTGCTGCTCTCTTCTGGCGCCAGTCCCAGCGAGGAGGTCCTGGCTTACGGCGGTGGGCTCACCCCGCTCCACATAGTGTGCCTGATGCAGCCCGGGGAACACTCGGCGCGCATGGCCAGGACGCTGCTGGACAACGGCGCGGCCAGCCATGGCTGTGACGCAGGTCATTAGATCGGGAACCACACAGTAGAACGAGAGTCTGGCTCAGCTGCTGCTCTCTTCTGGCGCCAGTCCCAGCGAGGAGGTCCTGGCTTACGGCGGTGGGCTCACCCCGCTCCACATAGTGTGCCTGATGCAGCCCGGGGGGGACTCGGCGCGCATGGCCAGGACGCTGCTGGACAACGGCGCGGCCTCCATGGCTGTGACGCAGGTGATTAGATCAGGACCACACAGTAGAACGAGAGTCTAGCACAGCTGCTGCTCTCTTCTGGCGCCAGTCCCAGCGAGGAGGTCCTGGCTTACGGCCGGGGGGGCCTCACCCCGCTCCACATAGTGTGCCTAAATGCGCCCGGGAACCCACTCGGCGCGCATGGCCAGGACGCTGCTGGACAACGGCGCGGCCCCATGGCTTTTGACGCAGGTGATTAGATCAGGACCACAGTAAAAACGAGAGTCTGGCTCAGCTGCTGCTCTCTTCTGGCGCCAGTCCCGCGAGGAGGTCCTGGCTTACGGCGGTGGGCTCACCCCGCTCCACATAGTGTGCCTGATGCCGCCCGGGGAACACTCGGCGCGCATGGCCAGGACGCTGCTGGACAACGGCGCGGCCTCCATGGCTGTGACGCAGGTGATTAGATCAGGACCACACAGTAGAACGTGAGTCTGGCTCAGCTGCTGCTCTCTTCTGGCGCCAGTCCCAGCGAGGAGGTCCTGGCTTACGGCGGTGGGCTCACCCCGCTCCACATAGTGTGCCTGATGCAGCCCGGGGAACACTCGGCGCGCCATGGCCAGGACGTGCTGGACAACGGCGCGGCCTCCATGGCTGTGACGCAGGTGATTAGATCAGGACCACACAGTAAAAACGTAAGTCTGGCTCAGCTGCTGCTCTCTTCTGGCGCTGGTCCCAGCGAGGAGGTCCTGGCTTACGGGGGGGCTCACCCCGCTCCACATAGTGTGCCTGATGCCCCCCGGGGAACACTCGGCGCGCATGGCCGGGACGCTGCTGGACCACGGCGGGGCCCCTCCATGGCTGTGACGCAGGTGATTAGATCAGGACCACACGTAAACGGGGGTCTAGCTTAGTGCTGCCTCTCTTCTGGCGCCAGTCCCAGCGAGGAGTTCCTGGCTTACGGCGGTGGGGTCACCCCGCTCCACATAGTGTGCCTGATCCCAGCCCGGGGGAACACTCGGCGCGCATGGCCAGGACGCTGTTGGACAACGGGGGCGGCCTCCATGGCTGTGACGCAGGTGATTAGATCGGGACCACACGTAAACGAGGGTCTAGTTTAAATACTGCTTCTTCTGGCGCCAGTCCCACGAGAGGTCCTGGCTTACCGGTGGGCTCACCCCGCTCCACAAGTGACCTGATGGCAGCCCCGGGGAACACTGGGCCGCGCATGGCCAGGACGTTTGCTGGCCCCGGCGCGGCCTCCATGGCTGTGACGCAGGTGATTAGATCAGGACCAACAGTAGAACGAGGGCCCTAGCTTAGCTGCTGCTCTCTTCTGGGCGCCAGCCCCAGCGAGGGGTCCTGGCTTACGGCGGTGGGGTCCCACCCGCTCC
Source organism: Sweltsa coloradensis (assembly GCA_024449915.1). Classification (NCBI taxonomy): domain Eukaryota; kingdom Metazoa; phylum Arthropoda; class Insecta; order Plecoptera; family Chloroperlidae; genus Sweltsa; species Sweltsa coloradensis. The sequence goes on from JAMZAV010000676.1 coordinate 249,382, forward strand.
CATAGTGTGCCTTGATGCAGCCCGGAACACTCGGCCGCGCATGGCCAGACGCTGCTGGACACGGCGCGGCCCAATCATGGCTGTAAACCAGGTGATTAATCAGGACCACACAGTAGAACGAAGGGTCTAAGCAGGCTGCTGCTCTCTTCTGGCGCCGGTCCAGCGGGAGGTCCTGGCTTACGGCGGTGGGCTCACCCCGCTCCCCCATAGTGTGCCTGATGCCGCCCGGGGAACAACTCGGCGCCATGCCAGGACCTGCGGACAACTGCGCCCCCTCCAGGGGCCTGTTGAGCGCAGGTGATTAGATCAGGACCACACAGTAGAACGAGAGTCTAGCACAGCTGCTGCTCTCTTCTGGCGCCAGTCCCAGCGAGGAGGTCCTGGCTTACGGCGGTGGGCTCACCCCGCTCCACATAGTGTGCCTGATGCAGCCCGGGGAACACTCGGCGCGCATGGCCAGGACGCTGCTGGACAACGGCGCGGCCTCCATGGCTGTGACGCAGGTGATTAGATCAGGACCACACAGTAGAACGAGAGTCTAGCACAGCTGCTGCTCTCTTCTGGCGCCAGTCCCAGCGAGGAGGTCCTGGCTTACGGCGGTGGGCTCACCCCGCTCCACATAGTGTGCCTGATGCAGCCCGGGGAACACTCGGCGCGCATGGCCAGGACGCTGCTGGACAACGGCGCGGCCTCCATGGCTGTGACGCAGGTGATTAGATCAGGACCACACAGTAGAACGAGAGTCTGGCACAGCTGCTGCTCTCTTCTGGCGCCAGTCCCAGCGAGGAGGTCCTGGCTTACGGCGGTGGGCTCACCCCGCTCCACATAGTGTGCCTGATGCAGCCCGGGGAACACTCGGCGCGCATGGCCAGGACGCTGCTGGACAAGGGGCGCCGGCCCCCAAAGGGCTGTGACGCAGGTGATTAGATCAGGCCCTTCACAGTAGAACGAGAGTCTAGCACAGCTGCTGCTCTCTTCTGGCGCCAGTCCCAGCGAGGAGGTCCTGGCTTACGGCGGTGGGCTCACCCCGCTCCACATAGTGTGCCTGATGCAGCCCGGGGAACACTCGGCGCGCATGGCCAGGACGCTGCTGGACAACGGCGCGGCCTCCATGGCTGTGACGCAGGTGATTAGATGAGTTGATCCAATGGCGTAAGAACCGGGGTGAAGGGGGGGCAAAACTAACGTGAGTTAAATATTAATACCAGAATTTCTGTAGTAAATATGCACATGCACTTATACAATTTTTGACAGTCACCTTAGTAAAACGAAAATGTTTTCCTGTATGATTCGTCATTACATAAAAAGAAAGGTAGAAATTTACTAAAATGGTCCACTTCACGTTCATTTATTTAGGTTTTAGATCGCAGATAGTTGCTGTTAAACATCGTTTACAGAGCCCGAGTAAAGTGAAAACATGACGAAATAACTGTAGTATGGTGAATTTTTTTACAGACCCCAGCTGCCGACCACAAAATCTACTAATAATTCCCCCTCCACCCCCTACTTTCAAAACGCTCCTACGCGGCTGATCAGATCAGACAAGGTCCTCATCAGGACCACACAATAGATCATGATTTCTATTGTGTTATTCGCTGCCTAAAAACGATCCACCTTTGGTGGGGCCGGTTGACAGATTACTAGCGTCCGACAGCAATGAATCCATAAAATAGACCCCAAAAGGTTCGACACTTGAAAATGATGTTCATTACCTCGGTTGGCTCGCTACCATCATCTAGTGGGCTTACATAGTTATTTTGATAAACAATCTAGTGGATGAAACTCTTTATTAGACGAGTGAGCGCAGCGAACGTAAGTCTTCCCTAAAAGCTATACTTGAAACGGGCTTTGCCGTGAGCATTGTCCAATGTAGTATGTTAAATGTCTGTCTGTCTGTCCAGGCTCATACGGCCGAACGGCCAAATAGACTGAGCTGAAATTTTAAACACACATCCGTGACCAGGTAACTGAGAACTGCTAACAAAATGAGCAAGATCCATTCCGATTTAAAACTACAATAAATAAAATGGGATTTTAAAAATATCGGTAGCATTTGTTTAGATTTTTCATATGAAAAATAGGCCACAGCCTACGATATAAAAAAACAATTCAGATATAGTCGCTATCAGTCGGTGATTTTTCGTATGTTTTTGTTGTCAACACGGTATGTCATTCTCTAAAGGTTATGTCATTATTCTTGTTTAAATTCATCAATTAATTAATAATGATGACCAATTGACCATCCACAAGATACAGTGCAATACCGCAGTAGACCCTATACAGTATACACGCAGTACTACGCCATATAAAGGTATAATTAAAATCGTAGACTAGACCACCTACTTTATTCTAACCTGCGTCATGAATGTGAGATATGTGTACGCTTTACGTAGGCCTAAACCATATGGTCGTGCATTTGGCACAGAGCATTGCTCTGCATATCGTATCTCATCTCGCAAACATCAGCTGGTAAGTACAAAAGAGAAGTACGTATATATACTCCCCGAAAAGATGCGACCTCTGGCAGTCGTCGTCGGGGACCTCTACCCTTCCCTGACAACCCCCTTGACGACGATGACCATGATAACACGAACGATGCCAAAGACGATGACGACCACGACGTGAGAACCCCTTTTCTTTCACCTACTCGTGGCTGGTTCTGACCAGCATAGGATTTCCTCCCTAAATCCCTTAGAGTGGAGCATCATAACCGAACGGTTGACGCGCCCTGAAACCAAAACTAAAAACCATTTTCTCTGTTCGCCTCCCTAAGCTGAAATTGTCTTTAATTTTTCATTGACGCTGGAGGCAGTATCTATACAAGTGTAGGAGTCGTACACTAGCTGGCCGTTCCATTTAGCCTGGGGTGTATCTGTTGATCAAGTGTCTGTGACCACAAATGATTGTTCAATGATTATACTAGGGAAACGCTAAAAGTCGTTGTTAAACGAGTGAGTGAGCCATGTGTTGAGTACCCGGTAACGTTCCCTTTCCTCCTCATATACCTAAGGCCTACCTAGCCTATCGTAGGCTAGAGTGGCGCATTATGGCCTTACAGTTGACGCGCCCGTATACCAACTAAACTCAAAACCCTATTAATTATACATGTATAATAATTATCATCAAACTTAAATGCAAATGTTCCCGGGTACTCAACACATGGCTCACTCACTCGTCCAACAACGACTTTGGCGTTTCCCTAGTTACCTACGTACTGAAAAGTTTCGTTTCTAAAATCTACCGACAGATTTACATTATTTTATATTGCCATTGAGTTTATAGTGAATAGTTAGAGTTCCAGCGCCTGTGGTGGCTTGTCTACTGCGCTGTTATCGTCAAAATACTCTAGTCGGCTGATAAAGTTTCGGCAAACAATGACTCGACGACCACAATGCGCTGATATGCGCGTCATTTTCATGCTTTGCTGTAACTCTAGAGCGTATTTTACGCGGTACTGCGCGGGAGACAAGCGGTCACCGGCGTATGGTCTCTAACCACACTATCAACTCAATGGTATTAGCGAAATTCATGTTTTGCTTGTAACTCTAGAGCGTATTTTACGCGGTAGACAAGCGGTCGCCGGCGTATGGTCTCTAACCACACTATTAACTCAATGGTATTAGCGAAATTCTTTGAACGGGTTGATTTTATCTTGACTTATTCTTCTTCCTATCATTATCTTGGTTGACGAATATCAACTGATCATCATCATCATTATCTATCACCGCTACCTGCATCTGGAAGGGTCAGCTTGGGTTTAGCAAGAAAATTTTCCACTAATTTATTTCCTCCCACAATCGTATCTCTTCCACATCTTCCCAACTCTCTCCTCTTGCCTTCAAGTCTCCTGACTGATGAAATCGTTAAAACAAAAATGGTGTATTTCTTTCGACGATTATGAAAGGAGGTCTTGTTGAACATGTTTTGCATTGTAGTGTTGCGTTTCGCGTCGTTGTTGATAGATTGGTTCCCGAGTCAAGCGATGTAGTTACAATCAGTGCCGCGAGACTGTGCATCAAATGTCACGCCTTGTTTGATATATGGCTACTTGATGCTCGCTCTGAACGAGAGTCCGACACAGACTGAAAGGTCAGGGTGGCGCCAAACCACCCCTAGCGACGCGTAGACTGGGGCGCCGCGGCGGGCGTCAGCGACATCAGCTGTTTCTGTTTGTTAGCTTTGCGAACTACGTCGGGCCGAGTTACCCCAGACTATGGTATGTTTCACTCGGAGCTACGACCAATACATGCGACGAAACCAGGTTTTACTCCCGTTTATAAGATTTACACCTCTATAAGGGTAGTTCGTAATTTCGTATTGTTATGAATTGGAGATCATGGGTTGTGATCGAGTAATTGGAGAGAAGAACATCAATAACATTAATTTTCGATCAGTATTTTCTTAGAAGAAATCAAGAATACAACATTTATGAGAATTTATAATGTGCACCGGTAAAACGTTTTAATTCAAATTCACATATCATCCTAAAAAATTAATTCGGATTTTAAAGTATTAAAGTTATATTTAAAGCTTCTGTAAGGACTTGATTATTACGTTGGATTAAACATTAAAAAAGTAAGAATAAATGTTGAAGATGTTTAATTATATGGGGATTTTAAGAAATAAAGTAAATAAATAAAATAATTACTTATTTAGATTCTGCCCAGTCATCAGTCACAAAACTGATTTTCAGTGAGAGGCTTTAATTGCGCCGACATATCGACCGATTAGCAAACGGAGAATATAGGAGAAAATAATGACTGTTATGGGTAAACTAACCAAGTATCAAATCAGGACAGTCATTTTGAGCAGTCTTGGATTAAATTGACACCATACCACACTATAGTGGAAGTCTCAACTCCACATGTCACATTGCATGTCTTCTAAAAACTGTCCTCAATAATCTCTCTTACTTTCCTGAAACGAAGAGAGATTTGATTTGATTTGATTTGATTGTCGTCTTTATTGATGGCGGGATTAAGGCCTGTTAAGTCTTCTCTTCCATCCAACCACTTCCTAATTACAACAAATCACGACATTACAGGAAAGAGAGAGAGAGAAGAGAGAGAGAGAGAGAGAGAGAGAGAGAGAGAGAGAGAGAGGGGGGGGATGAAATTCTCGACAATGGAGATTCCAATCTTTGAGAAACCCCCGGCATCGCGTGACCCCCTGACATCGCAACAGAGTAAGATTCATCGTTATCTTCTAAGCCAGGGAAATAAAATACAATTCCAGGTAGATTAATGTAGTCCACGCGGCGCAATAAAGAACTGAATGTTGAGTCGTAAAACTCCTGGATAGCCGCACTATTTCCGCAGCCTTCGAATAGTTTGAGAAACACTGAGCTCTCATCATATTCCCCCCTCTCTCGCGTTGCAGTGACAAGTATATCTATCCCACACGTTTTGTATTATTAACTGACGTCTACGTCTATCCGATTCAGTTATTTATTTATTTTATTTATTTTATTTATTTTATTTATTTATTTAACGTCTATCCTATTCAGTTATAAAAACTGATTTACAAAGGAGGACAACTAAATAAATCTATTTAAAACACTTTTAGTGGTAAAACTCTATTTATTATAATAAATTACAACGTTTCGGAAATGACTTTAACTTATTCCGTCTTCAGGTTTCTTGTTAAAAACAAAAAATCATTTTATCAAAATATATCAAAACAAACAAAGACAATAGCCAAGGTGAATAAAATTAAACATTTCACACATAAGTTGACAAAAACAAGGTAGTACAAATAAAAAGGCTATTTCTTAGTGTTTACTAAAGGAATCCACATTGGAGGAAAAAAGGTACTTGGCTGGCTTATACATGTGTCTTTTAATGTTATCAAAGCTGCTTCTTTCAATTTCCTTTTTTTCCAACATGGCTCCTTTAGTAAACGCTTAGATTGTAGAAAGTCGAATTTATGAACCTTGTCCCATGCATGTTCTACTAGTTTCGATGACATAAGATAACAACCATCTGACTTCTCAATGTTTTTTCTATGCTCATTAACTCGAACATGCATAGGACGTCCGGTTTCTCCTATGTATACAGCATCACAGTTTCCACAAGGAATCTCATAAACACAACCCTTGTTCATTTGGACTTCATTTACAGGTTTAGTTTTTTGCAAATGGCTTCTAATGGTATTGACTGATTTAAAAGAAGTTTGAATTTTGAATTTTGATCCAATACGTCGAATAGATTCTGAAAGACCTTTATGATAGGGAATATGAGCATAAGCTTTAGGCTGAACACGTTCTTTCTTGATTTTCGGTGTACGGTTGATGATGTCTTTGGGATACCCATTATTCACTAGAGATGTTTGGATGATTTTTACTTCCTCGTCGAAGGACTCTTTGCTAGAGCATAAATTTTGGGCTCTATGAACTAAACCCAATGCAATACCAGTCTTGATGTTGTCGGGATGGTTTGACTCAAAATTCAGATATCTTCCTGAGAAAGTAGGTTTTCTGTAGACCTTCATCGTCAGATCATTGTTGGATTTTCTTAGAAGGATATCCAAAACGGAAGTTCACCATCTTTCTCTTCCTCTATAGTGAATTGTATGGAATCATGCACAGTATTCAAATCCACCAAAAAATCAGCAAGTTCTTGATTGCCCTTCGTCCAAACAGCAAACACATCATCAATGTAACGCAACCAAATTTTTGGTCTGTTAGGTAGTATGGATGTCATATTCTCTTCGAATTCTTCCATAAACACATTTGCTAAAACTGGAGATAAAGGAGAACCCATAGCAAGTCCATCGTTCTGTTTGAAAAATTCATTTCCATATTGAAAGTATGTTGAAGACGTACACAGAGTAAGGAGTTCCATAATACTACTCACGCTCAAATTCGACCTGTTCTTTAATGATCTGTCAGCCAGTAATCTTGATTTAACAATGTTTAATGATTCATTTAAAGGAACATTAGTAAATAAACTTTTAACATCAAAGCTTACCATTTTGCCCTTCAAATCATTATGGTTAAACCTGTGAATTATGTCCACAAAATGAAAAAAAAAATGAAGGGCAAAATGGTAAGCTTTGATGTTAAAAGTTTATTTACTAATGTTCCTTTAAATGAATCATTAAACATTGTTAAATCAAGATTACTGGCTGACAGATCATTAAAGAACAGGTCGAATTTGAGCGTGAGTAGTATTATGGAACTCCTTACTCTGTGTACGTCTTCAACATACTTTCAATATGGAAATGAATTTTTCAAACAGAACGATGGACTTGCTATGGGTTCTCCTTTATCTCCAGTTTTAGCAAATGTGTTTATGGAAGAATTCGAAGAGAATATGACATCCATACTACCTAACAGACCAAAAATTTGGTTGCGTTACATTGATGATGTGTTTGCTGTTTGGACGAAGGGCAATCAAGAACTTGCTGATTTTTTGGTGGATTTGAATACTGTGCATGATTCCATACAATTCACTATAGAGGAAGAGAAAGATGGTGAACTTCCGTTTTTGGATATCCTTCTAAGAAAATCCAACAATGATCTGACGATGAAGGTCTACAGAAAACCTACTTTCTCAGGAAGATATCTGAATTTTGAGTCAAACCATCCCGACAACATCAAGACTGGTATTGCATTGGGTTTAGTTCATAGAGCCCAAAATTTATGCTCTAGCAAAGAGTCCTTCGACGAGGAAGTAAAAATCATCCAAACATCTCTAGTGAATAATGGGTATCCCAAAGACATCATCAACCGTACACCGAAAATCAAGAAAGAACGTGTTCAGCCTAAAGCTTATGCTCATATTCCCTATCATAAAGGTCTTTCAGAATCTATTCGACGTATTGGATCAAAATTCAAAATTCAAACTTCTTTTAAATCAGTCAATACCATTAGAAGCCATTTGCAAAAAACTAAACCTGTAAATGAAGTCCAAATGAACAAGGGTTGTGTTTATGAGATTCCTTGTGGAAACTGTGATGCTGTATACATAGGAGAAACCGGACGTCCTATGCATGTTCGAGTTAATGAGCATAGAAAAAACATTGAGAAGTCAGATGGTTGTTATCTTATGTCATCGAAACTAGTAGAACATGCATGGGACAAGGTTCATAAATTCGACTTTCTACAATCTAAGCGTTTACTAAAGGAGCCATGTTGGAAAAAAAGGAAATTGAAAGAAGCAGCTTTGATAACATTAAAAGACACATGTATAAGCCAGCCAAGTACCTTTTTTCCTCCAATGTGGATTCCTTTAGTAAACACTAAGAAATAGCCTTTTTATTTGTACTACCTTGTTTTTGTCAACTATTGTGTGAAATGTTTAATTTTATTCACCTTGGCTATTGTCTTTGTTTGTTTTTTATATATTTTTGATAAAATGATTTTTTGTTTTTAACAAGAAACCTGAAGACGGAATAAGTTGAAGTCATTTCCGAAACGTTGTAATTTATTATAATAAAATAGAGTTTTACCACTAAAAGTGTTTTAAATATTATAATGAACTCTACTAACTTTAAAACTAATAAATAAATCTAATTACATAGATGCAGAAACAACAATAAATTACATTTTCGTAAATATTTGAAATAGTAGCATTACAACAACAATGCATTTAACACAAGAATTTTGGTAACAAATTGAATGATATTATATGCATTTAATGAATGAATCAAATATAAAAAGGGTGGAGAATGAAAAGAAAAGAAAAAAGAAAGAAAGAAAAAAAAGAAAAAAAAACATTAAAAAAGAAAAACGAAAAGAAAAAAACTGATTTATTAGACGATCCCACTCAAACGAATATGAGGTTTGCTAAAAATCAGGAACAGCAAATCAGGGAGTATAATCAAACTTTCGCGGAAGAAACCACCGAACGCGAAATCTTTATTCTTGGGTTCAATCTTCATTTTTGTGTTCAAATCTTGACTCATATATATAATTATATCAGATATATAATTATTTAAAAAATTTCATGTCAAACTGATCACAGCAATGATACAGGACACCTAAATCAAGTTGCAAGCTCCATCAGTGGGCGGCAACCAGACAATCTAGGCAAAAAAAAATATTTTCGTATGTATAATGTCAATAATATTAGAATAACACAACATTAAAAGAAGTATCGCTAAAAATTGTTCACTTTATTTCCAACAACATTAAGTTGGTTAATGGGATGTTTCCACCATTGATGGCACCTCATCTTCTTCATTCTTTTATCGCGACACCAGCTCTCTCCAGTTTTCCTTTAATAATAATATTTAATAATTAAATTAAGGAACTAAGATGTCACGATATAAATGGCTAGCTTACAGCCGTTGTGTAACCGTACATACATTATTTCTAAGCAGATTGTCAAAATACTTCGATCCTTATGACTAGAGATGAGCAAAAATGTTTTTATAAAGTTTGAAAATTTTCAAAAACCAATTTGATAATGCACAACTTAAAAAAAACTCTAGTTTTAAATTATCAGTATCACAAATTCCAGGACAATTTATGATTAATTTAAAACAAAAACAAGCACATGAGAGTGAGAATCAGTTTTAATTTTAAGCTCAATTTCAACCTTCAGTTTTAAAAGTTTCTGACAGTTTTTACCAGGATTAATTTCGACTACCCGGAACCTCCGGCAGCATTACGAAATTATGCATTTTTTGCAAAATGTCGATATTTTGATAAGAAGTATTTTGAGCTTACCCGCGTACAAACGATTATTACGATTTACCAATCGAATTTTATGACCCGGCACCTCCACCATATGTTCAAGCAAGGATTAATTTAATTTCAACTACCTACCCGGCACCTCCACCAAAACTTCGAAAAAAAACTTTGTTTGAAATTTCGTGAACTGATTTGCGTTTAAAGACGTAATTGCTTATTTCGCCACTTGTTCGCGGTATCAACTAAAATATCGTGAAGATTCGCGAATTGGAAAATGGTAGGTACCATTCAATCCCAATTCAGGTGTTTCAGTGCAAACTGAATTTGAAAGGATTATTGCAACTTTAAAAAAAAAATCGCGAATTTCGTCCTCACCATTTTTGCACATCTCTACTTATGTCACAGTGGTCAGTGTATGCATTATAGTAATGTGCAAGGGGAGAGTGAGCAAATGCTTAACTGTTGACTGCAAGAGACTTCAAACCTAGTGGTCGCGTGACTTCCTCTCATCATTCAGGACTGAGATTCTGGCTTATCTTTTTCTACGTGCGATAGTGCGAGGAATCTTTGACGCAATGAAATGAATTATAATCATTAATATTGGTTGTAGTTTCAGGAAACAGCCAAATACTGTAATTCTCTATTTCAGTATTTGATCTAGCTGAAATATCTGGGAGGCTTTAGTTCGATAAGGATTGCCGGGGATGAGTGTCGAACCCGAGACCTCCCGAATCAGAATCTAGCGCGTTACTCAAGAGCAAATTGAGAAATTAATATTGTTAGTTTTAGAGATGGAAAACAGGCAAACATCACAAAGCAGCTCACAGTGTTGCCATGCTGGTAATTTAAACAAAGTGTCAAGGTGAATAATTTGTGGCATCTGTGTTTAAATCTTGATGCGAATCGTAGTTCTCAAAAAGATCTGACAAGTGACAAGATAATGATGACGATGACGATGACAATGACGATGACGATGACGATGACGATGGCGATGACAATGACGATGATGGTGGGTCATATGCGACTGTCCCGGCTCATACGGTCGGGACGCTACGCCTGCATATGGAAGGGGTGTTTTAATTTGTCTCTCTTCCGCATAATATGCCATGAAATTGTACTAATCTTCGTAACAGATATAATCTTTGATGTTAATTGATAATGACCTTTATTAAAAGCTTTATACTGTAGAACTGACGTGAAACGCATGTAGTGAGCCGCTCTCTAGTATCAATTAGTATCCCATTATAAGTTATAGCTAGTTATCATCACTGGAGCTAACAGCCCAGCTAACTTTCCTTGCGCGTTAATGTTACCGACCACACCCTAGAGACCAGGCTCTCTGTATGGAGAGTGGCGTTGTACACTCTGTTTACATTACAAACTTATTGCCTCGGTCCGAGTACAATAACAACGTAGTAATTTACCTGCCAAGATACCTACATTACGAAATACAATTTGTTAGTCGAGCTAGTTGAATTGAAGAAGGTCTACACTGAATTGTAACCTTAAGAAGCTTTTAAGGTAATAAACACAATACACATGTTCGTGATGCATTATTTCATTTCATCTTATATTTATTAAAGTAGGGTAATTCCTAATTTACTAATCAAACCAAAATAAACATTTAACGCTGACAAACTTAGACCATGGGGCCTATTTCTAAGTGACAACAGTCGATCTACAGTGACAAGCGACAATAGTCGACTGAAACGACAACTTTAGTGACAATAGTCACGTATCTGACTGCAGCTATACAAGAACGATCGATCATTCCTAAAAGATCGACCGTTCAAAGTTTCTTGGCTCGGAGCAGTCTCTACTACACGACCAATCAAAGCGGGAGTACCACAAGGATCAGTGTAAAGTCCACTCCTATTCAATATATACTCAGCGGACCTCCCTAAACTTCCTCCTGATTTGGATATCCATTTATTCGCGGACGATGATGCCCTGGCAGCTTCTGCAAGATCTCCTACACTGACCGTAGCTTTACTCCAGGCAGGTCTCAACAAGATGGCAGCCTGGTATGCCAAGTGGCAAACTTTGATCAACCCATCCAAAACGAAAGCAGTTTATTTCACAAAGCGAAGGAAGCCGCTACTGCCCTATCTGGAGCTAACAGGAGTACAGATCCCTTGGTCAACATATGCCAACCTTCTTGGTACAGAGATGGATGCGCGCCTTACCTGGTTAAACCACATTCAAAACATCCATCGCAAAGTCACTGGAAAAGCGGCAGCCCTACTTACTTCCCCGTAAATTGATTTATCTGACCGTCTGACCATCTACAAACAGATTCTCCGACCAGCCATCGCCTATGCATGCCCAGTGTGGTCCGGTATGACACTCAGCAATCTTGATTCACTACAACGACTACAAAATAGAATCTTGCGAATGGTGTCCTTCGCTCCGCGCGAAACTCCCATCCACTTTCTCCACGAAAACCTAGAAATGGCATCAATAGTCGAGCACCTCCGTGATGTTTTCCGAACATTCTACAACGACCTACCAGACAGAAGAAATCCGACCATCCAGGCGCAGACACAGTTCCTTCCCGAGTCCAAACGACATATATATTAGACCTATATCAGCAATCAGAACACCTCTCACCATGCCACCTCGTCATCTCAACTGAAAGCGGCCCCCGATGTTCCAAGGAGGTCTTCCACCGCCCACCAAGAAGAGACGGGAATAACAAAACCACAGCCACGAGCAACATCTAGGAGGCAGTGAACAAAACCGTTCCTACTGTAAACTCATTTTTGCCCCCACCCACATCACACTGTACAATTATCTGGCGGATGATCCACTCATCCCCAAAATTGAACCCCCCATTTCCAATAATACAGTCTGGAAAAATCCACGACTCCGCGTTCTCATCATCAGGCAGCCCCATCAAACCGTAATTTATGACCATCAGAGGCTGGAATTTACATTGCAACTCACGGACAAGGCGTTCCGATGAGAAAAGATAGATAGACTTATAAGTTGTGTATTGGCAACAATTACACACTTAAAATATTTAATGCCGTTACCTTCTTAAGGTAATAAACAGCAAATGAAAGTAATTACTATTTGATTTAATACGATGAAATTACGAGTTGGCAGTTCTTACTTGCTTTTTTCACTAAAGTTGTCGACTCGATCGACTGTTGTCACAATTAGACACCCAGGAGACACCCAGGAGTGCATCAAGTAAGTCTCAAATGTAAATCATGAGGTGGTAAGAAACGTCCAGAAGAGTTCAAAATGTGAGCCTGAACTTCGTATCTTACTTTCAGCCTGACTACGACCTTCCAACAAAGGAGTTTGTACTCGGCGGGCGCCGACTCTCCAAGAAGGATGATATAGGCAGGACCCCGCTTCACACCTTGCTGCTCCGCACGGACGCTAACCAGGACACGGATAAGGTAAAGCAACGCACTGATCCATGCAACCCGTCTGGGCCCGGGGTGTAAAATTTGGTCGTCCGCTAATCGTAAAAGGCGAGAAAAAGACAAAGTCCATCTCGTAAACATCAACTACAGTATCTAAGGGAGTATTTTACTCCCGAAACTAGAGCCGAGCTCTGGAAATCGTCGTTGGGGAAACTTTCCCCTCCCCTTGATGACCTCCCCGACGACGACGACCGCGATGTAAGAACCCCGTTTCCTCCACCACTCCGTGGCTGGTTCTGACCAGCATGGGACTTTCCTACCCACATCCCCTACGCTAGAGTGGCGCATTATGACTTAACGGTTGACGCACCCTTAATACAAATAAACTAATCTGATCCGTGCAGGGTGGAGGGATGTCTGAAGAGGAAACCACCCAACCTAGACCGGACGTTTTGTCACAAGACCTTTGATGACGGCACAAAGTAACATCTAGATTGATTGATTGATTGGATATTGCTTAACGTCTCATATTTATGCACTTTGGCTAATCGAGGCGATGAGTGGTGATAGATGAGAATGAAGTATGAACAGAAGGGAGGAGGGGAAACCCGGTACCGGCACGTACCTACTCCTTTTGAAAAGTACCAAGGGGACCAACGGCTTAACGTCCCATCCGACAGGACGGTGTAACTTTGACAGTCATGTAGGTTCCTCCACTAACCCGGACTGCCGAGCAGACGTCGAGGAGAACGAAGCCGTTACACTAGCTTTCGAACCCTCCATCTGCTCTAACCAGCGGTATACGTGAGTTTCAGGGTTGAGCGGTCACCCACTCTACCCATGACCACGCCCGATTCTGCTTAACTTCGGTGTTCGAGTGGGAACCGGTTAAACGAGCTCGGCTAAACCGCTGGCTCAAGTAACATCTAGACTTTAGTAGGAGTGCATGAATAATGGTATTCTCTTGATATAGACTGTAATTAGAGTTAGTACATGGCAGAAGATATGTTGCAGTAATACGTAGTTCTTCATTTAGCAATGCACTGCTTTCACTGTCTTGTTTCGTTTGGCCTGTTTCATCTGTTTACAAACCGTTATTCAGTTAACTCAGTTCGTTGATGAAATGCGATTCAGTCCTTCTGTATGCTTGGATGGGTAATACTATCTAATGTTGGTTTATGGTTTGCAACTGAAAAGGTAAACTCGTGTTAGTACATCTGGTTCATTCTTTCAGGGTTACTATTGAGCAGCTATCGATGAACATTCTAGACTCTTGGATCGAGATTGAGTTGAAATCAGAATTGCCTTTCCCCATTATGTATTAAGTTCTTCTTCTTATCTTGTCACTCATACAGTCATTGTTTGTTCTGGCAAGCAGCACCTCAGCACCATCCTGGACCTGCTGCTACAAGACTCCACCAGCGTGTCTAAGCGCTACCTCAACCACACCCCCCTCGCCCTCGCCGTCCTCAGGGGAAACGCTGACCTCGTGGAGAGGATGCTGGACACGAGACGCATCGACCCGAACGAGGTGATGGGGGGAGGACTGGGGACCGCGCTCACTGTGCTGGCCTCCAACAAGTGCAAGAAGAACCTTCCATTGCAGGATGCGAAGAGGGTGGTAAGAAAAAACGTAGCTTTCTTGTTTTCTTTGAACACAGTCACAGAGAGGAACAACGTAGGCCTATTAGATTTTTGGTTATTTTATTACGACCCCATTGCTGTTAAGAAGGAGGGTCCAAGTGGTTCTAGCTCCTAGCATTCGTGTTTTGACTTGATCATTAGTAGGTGGTCGTACTTGGAATTTCCCTCTCGGATAGAAGTAAATGATGTGTTATCATGATAATACAAATAATGATAAAATAAAAATGATAACCTTATACTTAAATGTACAAAGTAATTGGTTGCCTTTAGGTTATATGGTTCCAGAAGTTTATTCAAGAAAATACGCGGCCGGGGCGGGGTCCACGGCACGGTTGGAGAATTGTCCACAAAGATCGACACCGGCCTAGACGTCACCGCGTCGCAGTCGGGTTTCGTTCCTCGCTCCCGCTGACGGACGCGACCTTGCACATTTACCGTCTCCGTCTTTAGGTCTTCACTACGTTTACTTCCGTGTTCCCGCTTCGAGTTTGATGTTTCGTTTATGCCCTTGGTCAACTGTATGACCTTCGTGGCGAGTTTCGACGAAATCGTACTGACGCGGAGTTGACCTCAACCTGCCGATATGCCTGAAGGAGGTTCGCTAGTGCTCAAACCACTATTTGTATCGGGCAATGGCTAAAAACGGTCGGGGAGTGTCCTAATGTCTGTTTTGAAGTAAAAGACGGACGGAAAAGGTACTTTTGGCACAATTGTCACGCGCCAATAGGGGTTCAAATGTAAACTACCTATCCCCCACCAAACTCATCTTCGAACGATAGTCCTCTATAACAGCCATGCAATATTTCACCGCGTCAGTAAGAGTATTAAAAGAGTGTCAGAATTTGTGACTTGCAAGTCCGGATATATGTCTTATGACCCAAATCATGATCTACATTGCCAATTATTCAAACTCTATACGTTGGTTGAACATGGAATTTAAGTCTGGCTTCTTAAGCCCTTCCACCACTCTAAGCACTTCCCAGTAGACTCTTACCACATCCACATCTTTACTCACAATGCACCTAACAAATGGGCATAATTCGAAAAGTAATAATTCGGATGTCCATACACACACAAATCAATGCAGAGAAACAAAAATATGTATAAAATTTGTCATAACAACATATTCACTGCTAAAAACTGCTACATTATTATTCTAGTTCACAGGTTATTTGGTTGGTAAGTAAAGTAGCCCATACGGGTTTAAGTGATTAAAAGAAGCACGCGTGTATTCCCTCCTAGTGCGACGTTCTGATGAAGTACGGCGCCGACCCACTGAGAGTGATAAGTCTGGACCGAGGAGTCTTCAGAGGCAACGCCGTGGACTTTGCCAACAAGGAGGTGGACGATGCGATGGAGTTCATCAAGAGCCAGAAGAAGTTGGACAAGAATAAGAAGAAGGTTCTCATGGAGGAATTGAAAGAGCTCAAGGCTCTGGCCAGTCACATCGAGCAGAAGGCAGAACGTTTGCTGGAGAGACGCGTTCAGGCCGAGGTCACGCAGATGTTCTACAAACAACTCAAGTACGTGTACCTTTCCATTCTTTTCCTTCTTTCTTAGTCCCGTCTGGGCCTGAGGTAGAATTTGGCCCAGAGCATGGTTCTGCTAATCGTAAAAGGTGAGGAAAAAGTCAAAATCCATTTTGCTAACATCACTGATAAGTAGGGGAGCCTACGCCTAGAGGCGAGCTCTGGCTGTCGTCAGGGATCCTTCCCTTGACGACCTCCCCAACGACCATGAAAACACGAACGAAGACAAAAACGATGACGACCACGAAGTGGCAACTCCCTTTCCTCCCAATACCAGTAGCTGAAACTGACTATACCATGGGATTTTTCTTCCCACTATAGTAACTAGACACACACAACACAATATAACTAGAGGACCGCATTATAAGGTAACGGTTTACGCGTCATTAATTCAAATAAACCTAAAGATGTAACCTTTAAACCTACTAAAAATTCCATACTAAAGTGGGCTTCAGCAAAATTGGTATGCAAGTACATAGCCTACCAGAAATTATCATCTTATCCGCCGCCACCTTCCGCGCACCAGTAAAATTGTAGATTTTTAATTACGCCTAGCCCCCGACCATTTTTGTCCAGCTGTAAAACTGAATATGAACTTAATATATCTTGCATTTGGTTCCAAATATAACTTTCCCATTCAACTATAGGTTGTGAGGCTATACGAAAGAATGGTCGAGTCACGGGTGACTATTGAATAGATAAAACTCAGGCTTTGTTCAAGGGATTAGATTCCATATTATGTGAACCAATCTTTTCTTGAAGACCACTTCAGCAGGATGAGGAATTTCTAGCTTCGATGAGCAGTATTTATTTGGCAAATTCTTATCAGTAAACTTTCATGTGACCACGGTCTACTTGCGTGCAATATACGCATATATTAAGCAGTAATCCGCACTTTTCCACATTGAGAAACAAAGTACCAAATTGGCTAATATATTCATTGGTATGTCAAGACAGATTTGAGATCTTGCGTTAAAACGTCACTCACTGATGCAGACTGGAAGGGATGAGCAGTAATTTGTCGCCAGCCTCCCGGTCAGTTGCAAACCGAGTGTCTAAGCGATCAGTATAACATTCGTTCAGTGTGACAGTGTTGAGAGGATATTGTTCAGCAGAATTTATTTTCGAACATATTGTAAACGCGTTTCTTCATCTTTTCCTATTAAAGAGAAGAATAAAAGGGTTAGTCTGTGGTGGTCAACCCAAGTGCACCGTTTTCGTTTTGATTGACAGGTAGGCCAATAAACGTCGCACTCCCGCAGTGCCGAGTGGCTTCAGTGGCGTAGGAACTATTTTTTTAGTGGGGGGGTCACACTAAAGTTGACTACGAGGTTGGGTGGGTAAACCGGGGTCAGGGGCGAAGCCCCAGCCGCCGGAGGGTTTTTCGCCGTAGGCGAGATTTTTTTATAAAGTTGCCCTTGATTGGTGGCCTAAAACACGTTTTCAAGCGAATTTTAATTATGAACAAGGGTTACATTTTGAAGCCAATATTGCATTGAAGATTGATTACCTGACTGAAATCGGTCGACAGTCTGTTTGGAAGTGAAAACACTGAACACAAAATATAATGAATATTAGTCTAAAATCAGATGGCTAGTTAGTCTCGCAAATCACGTCTCTTACTGAATCTTTCTAAAAAATGTTAACAAAAACCTTCCTTTTTGTTTGCAAGCCCGACTGTAGTAAAAATCCTAAAAATCACCCAATAAGCTATAAGTTAGAAAATAACACCCATACCTGGCTTGACCTCCCCACTGGGGGGGTCAAGTCAACAAGTGGGGGGGGGGAGTTTCCCCCCCATCCCCCCCCATCCCCCCCCGTTCCTACGCCCCTGAGTGGCTTTGACTGCATGTGCCGCACTTTGTTTCTCAATGTGGAAAATAGCTTGTGTATATTGCAGATCAGGGGGGTACTTCAAGCCCGTGGACTACCGCGTATACACGAGGCCTACTGGACGCAAACCTCGAGGCCTCAAGACCGCGAGAGAGTGGATCACGAAGGAAGATCTAATACGATGCGTGGCTCTGCTCGGCAACGCTAAGAAGCTGGAGGTCACCAAGGACGAGGCTCTGACCATGTTGACGATGCTCAGTGGAAGTAGCAGCAGCAATAGCAACAGCACTCGACGCCGGTTGAAAGTAACGACCATAGATATTAAACCCCTATTGTAGGCTAGATTAGCAGGGTCCAATACTTCGTTCAAGATGGCGATTTGGCGTTTATTGAAGCGTCGAAAATCCAGTTCAAGATGGCGATTTGGCGTTTTAATTTATGCTTTTTCAAAGCAATAAAGTATTTTACTGGATTGTTTGATATGGTTTTAGCTTGTGCAGCATGGGAATGCACAAACAGAAACAATAAGAAGTTATTGCATAAGGGAATTTAGTAATCATTTGATGTTAAAGGCTAGTAGTCCAGTTTAGAATCGAATTTCCGTTTGCATTTTGTTGAGACAGATTTTTTATGATTGATTGTTGTAGAGGGTCACTAGTAGATGAGAAATCACGAGTATATATTTTTTCTATGTTGGGTTCTTGGAGCCAAATTTGGATTTTGTGATTTTTATACTTTTGGCGATAACTTCTCGGAAATGGGTCTAAACGAACAATTTTAAATTGCATTTTTCTTTGCGAATTCAATTGAAATCAGATAACATAAGTTAAATTTGTGTTCTTGTTGAAATGTACAGTCAGTACCAAAAATTCAGATACCATGTGTTTATTTTTACAAAGTACGACCTGTACCGTCTTAGGAAAATTTTTGCGAATTAATCATTTGCGATCGTAATGTTTTAAATTGAAAAACGAATTAATTAAGTGGTTTGCGGTTTTTGTATCTTTTAAACTATGGTGAATAACGGAGGTTCAGGAATGGTTTTGATTTTGATCTCTGCGATTTTATGCTGTTAAATCGAGTTTGCAATGTTGTTTTAGAAGGTTGATATTGTTCAAGAAGGCAGTGGGACTTTAGTAGATTAGAGTTATGGTTGAATCTTGGTTGAATTAAAAACATATGTTGCACATTTTTACATGAATACTCAACTAAACACCTAGTACGACTTAAATATTCCACTCCTAGGCTTGTGAGATGTGAGTTTGTGTGGCAGATATGGGTAGCATTATAATAATGAACATCATTTCGTATTATTATGATGAATTAATGCAAACACTTTAAGCAGCTGTGTATACACATATTATTACTTAGTTGCGTCGCAATTTCTCTTAACAGTTGCGTTGGTGGACGAACGTTTTTGGCCAAAATAGCCTATGTTATTGGCATTGATACCGAATGTAGAATGATGTTTTGAAACATGTATTAAGCAGATGCCAGGTTAGTCAATTCTAATTCTAATTCAATTCTAATTTTTAATTCAAAATCAATTAATTTAATAGAAATACGCGTACCGGTACTGGATATCATAGATTTATTCTTTATTAACGTAAGTGGGAAATTTGATAACGGTGTTATAAACCGTTTACCTGAAAAGAAAAAAAAAAAAAGAATTTGAGCGCCTAACTCGTCACCGCGCCAGTCTCAGCGACTCTTTTTAAAAGTATCCGAATGTCAACCTTCTATGTTCTTGAACGAAATTTGTACAAGTATGTCACATAAAAATCGCACTCTATTTTTTTGTGGTTTTACAGAACTGTCATCGCTTTCTAAATCTGATTCAAAACTTACAGACATTTCGGAAAAAAAAATATGTAACGGTTAACCACACACTTTATTACTAAAATTAAAGTGATTTTCACGAAAACGTCACTTTAAAGGGTCTACTTACTTTACACTCTACAGTGCCTCTGCACAAAATCGTAAATAACTTAACAGATACCAACCTCCTAGAACTTATTAATTACCATGTTCCCACGAAATGCACAGAAACAAACTTACTTTTTAGGCATCCAGAAGTCGTATAGACATTTATTGGATGAGGTTAGCGAGCGTAGCGAGCGAAGCGAAGATTCCATTTCACTACACTGGAGAAAAAAATCCGGAATGTTTTTTTTTTTTTTTTGTATTTTTGTGTGTTTGTCCGCACGATTCCGGCTAAACCAATACTCCAATTGCGATGAAATTTTATGGAGGCCTTCGAAATCTCTGAACTTAGAACTGCCACTTTTTTGAGCGCAATCGAAAAATTATTTCTTATTAAAATCGCAATTTTACGATTTTTTTCAATTTTTGAAAAATTTCTTCTACTTATAACACCTATATGCTTTATCCGATTGTTATGATTTTTTCACAGGACCATAATTTTATGAATTAAGATATTCGTGTGAAGTTTGAGCGCAATCGAAAAATTATTTCTCATGAAAATCGAAATTTTTTTTTTTTCTTTTTTAAAACCATTCTTTGACTTATAACACCAACATGCTTTGTCTGATTTTAATGATATTCTCACCGAATCTTATTTTTAAGAATTTATATATTCGTGTGAAATTTGAGCGCAATCAAAAAATTATTTCTCATGAAAATCGCAATTTTATGATTTTTTTATTTTTTTAAATGACGATTAACTAAAAAAATTAAAAATTAAAGTTTATTTTTTATTAAATTTAAATTATTTTTAAAAAAATCTTCAACTTAGTAATGATTTTTTCACAGAACAACAGAAAATCCGCATAACACATGGCAGCTCAATACACCAATTACGCTCATCCAACAACGCGGCGGGACTTAAGCGTTTTCCTAGTAAACATTCATGTATAAACCGCATTCAAAACCTGTTCAACACAATCAGTAGTTGGATGAGCGTAGCGAGCGAAGCGAAGATTCCATTTCACTTCACTGGAGAAAAAAATCCGGAATGTTTTTTTTTCTTTCCTTCTTTCTTTTTTTTCTCTGTATTTTTGTGTGTTTGTCAGCACGATTCCGGCTAAACCAAGACTCCAATAGCAATAAAATTTTGTGGAGGCCTTCGAAATCTCTGAACTTAGAACTGCCACGTTTTTGGGCGCAATCGAAAAATTATTTCCCATGAAAATCGCAATTTTACGATTTTTTTCGATTTTTAGAAAATTTCTTCGACTTTTAACACCTACATGCTTTATTTGATTTTAATTATTTTTTCACAGAACCTTGATTTTATGAATTAAGATATTCGTGTGAAATTTAAGCACAATCGAAAAATCGTTTCTCGTGAAAATAAAAATTTTACGGGTTTTTTCTTTTTTAAAACAATTCTTTGACTTATAACACCTACATGCTTTATCCTATTGTAATGATTTTTTCACAGAACCTTAATTTTATAGATTAACATATTCGTGTGAAATTTAAGCGCAATTGAATAATTATTTCTTATAAAAATCGCAATTTTACGATTTTTTTCTTTTTTTAAATTACGATTTATCAAAAGAATTTAAAATTTAAGATAATTTTGTATAAAATTTAATTAAATTTTTAAAAAATCTTCAACTTTGTAATGATTGTTCCACAGAACAACAGAAAATCCGCATAACACATGGCTGCTCAATGCACCAATTACGCTCATCCAACAACGTGGCGTGACTTAAGCGTTTTCCTAGTGATACACATATTGACATCCACAACACCCCCATCCACAACTACAAAACAATGATTAACCTTGCACTATCCAAAACACCTAAGTAATCACCTAAGTTAACACAGATACATCAACTCACACACACAATCATTCACACTCACAGAAACACACTCACATAAGCTATGCGAGGCCTGATACAAGTCTAGTTTTGGTCTAGCTTTAGCTTAATTTTAGTTATTGTATTACTATGTATATTATATTGCATATATATTATATTGCACTTGTGGACCAGCAGTGCGATTCTGTAAAATAGTCGCTATGATAGCGATAGCGATCACGGTTGATATGAAATATCAATCGTTATACATTATCGTTATCATTTTTACAGAATCAGTCGACACGCAAAATTGTCGCTAAAGTGCCGGATAACGATCGTTATCTTCCATAACGATTTTACAGAATCAGACCGCTGAGTCCCGTTGTCAATAAATACTTAATTCAAAATTTCAAAAAAAAATTCACCATATAATCTAGAACATAATACTTCACTCACATGACCGTTGAAAAAATTATATCTTGTAACTGTGATTTTACTTTTTTTTAATTCTGAAATTTGTAAAATTTTGCATTTTGGTGAATTTCTTAAATCGGCTTCAACATGCTTATTTTTTGTTTTACATAGATAATATAGCATTGTCTGCATAGTACCAATCTAAAATTGGCATTTGGAAAATTATGTTTTGAAAATGTGCACAAATATAAACTCAAACACCCCCAAAAACACTATTTCTTGGTAATCAGCATATGTTGATTAAAACACTAAACCACTTGCTCAAATTACATAACAAAACGTAGATGGTTTACAAAACAGGTTGTCGAGTACGTCAATGATATCCAATATTTTTTGGACCAAAATCCTCTGGTCACGGGGCATAAAATCCGTTCCCATGTTATTTCTTATTGGGTTTTTTTGTCGATGGGACCTAGCTCGAAAATTTCCAGGTTTGGCAATTTTTTTCGGGTAAGAATGGACACAATAGTTTTTCTGTCACTTTGTAGGTTCATAACTAGTTACCCTAAATTACATTTTTTTAGTTTAGCGGGTGAATACCCATTGTTTAAAATATATGTTTTTAGTGCACCATGCAATTTTGTTGCTAACCAAAATTAAACAATAGCTTCTTCTTTAACACTAGTTGGAAATTTTAAATCTTGTACATGGTACTTTCATTGTTTATAAGAATTGACTAACCATAGAGACACATTTAATGGTATCTACTTAATACATGTTTCAAAACATCATTCTACATTCGGTATCAATGCCAATTACATAGGCTATTATGGCTATTTTGGCCGAAAACGCTCATCCACCAACGCAACTGTTAAGAGAAATCGCGACGCAACTAAGTAATAATATGTGTATATACAGCTGCTCAAAGTGTTTGCATTAATTCATCAGAATAATACGAAATGATGTTCATTATTATAATGCTACCCATATCTGCCACACAAACTCACATCTCACAAGCCTTGGAGTGGAATATTTAAGTCGTACTAGGCCTAGGTGTTTAGTTGAGTATTCATGTAAAAATGTGCAAAATATGTTTTTAATTTAACCACGATTCAACCATAACTCTAATCTACTAAAGTCCCACTGCCTTCTTGTACAATATCAACCTTCTAAAACAACATTGCAAACTCGATTTAACAGCATAAAATCGCAGAGATCAAAATCAAAACCATTCCTGAACCTCCGTTATTCACCATAGTTTAAAAGATACAAAAACCGCAAACCACTTAATTAATTCGTTTTTCAATTTAAAACATTACGATCGCAAATGATTAATTCGCAAAAATTTTCCTAAGACGGTACAGGTCGTACTTTGTAAAAATAAACACATGGTATCTGAATTTTTGGTACTGACTGTACATTTCAACAAGAACATAAATTTAACTAATGTTATCTGATTTCAATTGAATTCGCAAAGAAAAATGCAATTTGAAATTTTTCGTTTAGACCCATTTCCGAGAAGTTATAGCCAAAGTATAAAAATCACAAAATCCAAATTTGGCTCCAAGAACCCAACATAGAAAAAATATATACTCGCGATTTCTCATCTACTAGTGACCCTCTACAACAATCAATCATAAAAAATCTGTCTCAACAAAATGCAAACGGAAATTCGATTCTAAACTGGACTATAGTATGCTCAGCTGTCAAACTGGCGGCCATCTTTAAAAATATTCAGTCTACAAATCGCTCCCATTTAATTAACATGCAAACTGGTATTTCAAGATGGCTTCTAATTGTCACGGAAGTGGACCACCGACTGCTAATCTAGCCTACTATAGGTGTTAAGATATCTATGGTAACGACATCATAGACGAGTGTGAAACTTAACTTAATTACTGTATTGGCTTCCCTTCCATGAGCATGTAGATGCTGTGCTGGAATTGTTGATGTGTTTATGATGATGAACTCAACGTCTCTATTATGCATCAATGCTATTCAGGTGGTGAAAGATGAGGATGAAGGGCAATTACAAATAAAAACCCATGCCTTAATTTGGCTTCAAACCCACGTCATCGCAGAGACACGCTTCGGACCAGAGCCCTTATCGTATGGGCCACTTCGGATGGCTTAAATGTGTAGGATGTTTGATGATGAGGCACTGTTCGTTAACCACACATGTTAGTGGTTTTCTTAATGTGAGCCGTATTTACGTCAATCTATGATAGCATATTAATCAGATCTTTCAACTCATCATACTCGCTGTGTTTAATTGTATTCCTAACACCTGAACACAACAGAGCAATATCAAATTAACAAGGATGGAATCTCGTTGTATATGTGATCAATGAACGGGTGATTGAAGAGTTTTAATTAAAATCGCTCAACTTTTCTTCACGAGAAGTTGAAATAGTTAGTTCAACCGTGTGTGTATCAACCTGCTGACAACTTGCATGATAGAACGGCAAGTGCACAGCTCCCTCCCAGAGCAACTGAGTTGTGTATTAACCTGCTGACAACTTGCATGCTAGAACGGCAAGTGCACAGCTCCCTCCCAGAGCAACTGAGTTGTGTATTAACCTGCTGACAACTTGCATGTTAGAACGGCAAGTGCACAGCTCCCTCCCAGAGCAACTGAGTTGTGTATTAACCTGCTGACAACTTGCATGCTAGAACGGCAAGTGCACAGCTCCCTCCCAGAGCAACTGAGTTGTGTATTAATCAATCAATGCGCATTGTGCATCAATCTGTAGATTATTTGCTCTGTTCTTACGGTTGTTGTTTACGGTTGCTTAATAACTATTGACGGTTACAAGCACGGGAAGGTAACGGGAGTAAACAATAATCGTAGAAAAATCCAGTTCACAAACCTCTTTTGGTGGAGGTGCCAGGTCCACAATTTTTTTTAAATTTGATATTTCCATTTTTTTTTTAAATCATGAGACGTACCTCAAGTGCCAACAAACATGACGGTCACAAAATTAACGCGTAATATAGGCGAGCTTTATCTGATGCGCGTATTGCAAGCTCGGTACGGCAATACTATTTTTCTCTTAACACCTTCCCTACACTATTACATTGCGTATAATTTCTTATGCCCTGCCTCAAAATAGGGCCACGCACGACAATGGATACAAAATCACTTATAAAGTTGTTTCATTGTGTTATTGTGTTTCTGTCTTCAACTTGGAGAGAGGTTCTTTGTATAGGGCAAAGTGCCCTCTAGCCAAACCTACATTAAACTTTGTATCGCTTTATTATGACTTCAAGGGCATTAACTTCGCTAATAAATTTGTTTACTCCATGTTTATATTTTATTTTGAATAATCATTGTGAATTGCGTACTTTATTGCCATCCTGTGTCAAATCTGGAATATTATACATAATATGAAGAAAATGGATGAACAATATAAATATACGTTGTATAAACATAAAAACAAGTTATGACCCGGACGACAACAGATGTTCGGTGATGACTTCGTGCATACTTCGTGAGCGAAAGAAAATATTATTTCCGTCGCAAATGTCACCGAGGCGACGCAGTAGGCCCCTCGGCTCGGCGCAGTAGACCCCACGACTCGGCGGGCGTGATAATAAGGAGGAGGCATCACGCTCGATCGGGGCCTATTAACCTTCCATCTAGTCTATTATTGATTGATTGACGTTCGTCGTTTCCATAGATACTAATAGTCTGGCTGCTTAGTTACCACTTGTTGTGGACCAATGTGCATTTTGGTTCAACGGTGCAAATATATAGGTGGACAACAAGTCATTTTAACAAGTAGACTTAATTAATAAAAATGAAGGTCCGGTTGAACACAATCTTGTTTCACTATAGCAAATGCCAACAAATAATACAGACAATGATAATAAAAAATCTAATTTCATGGTCAACCAAATTAACTTACGCTAACAATATTGATGCCGTTGCAAAACACAATCTTTAACATTTCGTGATATGTTGCCAACAAGTTTGTAATCAGTACGAGTAATCATAAATTTATATAAGTAGGCCTATTCATTACCTACAAAAAATTACGGTGTGCTCGCCCAAAATGCTGCAAATTTAATACTATTATGCAAAAATGAAATAAACAGAAAATAAAAAATCGGTTTCGTTTCGGTTCGAACAAGTAGGCCTACAATAAACTAAGTTTTTTTTTTAAATTCTTGTGTCCCCCGGATGCATTGCATGCCCCGCTTTAGGTGTCTAACTAGGTATATTGTTGATATTACCATTTGTAAAATGTATGTCAGAGGGCTGTTTAAGAGGACTCAATCCCTTGCATTCGTATTAACGACTGAGGAAAACCTACGAGAAAACCTTCAGTCAAGATTTCCGGTCTCTACGGGATTCGAACCCGGGACCCCTCGAATCAGAGTCTAGCGCTTTACTCTTCACGGCAACACTGTGGGACGAGCTAACCTGCCCTGCCTCCAATATGCGCCACGCAATTATAAAATATTGTTTAGATTTCCATAGCTGGGCTAACTGAGGGGGGCGACTGCCCCACAAAAAATTGGTAAGAATTAGGCGAGGGGGGCACAATTTTGTGGCAAGATTATGTAAACTGACAATTTTATAAATATCGAAGACACCACGCTAAAACCTCGTAAAATACCACCATTTGCAATTTTAAAAATAAAAATAATCTGGGGCCATGCGCCTCAGACCCGCACTATAGCTGGGGGGCTGGGGGGCATCCCCCCCACACGCCCCATTACACCAGGATACATACTTTACTACAACAATTGTTGAATGGGTACGCCCCCACCCCCCCCCCATTACGCCTCTGGCCACATAGGTACTAATGCTACTACAACAGAGAATATGACTTTCAGATCGCCAGCTTGGAGAAGGACATCAACACCTACCTCTCGCCGTTCCTGAAACCCGTATCTCAGTCCCAGGCGTGGACGTCCATGCAAGCGAGGTTCCTGCTGAGAAGACCCTCTACTCTCGTCAGGAAGGTGGAGCCAACTGGTTCTAAGCCTCAGGCCAGAGAGCTGACCTTGCCTGACACCGCGGCGACCACCATCGACCTCGTCCAGTCTCCCTTCATGACCCACCCAGAGGTGGACGAAGATGTGAGTCTCCGTTTATTATACCATGACTAGTCTGACTTGGGTGGACGATCGGTGATGACTGTCGAGCCGTGGTGTGATTCTACTTCTTGATCCCCGTCTGGGCCCGGGGTAGAATTGACCCAGATCATGGCTCTGCTAATCGTAAAAGGCGATTCAAGAGAAAAAATCCATCTCGCAAACATAACCTATTTTTGGATGAGCGAAGCGAAGACTTCAATTTCACCGACCCCCCAAAAAATTTAGCTCGGGTGTTTTTTGTTTTTTTTCCGTCTGTTTGTTCGCTCTCTACCGGGCAAACGGCATATGCGATCTGGATGAAAATTTGACAGGACCTTCGAAATCTCTGAACTTAGACTTGCCACGTTTTTGGGTACAATCGAAAAAATATTTCTCATGAATATCGTACTTTTACGATTTTTTTCGATTTTTTGTGCGATATTTTCGTGCCATTTGGGCCAATTCTGACCAAACGGGTGGGGCTCCAACGTTCATATTATACATGGACATTAAGGTTATGGTGATGTAGTACATTTTGAAAGAAAAAGTTGAAAAAGTTAGCCAGAATCTATAGGATTAAAGCTTTTAATATAAGATTTTTTGTTTTTTGTACGATATTTTCGTGCCATTTGGGCCAATTCTGACCAAACGGGTGGGGCTACAACGTTCATATTATACATGGACATTAAGGTTATGGTGATGTAGTACCTTTTGAAAGAAAAAGTTGAAAAAGTTAGCCAGAATCCATAGAAATAAAGCTTTTTATATAAGTTATTTACGGTAAATAATACCAATTGACAAGAAACAAAAAAAACTTGACAACATTCACCTTCAATTCGTAGGCAGCAAAACAAAGCACTTGCAAAAGTAAAGATATCCCACGCAAACTAAAAACTTTAAAAAGCTCATCCATCAACGCGGCGGGACTTAAGCGTTTTCCTAGTAATATGTAAGGGAGTACTTTACTCTCCGGAATTAGAGGTGAACTCTGGCGATCGTCGTCGGGGAACTTCATTTGACGACCTCCCCGACGACGACGACGACGACGACCATGACAACACGAACGATGACGACCGCGACGTGAGAATCCCCACTTTCCTCCCCCTACCAGTGGCTGGTTCTGACCACCATGAGATTTTCCTCCTCCATATACCCTAGGTGGCGCATGACATACGGTTGACGCGCCCTTAATCATAAATAAACTAAAAACTAATCATTAATTGAGCTCACAACGTACTGATGGTTTTATTAGGACACCGTACTTGATTACTACGCTTGGTATACTAACAATCCAGAATTCTCCAGTGGCGGATAAATCTGTAATTTTATTTACATTGTATTTCATTGTTCCATGCAGGACAACAAGTACGAGGCTTGCTTCGAGTGCGGCCGTAAGACGGGCCGAGTTCTGCAATACTGCCCCAAGTGCAAGGTCGTCGCCTTCTGCTCCGTCAAGTGCAACGAGGAGAATGTCAAGCGCGGCACTGTACACAAGTGCGGATTCATGTTCTACGGGGATCCCGCCTACGCAAACATCGGCAGGAAGCTCATGGCCAAGGTGGACTTCGACAGCGAGGAGGACACCTCGTCTGACGAAGACACGGGTGAGATTAGTTTACTTGGATTGAGGACGCATCAACCGTTAGGTTATAATGCGCCACTCTAGTCTGAATGAAAGGGGGAGGGAAGTCCCATACTGGTCAGCAGGGGAGTTAGGAACGGGGGGGTGATGGGGGGGGGGGAAACTACCCCCCACTTGTTGGCTTGACCCCCCCAGTGGGGGGGTCAAGCCAGGTATGGGTGTCCATTTTCTAACTTATATCTTGTCGGGTGATTTTTATTACAGTCGAGCTTGCAAACAAAAAGGAAGGTTTTTGTTAACATTTTTTAGAAAGATTCAGTAAGAGAGGTGATTTGCGAGACTAGACTAGCCATCTGATTTTAGACTAATATTCATTATATATTTTGTGTGCAATGTTTTCACTCCCAAGCAGACTGTCGACCGATTTTAGTCAGGTAATCAATTTTCAATGCAACATTAGCTTCAAAATATAAACCTTATACACAATTAAAATTCGCCTGAAAACGTGTTTTAGGCCACCTATGAAGGGCACCTTTTGAAAAAAATCTCGCCTACGGCGAAAAAGCCTCCGGCGGCTGGGGCTTCACCCCAGACCCCAGTTTGCCCACCCAACCTCGTAGTCACCTTGAGTGTGACCCCCCACTAAGAAAATAGTTCCTACGCCACTGCTGGTCAGAACCAGCAACGGTGAGGGGGATCTCACGTCGTGGCCTCGTCGCCGGAGAGGTCGTCAAGGAAGGGGAATGGTGCCCAGACGACGACTGCCAGAGCTCGCCTCTAGTTTCAGGGAGTATTATACTTCCTCAATAACTTCATATGCAGCTATAGTAGCCCCTACCCTGAGTTTAATGACAACATAATCAGTCTATACGATTGTCTTATGCTTGACATACATTTTGATGGTTCGTTATATGCACTGAGAGACTACTGACAACGAAAGTAAACATTATACAACAATACACGAAGAAACTAACAATTGATTCTTGAGATACTCCGGCTGCTTCAGAGTGTTGCTCGAGCAGATTCCAACAGGAGTTTTCTACAGGTTGATTAGTCTCTAAGAAAGCTCGCGATGACGGCAAATTGTTGTCCTTGTGTAGACACGTTTGTAGTTGGATATTGAGTCACCTTGGGAAGTAACTGTGTTGTAGCTGGATCTGGTTGTCGTTTCAGATTCAAGTGAGGAGGGTTCATCTGACTCTGACAACAAGGAGACCAGGGGCAGCTTAGCCATCAAGTCCAGTAAGTCAAGTGGAGCCACCAAGTCCAGCAAGTCAAGCGGGGCCACCAAGTCCAGCAAATACAGCATGAAGAGTCTGGGGGGCGAGGGCGGGGGAGACGCTCAGTCACACGGTGGCAGTGACGGCAGTAGGTGGGGTGGGGAGGAGGGGGAGAAGAGGGGAAGCAAGATCACGATCAGCGAGGAGGACTCCGAAGACATATTCGGGATGCGACAGAGGGGAGATTCATACGTCAAGAAGTCCAGGTTTTCTGTGGCAGAACCAAGCGAAGCGGACTCGGGGAGCATAAAGATAACAATGAAGAAGTCAAAGAAAAAGAAAAAGAAGAAGCAAGCTGGAGGTGAAGACGGAGATGGCGATGACGACGACTCTGAGGAAGACGATATTCTTCGGAAAGGTAGGAAAAAAAAGACCAAGAGTGGGAAGAAGGGAAAACGAGATAGAGAGCTCGAACAAGGGGAACCCAGCACAAAGGTTAAAGAGGGAAAGTCTGATCTCGAAGATTTAGGAGATGAAACGGTTGTTACTAAAGTAAAGGCTGACAAGAGAAAGAAAGGCAAAGATGACGTTGATGATGACAAAGGTGGTAGAGCTGAAGCGAAAAGCAAAAAGGTTAAAAATGAGATGTCAGATGTAGAAGATTTAGAGGGAGATAAAAAGGTGTCTGGTAAAGGTAAAGTTGGTAGCAAAAAGAAAGGTAAAGATGATGCATTTGAAGATGAAAACGATGGAACAGGTAAGTCAAAGAGTAAAAAGGTAAAGAAAACGGGTGGCAAAGAATTAGATGGAGATGACAAGGCAGGTAAAAGTAAGGTTATAAAGGATCAAGTTGATAAGGATGATGAAACGAAAGTTACTAAAAGCAAGACTAAGAGTGGCCAAAAGCTAAAAGGTGATAAAACTGATGGCGATATTGGTAAAATTGGCAAGGGTGGAAAGGGTGTCAAGGGGAAAATCACAGATGCCAAAGAAGGGGTTGAGAAAGCAGGAAAACAGAAAACTCTGGGAGGCGGAGACAAGAAAGGCGTCTCTGGCATAGATGGCAAAAAGGAAGAAAGTAAGGAAGAGAAAGGAAAAGGAAAAGGGGCTGAACAAAAAGGTTTAAAGACAGGTGAAGATACGGCAAAAGGTGTCGGAGGTAAATCCAAAGAAGGGCGCGGTCGAGAAGCCGATTACAAAGCGTTCGCCGAGTCCCAGGCTCAGAAGAAGGAGGAGGAGAAACTCAAGTTTATCGACAAGTACGGTCGGGAGGTGACGATGACGAGAGTCGGGAGTCGCGGCGAGCACGTCAAGGAGAAGGTGAAGCTCTTCCCGGAGCACCTGCGCATCTACCTGCTGCAGGCTTGTCAGAACCTCGGGCTAGACCTGGACAATCTGATGCTGCCCTACACGGTGCTGAGGGACGGCCAGCTCTACTACCGGCTCTACGGCCCGGAGCCGGTGTTCACCGAGAACTACAGCCTCATTTAGAAGGCGAGGCCACTCTTCGCCAATATAAGAAAACACGCGGTTGTTTGTAGCACGACTCAACAACGATGCAAAACATGGAAACAGTGCGAATGTAATGGTTAATAAGATTGTAATTCCAGATTTAATTAATTAAATGAGTATCGTCACCAAAACTACACAAACTCGTAAGTAAATTTTTTTGAAACATTGTTGCTTTTGGTTTGTACTGTGTCCATCTTAAATAATTTGCAAAATGTAGCGATGTTTTGTAGTTTTGAGTTATAACTTATGTAGTAACACAAACTACAAAAACTCGTAAGTGACATTTTGCAAACTATTTAAGAGGTACGCATAGTACAAACCAAATGCATCGATGTTTTCAAATAACTTACGAGGTTTTGTAGTTTAGGTGACGATATTTATTAAAAATCTTAGCGATTATTATATAAGAGTGTTTATTTATTTATGATATAGTTCTAACAAACCTAAACATTACTGTCCCTTTTCACCTTTTCAATAATTTGCAGCGTTCTTCAGATACGACTAATGAACGGTAATTTCGCGTGGGCTTAATATTGGTGGGAGTCTTTCGCCTTAGTCAAACAAGAGCGATTATTCAGAGTGTAGTGTCACGTTTGTGTAAAGAATGTGTATGTGGAATACAAGATCGTTAGCAATATGGACATGCGGCAAGCAAAAGTGTGCAAGAAACTCCACCATACATTAATAATTATTTATAACATAGATTTAATAATGCACATTGCTAAGATATTGCTACATAAGAACACATTTTAAAACTTTTGATATACTATAGACGTAATTTAATTCTGGAGAGAATCCACTTTATTGTAGTACTTAAATAATGATTGTGAAAGATTAAACAAGATCCTTTCTTTAAATATACACATACATGTCATAAGATATGGGACTTGCTTTACTTCTCAAACCAAACCTGCACTAAATTGCCATTTTGTTGCAATCAATCTATAACTTACGCTTAAAAATAATTAAATCATACCAGCCAACTCATTAGAGAAGAGAGTGATTAGCTAACATCAAATGTGATCGTTCAGTTGTGACAGCAACATGACTGGTATATTATACACTTCTGTTAGATTTGTATCACGGAACACAACAATCACAACAAAATAACAAATTAGTGAAGGTTTGTCAGCTTGTAACCCTGAAATCACATAGTAGATCAAGTAAAGATTTAAATTTTTATTATGACTGGACTATAATAACGTTTAAGTTTACTATATCCACCTGGTTGACTGCATGACTGGACAGTATCAACAGGACAAACCATACAACTAAATTGATCAGATATAAAAATAATTGACAATAAACAATAAACTACCCTTTATGGTGTCAAGTGTCAACGTCGAGACTACATGGAACAAAACATTAAGAACTATGGTCCCAAGTAAAACTTTCAATAACTGAATAAAAAATATAAAATTTACCAAATCTTATTAACATTAAATTTTGCTATTAAATACGATAATTCTTTTTAATCAATTAGAAAATGAGGCATCTAGATTTGCATTAAAAATATTACTAAATCATGATTTCACGATTGAACAAATATGTATTTAAACTACTGCTACACTCGATTAGTTACCAACCCCAAAATACAGCAGTAATAATTGAGTGTCGCAAACCTATTCGGATTTTATGTGAAAAGACAATTGTTTGCTGGACATAACCGGGCTTAGTTTAAGTCCCTGGTGCTACTCTGGGTCACGACACAGACAAGGTACAACATTGATCAATAATATTGCAATAAAGCATGAACACCCTATGCAATTAACAGGTACTACATGATACTAAAATTAAAATACCAAAAAACTTTATAACTGGTAACAGAATTGCGATTAGTTTACCAATTCATGTTTAAAATTTTCATTAAAATTATTTGACTATTCAAGTGACAGCATTTTCATGTTTTGCTTCGATAAAGGGAATTCTAGGAATAAACGTTACAAATAGTTTCTCTTCATAATCGGACTTGATTGTCTCATTTAACAGTGTTAATTAGTATACCAGTACCCAAATACCATGTAAATCCCCGACTTGGCCGGTAATTGCAGGAAAAATGCTCTGCTAATCGAAAGGGGATTCAAGAGAGCTCTCCCTCGCAAACATCAGCTAGTAACGAACCCAAGTATCTTTCTCGAACTAACGGCATAGCTGGGCAACTGTCGTCGGGACCTTGACCTTCCCTACGACCCCGCAGATGAACAATAACAAGAAACGAGACAAGAACGATGTGTACGCGGATGTAAGAAACCCCTTCCTCCTACTTCGCAGTCGGATGGTTCTGCCAGCATGAGGCCCTCTCCACCCCCCCCCTAGGCTAGAGTGTGCATTATGACCACGTGTGACGCTCCTTATCAGATATAACAAAAAAAACATTTACATAGACAATAACATGATGTATAAATAAATTAAAAGTAAATTATTATACCTACAAACTAACAAATAACTATAGTGAGTGATGAACAATAAACAAATACATCAAAATTAGACGTGGAACAAAACATGAGAGTAAATAACGTTTATGTAACAATATTAACAGGAATGTGTTTATAAAAGAATAGAGGGGGGAAATGCTAATGGCCTTAATATAACAATGAAACTTATAGAGCAGGTGAGGTTAATAATGTAATTGTAATGAATTATTTAGACTGTACACTGCACTTGTAAATAAAGAAAACCAATGTGAAACAATATTTCGACAACAGCTGTTCAGTCGTCTTCAACGGGTTTAATGACATAACATACATAAACATAAAAACGTCAACCCGTTGAAGACGTCTCAACAGTTGTCGAAATATTGTTTCACATAGTTTTCTTTATTTAGAAGTGCAGTGTACAGTCCAAATAATTCATTACATTAACTAATGACCTTCAACTGCAGTTTGTCTTGGATGTTTCTTGATGAAAATAATCCACCAGCTCTTTCGTTGAAAAAGCTCATCACTTTTACACTAGATGTACAATGTAGCTTTAGTTAAAGAACACCCAGGCACACATAATTGGAATTTGGATTGCCACCTGAAAGAAAAATGTATATCAATAAACTGCTATCCATTGTGACAGCTGGCATTGTTGAAATCATTTTGAATAAAAATACACGTGTTGCATTAGAAGTAAAGTAATGTTACTAAATAAAGAAGTACGAATGCAAGTACCAGTAATATATGTGTGTGACCACATGGACAATGGACACATCTACAAGGTATGACATGAAGAAGCCAGAGTCTGACAGTTCTGATGATCTTTGGGCTGTTTCTTCGCTGTTCAACCAAACTTAACATGGAACTCGGATTACCTCCAAGTTGCATACAATGCACCCCGTCTGAAACCACGGTATGCCTCTGCTGATCGTGGAAGGCGAAGAAAGAGGTCCATCTGGCAAACATCATCTAGTATACGTTGGACTGTTGGAGAGTATTTTAGTCCCGAAGCTTGAGGCGAGCTCTGGCCTGGCTGTCGACGTGAGACACTCCCCCTTCCCCTCCTTGCCCCTTCCCATCCTTGGTGGATCTGTCCTCCGCACATCCCCTAGGCTAGTGTGGCGCATCAGTGGCGTAAGAACTGGGAGTTGGGGGAAGGGGCAATGCCCACCCCAAGTTTGGTCGGGGGGGAAAGGGGGGGAGTAGGGGGGGGGGCAAAACTAACGCGAGTTAAATATTAATCACATAATTTCCGTAGTAAATATGCACATACATTTCACGTCATTACATACAAAATTAGGTTAAATTTACTAAAATGGGCCACTTCACGTTCATTTTTTTTAGATTTTAGATCGCAGATACTTGCTGTAAAACATCGTTTACACTTACAAGAGTCCGATTACAGTTAAAACACGATGAAAATTGTAGTATGGTGAAAATTTGTTTCGCCTTTGAAGAAAAGGCCTCCGGGGTCCCAAACCCCAACTTCCGCCCACAAAATCTGCTAATAGATTCCCTCCCACCAACTTTCAAAACGTTCCTACGCGCCTGTGGCGCATAACGACCTAACGGTTTGCGCGCCCTTGAACCCCCAAAAAATCTCTCTCTACTTGATTGTGAC
The DNA here is from genome assembly GCA_024449915.1 of Sweltsa coloradensis. Classification (NCBI taxonomy): domain Eukaryota; kingdom Metazoa; phylum Arthropoda; class Insecta; order Plecoptera; family Chloroperlidae; genus Sweltsa; species Sweltsa coloradensis. The sequence goes on from JAMZAV010000676.1 coordinate 285,023, forward strand.
AAGCCATCAACCACCACGCTACAAGGCAGATCCTAATGAATGATTAATGAGTCATTAGTTTGGCCGTCTCTTTATGACACGAAGGGGTCTTCACCAACTATTCAACTAATCAAGGAATTCTTGTTTAATCTCCACTGAACCACCTACCCTACCCACCATACAACCTTCCTTATTGATTTTTTCTTATTCGAGCCCCACCCTAGCTATGAAGACAACTCACTTCCTCTGCCACGCCCAACAGTAAAATCAACAATGCGGCTACCTAGCTCATGGCTACGCCTGTCTGTCTGTCTGTCAGTCAGCACACTTTACCGAGGGAGCGAGGACCCTGTAGTTAAAACACAACATGCGAGAAAGAGCTGCAGATATCATTCTAACTCAACCATTTTGTGCACCAATTAGGCCGCCAAAACTTTCATATGTTCCATAACATTTTGGAAATAACTCGTAAAGGAATGAAAATAACAACTATTTATCATGCAGTCTACAAATTACATTGTTGAAACAAATAATTTTAACAAGTTAATAATTGGGTAATAAGCAGCAGTGCCCACGCAAATAGAATAAGGTGGCTCAGGACGTGAAGAGGATGGAGGGTGATCTGCTGTTGTCATCAAAATAATTAATCAATTTTGATTTAAAATCGTATCACTTATTTATTTATATTTTTTTTAGTTAATATTGACTTTCTCAACAATTTTCGTGAAAATTTGCAACAATTTAATGAAAGGTAGAAAATTAAAAATGAAGGTATATGCCTACATTATGCAAATATTATTGCAAGTACGCAATTTGCTGCACAATTTCTTTGAAATTAAAATACCATGTTTTAAGAAAGATTTTGTGTTTATGCAATCAATGCCTTAAAAATAGTGATTTCAAGGGGAAATTAACAAAAACTTAGTTGATTCCAATCGAATAGGATTGATACCTAAATAGTAGCCTATCCTACTCACACTGCACACTAATGGTAGTTATTATTATCTGGAGGAGAATCACATAAACACAATAAAACAAAAAATGCCAAATTTTGATAAATAATGATTACAATTTTGGCCCGTCTGTACATCACTACCTGTTCAACTTCATAGCCTATAGGGGGCTATACTAAAAAGACAAACAATAAATTATATTTTTCATATAATTTAATAAAATAAAAATATAATAAATTATTTGTTGAAGCTAATCAAGACTCATAAATTATTACAATTGAACAAACCAAAAAATAGTTTTCAAATTTATTTTTGTGTTCACAACCCGGCACCTCCACCAAAACAGAATGTAATTTTTAATTTTTTTATGTAATGTCTATCCCATTAACTTAAAAACTGATTTACAAAGGAGGACAACGAAATAAATCTCGACTAATTACATAAATGCTGACATAAAGAACTAAAGTTATGAAAAGTTTGAAAAAGTAATAATTTTGGATAGATTCAATAAATTACTAGTCCAGCAGCGGAGAAGTTGCATTGCATAGTAAGCTCAACAAAGTCCTACTCGTATTTCTGAAGGCCTATCAAATATTAAATAACAAATGTTTTTTAAGCTTTCTCAGTTATAAATATCCATAACTGCTGTTGAGAGTAGACAAAGTAAATGCAGGTAAACTAATAGGCCTAATAATAATGAACACCTATACGTTTCGTTGCCTCTGTGGACCACATCGTCAAGTTGACTGATTCTGTAAAGTGTAAAGAATAAGATAAATTATTATTAGTTTGCCTACACAAACTAGACTACCCAAAAAGTAGTCATGAATATTGTCAGTGTTAAGAAAGTTCCTGCATAAAAGTTCCTGTCTAAAAATTCCGTAAGTAGGAGAAATTATGGGACTGTAAAAGATTAAGGTCGCGAGTGTGACGTGAATCATAGCGAGAAAAAGACGGGTTGTGTACGACTGGATAAAGTTCGAAATATGAATTAAATTAGCACGAGTACGCTAAGACTTGAGCCGTTAAAGTGCGTTTGTACTTTCCAAACTACGCCTACATTTTTCTATAGATCAGATAAATTGTTTTGTGCACACTCAAAAAGGTAATACAATCCTCATACATGGCTTGTTTTTCAAAATTTGTCCCCGTTTGGCTACACACAATTTTAAATATTGACCAAAAATTGCAATTTTGTATAGGCATTGAGGTCTGGCACGAAAAAATCTGTGACTTAAAACGGAAAAAGGGCTATGCTCGAGAAATAAGTATTTAATTATTTGTTAGTGGGCAAAAACAGAGCATGAAAATGTTGATTTCCCTCCATGTAATTTGAAAAGTACGAAAGTACTGCACACTAGACGCTGAGAGTCCGCACGCAAGCCTTTTAAATGCTTCCTAAAAATGATGTGCTGCTGCTTTTTATACTTATTTTAATATTTAATACAATTCAGAAATTACAAAATCCTTCCCGAACTCGAGTCTCCCACATTCCAGGTAGGCGCCTTAGCCAACTAGACCACCGAGATGGTCACTATATAACTTCTGAATTGTAGTTACATTATAGAGCGTAAGGTAATGACATTATAAACTAGGGAAACGCCAAAGTCGTTGTTAGACGAGTGAGTGAGCCATGTGTTGTGTACCCGCTAACATTACTTTTCTTCCCCCTACCTTTGACCTCCCTAGCCTATCATTGGTTAAAGTGGCGCATTATGGCCGGACAGTTGACGTGCCCTTAAACTTAAAAACTTATAATTACCTAACTTAAATCCAATCAATGTTCACGGGTACTCAACACGTGGCTCTCTCACTCGTCTAACAACGACTTTGGCGTTTCCCTAGTCTAGCTGGCTAAAGCGCCCTTGTAGCCGAAATGTGGGAGACGTGGGTTCAATCCCCTGGTCGGGAAAGATTTTGTAATTTCTAGATTGTATTTCAAAAATAATTAAACTTGTTTTGAAATGCATATAACGCAGTGTAGTCCATCATCTGTGGCAATAGGGCCTACTATGGTAAACATAGCCAGTACGAAATACGTGAAAATATTGCAAGGTTTACTCAATCTACGAGCGAAATTTGGGGGTACCTTGACGTCCAACATTCGACTGACCTTGCATGGGCACGGCATTTCACGGCCAGGCGAAAAACAAACAAAAAATATCTTTTCAAAATCTAAAACATTGTCGTTAAAATAATTTCTAAACATTGGAAGTCTATTTTTCAGTTTATCATTTCTTGTAGGTTTAAATCGCAATGAATCTTGCTGATTTTGTTAGCAGTTCTCAATAAACTCGTACCGGATGTCTGTTTAAAATTTCAGCGCAATCTGTTCAGCGATTCGGCTGATTTTCAACGTGTACACACACACACACACACACACACACACACGCACGCAGAAAAACAATAAGGGCCGTTTAAGTCGAATGGAAATCACTACGTTCGCTGCGCTCACTCGTTCAATAATGTTTGTTTGGTCAGTTCAACAGCAACAGTTTTTCGATGCTTTATTGTTCCATCCATTCAAGGTTCTATAATGTTACTACAACGCAAAAGTTCAATAGTTACCGCCTCGGTGGTCTAGTTGGCCAAGGCGTTTACCTGGAATGTGGGAGGCTCGGGCTCAAACCCCAATTGGGATGGATTTTGTAATTTCTGAACTGTATTAAATATTAACAATTCCACCTACGGGAGCGTTTACCGACTAACCAAATCGAGAAATATACTTATTTTAATTAAGGGAGGCACACGATAACCAATAATGGATATAATTTCGATAATCGACAACCAAAACTCATTATCGAAATATCAACTAATTGGTTCATAGTGGCACAAACCAAACTCTGAAGACTGAGATTATCTCACGTTGTGCCATGCACTGGCTGGGCTGATGGTGTCACACTCGAGATTTATGTTTGGAAATGAGCTATCAGTCGATAACGGAAGCCAAACACATGACATCGAAGACAGCGAGGCAGCAAACGGAACGCGATTGTATTGTTTTGACTTACACTTGCCACACTTGAGGTTCCACTTATAGGTCGGAACAGGCTTTGTTGGTAATATCGATGTTTAGATAATATTGATTCGATAATGACATTACCATTTTGATAATTGATAATGAAAAAAGTATCGATGTGCATCCCCAATTTTAATATAGGCCCCATATTAATTAATATATATATATATTATATATGTTCTGTTGCAGGCTTTCGTGATTCATGGTTTATGTTAAGTTATACTTTACGGAAATAATCACGCTTATTGGATGTTTAAACAATATTAATTAAAACTCACGTTTCAGAAGACTAGGCTTCCATTTTCAAGAAGAGTTGGTATAAAACAATAAAAACAAACATCAGCAACACAATAAAATATAAACAACTTAACCGCCTTACAAGGCAACCAAATAGTAAGTACAAAAGCAAATATATATATATATATATATATATATTAATATATATATATATATATATAAATATATAGTATATATGATAAAAATAAGGATCTTGGGTAAAACCGCGTCGAAAATAAGATGAACCAGGGCAGAACCTGGGCGTCCACCGACGTTTCATCTGAACTACGTCAGACATTCTCAAGGTTGACTGTGACTCTACGGAGGTTGGAGTCACAGTGTGACTGTCTGACGTAGTACAGACGAAACGTCGGTGGACGCCCAGGTTCTGCCCTGGTTCATCTTATTTTCGACGCGGTTTTACCCAAGATCCTTGTTTTTATCCTATGACGGGCCGCGAAAACCTACAACAATCCATATATATATATATATATTATAATAATATAATCCGTATCAGCTAAAGCCCCATTCAAATGAAATGAAAGGAGGGTTTAAATAACAGTGAAAGGGACTTTTTAACAACTTTTGTGATTCGCCAGTAAGTGTTACCGCGTTTTCAGTTCCTCTAAAACTTAAAAAAATGGAACGCATTCAATTTTTCTATCAACACTAAATATTGTTAATAATTATTCTGCTTTCTCAGGCCACGCCAATTAATATTATAAGTCCATGCTCGGACAACAGCTTTCTCCGTTGAAGATGGTTCACAGTCAACATCGTGGGAATCCCGACCACCTGCAATAAAGTATTTGCAAACGTAAGTGATTGACACAGAATGCTTAATCAATCAAAGTTACACAAAAGAAAAGAAAAACCATCAAGAAAGTAGAAACGCAATGTTGCATTATTTCTATTTCGTAAAATTCAGTTTGTGATTGTACAATTTTTTTCCTGTACACAATTATATAGGTCGTGATTTGTAAAGAAAATTACACATTGTGAGGCCCCAAACTTATCATTTTAATAATTTCTTGAATTTTGTTACCCCGAACCCTAACTCTATTTTTCATTATTTCTTGATTTCGAGGATCTGTTGCAGTATTGTTATTTGAAAATTACTCACATGACACTTACTACACCAAGGTTTGTCTGAAAATGGAGTAACAGAACAGTGCATTTGAAGTTGATGTTTTAATATTTGCAAACACCGTAAACATCAGACATTATTATTATTATTATTATTATTAGGAATGTGATACTTTTTTTACTTTTTTCATTATCGATCATCAAAATGGTAATGTCATTATCGAATTGATATTATTGATAATATCGATATCACCAACAATGCCTGTTCCGACCTATAAGTGAAACCTCAAGTGTAGCAAGTGTAAGTCAAAACAATACAATCGCGTTCCGTTTCCTGCCTCGCTGTCTTTGATGTCATGTGTTTGGCTTTCTTTTTTGACAAGCCTCATTTCTAACATAAATTTTGAGTGTGACACCATAGCCCAGCCAGTGCATAGCACAACAAGAGATAATTTTCGTCTTTAGAATTTGGTTCTTGTCACTATTGACCAATTTATTTAATATTTCGATAATCGATAATGAATTTTGGTTATCAATTATCAAAATGATATCCATTATTGATAATTGATCCTATTATTATTATTTCCATGCTCCCTATCAGAGTCTGAACAGTGAACACAAATCAGACTGCAGCAGAGAAAAGAAAACTATAAGATTTTAGAAAATTGTTTTACTCCCCATGGTTTTTGATAAATTCATTCAACCTGGTTACAAACTTTGGATGAAAATATATAACTAACACCCAACAGTCTTGCAGTAATAAACCATGTTTTTGTAACTACCTAGTGATTTATAAATTAAATCTTAATTTTGTCTTAGTTTTATAAGTGAAACTATGTCTGGGTACGTTGAGGACTTTCAAGCCTTTAAATCATAGGCCTATAGTAAAAACATTATAATTTTTAAAACTTGTAGGCTAAGTCAGCATAATAATGATATTATAATTTATTCTGAACTTTTTTAGGCCAACTTACTTACATTGAAGTTACAACTTAGCACGTAACATAGAAAAAATAATAGTTGCGGAGATATTCTTTTAGTAACAACAAAAGAATTCACCCGTCTTTAAGTGAATCACCCAGCTAGGATTTCATAAATAATTCGGAAAACATATTTTTATGCCCGTATAGTCTTATTCCTAATACTAATGCATGCATTTAAAATACCATTGAAGTCAAGAACGATGCATCCACATTGAAGGTCTCCGGAGCACCAGGAACACGAGGGCGTTCTACTGTTGTTGCATTCGGTACACCCACACACCTGAAACTTTGCTCACCTAGTCTAATGCACAGGTTTAAGCAAGTTTCAGGCTGCGAGTGAAACCCAAGGTGTTCAAAGTTGGTGTGCGGCGTGGGTCTTCTCATGTAGTAACTTGTCCCGCTACGGTGATTGGGGAAGAGACGTGATTTTGCTCGACATTTTACTTGCCTTGATAGCCACACTTATTTTTAAACACAATACAGAAAGTAAAGTTAAACTTAAGCTGAAAATTCCACACCCTATACTATTAGGATCCACAATTGTACAACAGGGGTTGATATAAAATGATTTTGTTTGTAACAGTACAATAAACTTATGGTCTACAACCTAATTTTAGATCAGGACTTCTTAACACATTTTAATACAGGTCCAATTATAAACATTGTTTATCATTTGGGGTTGGCGGTAACTATCTCATATTATTTAGTGCACGCTCATGCCCATGGTTCGTGCATGAATGATAAAATATCTGCCACAAAGAAGACACAAGGGCAACACAAAATAACAAATCGTCGCCCAAGAACCATACTACTCTATATCTCCTTTTCATAAAAAATTACTGCTAGGCCTAAAAAACAATTTCAAATAAAGAAATAATGGCAGAAATTTGAAATCACTGTGGCAGTATCTGTGATAGTACACCTTAATTAGAATGACATTTTTTTTTAATCGTCAAAAAATCGTAATAATATGCTCTGTCTAGGTAGTTTTGATTATCAACTTTTTATTTTCTACTGAAGAACGTACTTAGAACAGTATAGTTCCAGGGTGACGAAATAATCCGTTGGCCTAATCAGTGCTTAATTTGTATTGGAAAAGGTAGTGGTATGCTAACATGCGACTTTGTATCTATGATTTACAAATTCAATTCAACCCCCCTCCCCCCTGGGTGTCCACCAAACCAAATTTTTCCAGGCTGTAAATTTGGCTGATTGAGAAAATAGCCTAAATACTAACTGATTTTTCCCTTCAACGTTAGAACTTGCAATGACAAAATAGGAGTCTGGGGGCTTGCCCCCGTTTTTATTTTATTTGTAGATTTGATTTGGTGAGTTTTAGAGACTTTTAGGGAAAATAAGTAATGTTCAAAAAAAACACGACGGTAAACACTACAGTAAACAACAATCACAACTATAATACCTAGCGATGTATATTACTAGGCCTACCTACAGTACAACACCATCAACCATTCAATACGGGAAAAGGGTTGTGATACGCTGTATGACCTCTAAAAAAGGTAGAGTTTGCGTATAACTGTGTACCACCACAAATTGAACACTGAGCTAATAATCTGCCGAGAAGGCTAATTCAACTAAACGATGGTAGCATTTAGATCACTACAGACCCACTTAATGCAAAAATCTATGTACTAGTACTCAAAATCAAAATTTGCTTTTAAATTTGAAAATCATGAACATGGATTCTAACAGGTTTGTTATTTTCCTGAAATATCGCCAAAAAAAAAAAATTGCCATACAAAATTATGTAGCCTATTTATTGTTTTGATAAATCAATAACGATGGCATCACCAGTACATTATAATAACAATTTAGGACGTGTGCTACATTAATTTTGGTTTTTCTATTAACTCTTACTGAGAACATAATTAATAAGCCCAACCAAAAATATTTAACGTGCAAGACAACAATTCAATTTGCAATTACCGGTCTAGGCTATAAAGAATGAACATTACAAACCATACAATACAATACAATTCAGCAATTTATTAATATTATGGTTATTTAATACAATACAGTCCGGTTGAAATTCATCAACGGTCCGGATTTGGACCGGTAGTAGCCCCGTTGTATACGATTATATGTACTGTACTACACTACGGTACTTGTAATCTTTAAAACAACTATTTTGACGGATAAAGGGGCCAATAAAATTACTTTCCCACATTTGATTCCTAGAACAAACTACAATTGTAAGAATAATGAACCCACAGGACCTACCACAACCTAAGTTAATATCCTAAAGATACAATAACAATACTGTGTTAAACGCCAATAGTTTATCATAACCGGGATTCGCACCCGACCCTTGCCACTTCAGGTAAAGCTACAGAAGAATGTGAATACAAGCATTTAATGAATGGTCTATTGTCTTCCTTCAAATGCAAAAAGTATCTTTTAAATGTAACTGCGCAAGTAAACCAACTGGGCACCTGAAGCAACATTATCAACAAGTAACAGGTTCTATCGAACTACAAAATGTAGGCCTACCAACAGTAGCCTACATAAAAATTAGATGAACATAAAGTATGTAGCCTTAAAAAATATGCTAGGTAGATCCTTTCGTAACACACAAATTATTTGAATGACTGATTAGCAAACTGATGCCACTGCCCACATTGCCAAAATATAATTTCTTATGAAGATAAGACCTAATATGCCTAGGTCTACACTTGTGATGAATCATGAAGCAAAACAAGAATAACTTGCTAAGTACCCTAGGTATGTACCGGTACATCAAGTACACACACAGTGTACATTCTAGTTTAACAGAGAAATAGGTGTAACCAAATAGTACAGTACAAAACTAGACAAACTTTTAGAAATTAAAACAAAACCAATAAATGCCTACTCAGTTACCAGAGCCTATAAATAGCTAAATTAGGCTATAGCCTTTAAATCTACCGGTACCTTGAAGTAATAGTTCTCCACTTCAGCCCCTCTCCTGCAGAGCCACCAACCTGAACCAGCTCTGGCCCCACACTGATTACTTCGCACCACACCTCATGACATTTCCCTCCTTGGATCAATACGAATTATTGATCCGCAGACATTTAAATGTCATGGAGATGAATAAGCAGTAAAAAGTTAACAATGAGGGCACTAACTTGGCAACTGTGTACTACCACTCAATCAACATTAAACCTGTTTCCAAGTGTAAAAAGATAAACCTTTACAATATAATATTTTAATTATTACACCTATTTTAAACTCAATTCAGGATGGCCAGAAAAAGAAAGCAACAGTGAATCTCAGTACCATTAGGCCAACTTAGTACAATTATTTAAAGTGACAGGTAGGGCTTTTTAATTACACAAAAATGAAATGCAAAAACATATTGTCTTTCGTTGAAAGAGCCTTTCTACGTGACCTCAATTAAAATATTGATCCGAGATTGTGAGTGGGAAGAAAAAACATTATGAACATATCCGTTCTCTACTGTGATGGTTGGCAATGGTCAGAATTAAATAGAAGTAACATGTAATTGAAATTATAGTTATTTTATTCCCATACAATAACGTTTGTTTGTTGTAAATTGCTATATTATAACAGGTGCATGTTATGGGGTAGCCCTAGTGGGGGGGGGGGGGGGAGGAGATACGATTTAAAACATAATACCGGAATGGTAACCTGCAATCAAGAATCAACAAATTTAATGTATAACTCAATAAACCCCCCAATAACAAGTTATCTAGCCTCGATCAAAATTAAAACGAGTCTAACATAGGGATGTGAACGACCCGAATCATTTACCAGATGATTCCCCCATTTTCCCAGATTTTCTTGTTTAAGTCAATATTTAACTGACAGTTTTAAGTTTAATGTGAAATTCCCTTATAGGCTACAAGCATCAATTCAGATGCAGTATGAAACATAGCTCTATTACTCGTCTATCAAAGTGTTTTCCTAGTATCAAGACTAAAATAAAAATATCTTGACTTAAAACAACACTAAACAATGAATGAACAATGAAATTGTAAAAAGTGTAAAGATGTTGATGGTGTTCATCAATATGTTTGGGAAATTACCTAACGTTGGTGAAGCCCACATAAGTTGTGGGCTAGATTATCCAAGTACCAACTTGCCAAACTGTAAAACACTAACAAAATATTTGTAAAAGTGCAGCGAGCCCCTATCACTACCTAACATGTCTTATCGGTCATGCATGAGCCTACAAACTGACGAGCACCTGCCGAAGAATCACACCATGAAGCAACCGTCTGTATGCAGCGTCAAGAGATTAATGACAACTCGGATTTCACTTCCAGTCCATGGCAATCACGGTTATTCCACGTTATGGTTAAACAGAGTACTAAAGACTACAAACATAACAACTAGTAAGCCCTACATTACAGCTGTAGGAAATACTAATAGGTATGGAGATTTATCTAATCCTACGCAACAAACTCAATTTTGGGATGGTTTTATTCATGTAAGACTGTAATCAATTGAAATATAAAAAAATAAAATAAAAAAATAAATTTGTAGTGTCACAGAACTGATCTTCAGTGGGGGACATTAAATTTAAAGTCGACCAAGCCAACCCTGTAGGCGCCGACACCATCGTCGAGCGAACAATGACCAACTAAAGACCGGCATGTAATGGACTACTGCTAAGTCTATGTAGCAATATCTCTAGAGTCTGTGACATCACCCAATACTGTATTTTACATGTATTTTTAATGTCCAATGAACTGAAACTGACACATGAAACACTAAAATATTTGTCTTATCCAAAAAAACAAATGCATAGAAAGTTTTTTTTAAATATTGAAGTTTAAAGCAATAAAATGCATAGAAAGTTTTTTTAAATATTGAAGTTTAAAGCAATAGGGTAAATGGTCCATTATTTGCACGTAATTAAGTTAGGCTCACTAGCAGCCTGTCCGGGTTAACATGAGTGGGGTGAGCATGGAGTGGAACTGACAGGTGATATGAGGTGTACACAAGCCGGGCCAGGTGCATGGGGACAGACTGGCCATCTGCTATCTACCCCACATCGGTGCAAGCACAAGTACACCTATACTAACAGTTGCAAAAACATCAAGCCTAACAGTGCTGATACAGAGACTGGCACGAGTACAAAATGATTAACCGCACTCAGATTTAAGGACAAGTGTGTTGTTTCAAGAAATTAGGATAACGTAATTCTTGAGCAGGGGCATGTGATTTTTTAAATGTTAAAAACATTTTTTTTTAAACAACATTTTTTTTTTTTATTTTTTTATTTAATTTCAAATTGATTTTGACATTCAAATAAATTTTTACTGAATTTAATCAAAATCAGTGTTTAAAAATTTGTGAAGTTAGTTAGCATAGGCCTACCTTACGCTGCTATGCATTTGATAAAATATGTAGCTAGGCCCTATATATTTTTTTAGTACAGTTCCGAGCATTACTTTGCATTTTAAAGACAGTCACGATGATCACAACTACAACTCTTGTGTAGCTCCAAATAAAGTGAGTGGTTTTGTTCATAAAGGTACATAACACTATCAGTATCAGCGCAGTATTTAGGTCTAGGGCGGCATTTGAGCAAGAGGTACTTTAGACTAGGCCTAGGTCTATAGTTTCACAAAACAAAAATACTTTTTGCAAGAAAATAACAAGCCTTTTCTCTGCAGTGTAATGTAAGTTTAGATATTAAAAATGTGTTTAGGAGCTTTTAAAAGTTGCACATTTGCAAAAATGTTGCCTTTGGCAATAAGAGCTCTTCACACAACTGTACTGTAGCATTAGTCTTTATAACTCAGATCCCATACTAGTTTAGCTAGGGGTTCGTAAAGTAAACATCTTGTGTTATTTTATTGCACACCTATTAACACTAACGAAGAAGGTGCGACTTGTCCAGTTATAGGTCTCCAAAGAAAATTTTAAGTAAAAAAGTTTACTAAATTTATTGTAAAGTAGGGCCTACCCGTAGTAAGTTTGGGGGGGGGAGGGGGAGAGACAACATATAATTGCCTAGGGGTAACTAACAGTAACACCTTAAACATTCAGTTCAAACCCTTTCATTTAAAAAAATGAGTTTTTTTTACTTAAATACTGATTCATCAAACAAATCTAGGCCTAGGCCTACCCAATAAGATTTTTTTTACTTTTCCTTTTTTTAGTAAGCCTAGCCTACCTAGGCCTACCTACTAGTATTTTAGTTTTTTTAAATTAATTTTGGGCATCACACTTGCAATGCAATTTGTTATTTTGCACCACATCCCAAGATGCTTGTTGCAAATAAAATAATCGTTGTTTGTATCACCTCTTGACATCTGGAACGGGAACTAGATTGAAATCAACGTCGCGATGCTGGGAAGCTTCCTTAGCAGCCCGATCAGCGTGTTTATTTCCCTCTATGCCCACGTGTCCAGATATCCAGCAAAACTCTTCTATAGAACCCTGAGAGTTTAGTTTTTGGTCAAACTATCGAGAATGTTGAAATCTGAGCTTTGATGATCTGACTCTTTTGCCCGCATTTGCGATCGAGAGGTGACAAGATACCCTAAGAGTGCAGATTCATATAGAAAGTCAATGTTTGGTAAAGTGTTGAATGTTAGGCCTACATTTTTATAAAAACTACCTATTAGGATTCAGGATCAGTGGAATTTTTATCTTGTTCTTTAGGCCTAAACAAGAAAAATCGGTTATTATTAATGAGCAAAGCGAGGGCCTACACTACACTGGAGAAAAAAATCCGGAATGTTTTTCTTTTTTCTGTTTGTTTTTTGTGTTTGTTAACACGATTCCGGCTAAACCGATACTCCAATTGCAATGATATTTTCTGGAGGCCTTCAAAATCTCTGAACTTAGAACTGCCACGTTTTCGAGCGCAATCGAAAAATTATTTCTCATGAAAATCACAATTTTACGCTTTTTTTCGTTAATTAGGCTAGTTAGTTAGTGTTTTAGGGCACTCAATAGTAAAGTTATCAGTGCCCATGTCAAGTTTATAGGAATCTTCCAAAAAAATTATATAAACTTGTGTGGATTACCACCATAGGCCTACTTCTTTCCAAGGGGAGGAACGTAAGGGGAGACGCGGGGGGAGTAAAATTTATTCGACTGGTAACACCTAGGTAGCAGTGGCGGCGCTACGGGGGTGCCTGGGGGGGCACTTGCCACCCCAAAAAATGGCTTGCCCCCCCCCCCCCCCCCCCCGGTTTCAAATGCTTTCCGCACATCATGTAACATTACTAAAATTAAATCATCAAATCACAAATTCCTAGTACCTAAGGGAATGTGGAATGTGCCGCTTACGCCTGATCGTCCCTGAAAGCGATATAGGCCTACATAGGTCTAGGAGTAGCATGAAGTAGAAAAAACAGTGCAACACAGGGGCCTAGGCCTACTCCCCATGGTCCAGCTGTCTTGAGTCGACAACAATACTGAATAGTAGGCCCATGCCTACCTAAAGTCTCGGTCGGCTAGGGCCTACGTAAGCTTCACCAAGGGTGTTTCTCGCGAAGATTAATTGAGGTAGGTAGGTATGACATACACTTTAATGTGGGCTGTTATGGAGAAAGTAGGAAGTACTTGGGGGTGATGTTGGCAGAGGATTTGGGTTGGGGGATCAGGTGCAAGAAGTGATTAAGAAGGGGAATAGGGCTCTGGGATTTGTTATGAGAAATCTAAGAGGGGCTAGCCGGGGAGTTAAAGATCGGGCGTATAAGGTGGTGGTTAGACCTGTCCTGGAGTATGGGGAACCGGAACGGGATCCGTAGGCCCTATAGGCCGGGGGTACTTTTTTGGTTGGTACGGGTACCCTACATGGACATTAGGGGAAAAGTAGGCCTAGGTTAGCCTGGGGAGTGGGGGGGGGGGGGGGCACGAAACGCACATGTTTTACAGTATTATTAATAGGTAGAGGTCCGTGAAAGTGGTTTTATTTTGTAGTAAATTTCGTTTTTAAAATTGGAGATTTCGGTGTTATTGGTTTAAAGCTCTATTTCAGCGGTTTTATTTATATTTACCAATTTATATGCGTGTAATTATTCGTTTGTGACTGACGTATTATTCTAGCCACATACGGTATCAAACAAGTTTGAATGTACTTATAAACAGACTGGTTTTAGTTACCAAGACTAAATTCATAATTTTTTCTGATAGTTATTTTATAACACCTTTTGTTGATTGAACTGTACTGCATACAATAGTGAAAATTACACCGTACATTTAACAAAAATTCCCATTTTTAGTGCTTTTCGTCGTTAAAAACACGATTTTTGTGAATTTCGGTGTTATGGTGTAATTTACACATATTTCGCTGTTTGGCGGTGATTCAATTTTGGTATTTTCTGTTCTAGATTTGATCAATTCATGCTCATTTTTTGAAATTGAATGATTTACTCATATTTCGGTTTTATCGTCAGTAGCGAAATATACGTACCTCTACTAATAGGCTATTATTACGTGCTTTGCGCCGCCCCCCCCCCCCAGTCCTCCTAACCTACTTTTCCTCTAATATCAGTGTTAAAAAATTGTCCATACCAACCGAAAAAGTGCCGGCTGGGGGAGGTTTTGAAGGTAGAGAAGGTTCAACGTAGGGCGGCAAGAAGGGTTACGGAGAAGATTAGGCAGTAATTATGACAGTGTCACTGCAATGTTGGGGGAGTTGGGGTGGGAGTCATTAGATGGAAGAAGAAGGGAGGTTAGGTTGTGCAATATGTACAGGGCGGTTAGGGGAAACAGAGGGTGGGGGGGACATCCACAATAGGCTGCAGGAGGGGCTTTTTTTCATTCATGGAAGTTCCAGCGAAAAGTAGTAAGCATGGATCTGGGTCGGTATGGTTTCTTGGAAAGGACTGTTCGGGAGTGGAATGACTTGTCTGGGGTTTTGTAGCTAGTGGGTCTTTGAAAAAAATTTAGATCTGTTTAGGGAAGGGCAGTAGGCTAATTAGGTCACTGGGGGGAGTGAGTGGTTGCCACTGGGCGGAGGGGCCCATTTGTAGCCTAACAGGGAAATTGAGGCAGTACAGGAAAGAGCTGCGAGAAGGGTACTCAATAAAAGTAAATGGTGGAAGGAGGAAATGATTAATGGACAATTAATAAGGACATATGACAGTGTTAAGGGCATGGTAAGGGAACTTGGCTGGGAGACGCTTGAGGATAGGAGAAGAATGGATAGACTGGGCAAGTAGGGCTCTAAAGGGACACGCCTATAAGACACTAGTTAGGCGGGTTATTGAATACGCTGGGGCAACCCTCGAAAAATTGCGAGGTAATGGACTCGCCGGGTCTCAAATCCACTCGCCACGAGGTTGGCGCGGCAATCCGGGGTCTGGGGCGAAGCCCCAGCCGCCGGAGGCTATTTCGCCAAAGGCGAAACATTTTTGAAAAGTACCCCTAGTTAAGTGACCTGAAACAAGTTTTTAGGCAAATTTCAATGACGAATAGGAAGCCGATATTGTGATGTAATGACACTCACAAACATTGGACACAAATGATTAATTATTGTCTAAAATCACATGACTTGTCTCGCAAAGCAACTCAATGTATAACACTGATCTGTCTAAAACACTAAATTCTGAATTTGCTGCTAATACAAAATTCCTTTTGTTTGCATGCGACTAGTGCCCAACTGTCCGCCGGCATGTCATTAAAAGGCCCATATCTGTGGGTCGAGTCTTTGCCCTGCTCATTGTAGTTGGTAAGGTTTGAAGGATTGGAAGGGGGGGGTTCAAAGTGCCGACAACTTCATTTTCTCGGTTCCACTAGGACTGCCGCTGCTCGATATTTAAAAAAAAATGTTAGTTTTGATTTGAATTGCTTTGAGGGATTTACCAGTGGTATTGGGACAAGGGATTAAATATGTCAACTCGCCAGGAGACTTTTGTAACTAGCAGTGGCGGATACAGGGGGGGGGCGGTGGGGCGATCGCCCCCCCCCCCCATGATTCTTTAAAAAAAAAAAAAAAATGATTTTATTATTTTTTATGCACGCACCAAATGCACTCTAAAAACCTGATTTTCAAAATTTTCGCCTGCGGCGCTGTTTATTTAAAACTCCCAATAAAAATCAACTTTCCCTTATGTTGTCAGAAATAATCAGTTTGCCTCTGAAATGTGTCTGCATCAGTGTACTTCGATTTATTAAGTTGTCCTCCTATGTGAATCGTTTTTTAGCTAAATAGGATAGACGTTTAATAAATAAATAAATGATGAATTGAAAATAAGATCAAACGTTTATAATAATGTTGCAATCTAGGCCAATGCTGTAAATTGTAAGCTCGACATGACGACAAAACAAATTGGTGCACACAAACTACATTGTTTCCGTATTGCATTCCGCCCACCACTTTTTTCTAAAACGCACCAAATGCACTCTAAAAACCTGATTTTCAAAATTTTCGCCTGCGGCGCAATTAATGGGGGGCTCCGCCCCCCATACCCCCCATGCGTCCGCGCTTAGTCCCTTTCCCACGACTGTACATGCACACGCAAATCGCCCCCCCCATGATTATGTCCTAGATCCGCCACTGGTAACTAGCTGGCAAGTGGATTTTTCGAGGGTTGCGCTGGGGCAATATGGGGTCCGTACAGAAAAGGAGAAACTAGGGAAATTGAGGCAGTACAGGAAAGAGCTGCGAGAAGGGTACTCAATAGAAGTAAATGGTGGAAGGAGGAAATGATTAATGGACAATTAAAAAGGACATTATGACAGTGTTAAGGGCATGGTAAGGGAACTTGGCTGGGAGACGCTTGAGGATAGGAGAAGAATGGATAGACTGGGTAAGATGTACAGGGTGTCCAGGGCACACGAGGGATGGGGGGAGATGAATGGTCAGCTAAGGAAGGCTAGCTATATAGCCAGAGGGGACCACTCATGGAAGTATGAGAGGTATATGGGCCACGGATGTGGGGTAGAACTCCTTCCTTGCCAGGACAGTGGTGGAATGGAATGGCCTCTCTGAGGGGAAAGTGGGGGATAAAAAGTTCTAGCTGGGTTCAAGAAATCATTAAAGCTGCTGCCAAAGGTGAATCCAGACTAAGGGGGAGATTGATCGAGAGAGAATTGAGCGTCAGGGGGACGTAAGTAAGAAGAGGCCTCCTAGAAGGGAAGCAGGGGAATGTACGAAGGGAAGAATGAGATATCGGATGGAAATGGGAGCTGAAGGAGAGAAGATGGAAATGAAGATGGGAAAATAGGAATGAGGGAGGAGTTACCTGCCACCGACAACAAGTCAACAGCAGAGGAGACAAGATACAGATACAATTGTTATGTTAGGTATGTAAAGGCTGAGAACTAGGTAGGACCTAGGCAGAGGCCTAGGTTTGACAAGAGCCTTTTTGACAGCCTTTACAACGTTGAATTTAGTCCAATTCATCTCTGTAGGCCTAGGCCCCCTACTCTTTCAGTTGGAGGGAGCCAACTTTTCAACACTGGAACTAAAGAGACCATTTTCATCACTTTACGCGGATGTAATCATCTGCCTTTTTTCAGTGAGAAGCCGAAGCATCATGTTTTCAACTCTGATAACTCACCAAAGGGTTTACCGAAAATTCAGCCAGACCATAAGCCCTAGGAGGGATTGGATAGGCCTACACAAAGCCCTAGGCCTACACAAAGACTTCTAGCTAGATCCTAGGCCTAGGGCCTTTCTCTATAGAAAGGTCATTCGTTCAGTTATTTGATTAATCAAGCTCAATCAATACGTCATTATATTACCGTATTATAAGAGTAGGCCTAGGGCCTAGTAATAAAATATCACCTGTGTAAAGACTGGCCAGGACCAAGCAGACGTACGGCAGAATAGAACAAAGGCACTTTCAACAAGTGGGCGTCTCTCTCGTCTACTGTAGTGTGAAGTGAGATGCACGTTATAAAATCCCACAATGCACTAGCAGCAATTACCAACATAGTAAAAAACGTAAAAACACTGCAGAAAATGCTTGATTTCAATGACTAATATTCGCATTTTGGCATTTATTGTCAAAAGTCTGCTCCGCGAATGATTATTATTGAATACAACTACTATTGACAACCTCTAAAAAATCTTATGAAGTAGATTCTGACAAACAAAAACATTTGAACACAAGTAGTTCAACTTTGAAGTTATGTTTCCAGACACTGTATGGTTTCAGCTGGTTTAGCAATTTCGATTATTTGCTCAAATATAATGTAATTTGCAGCAGCAAATATAAAAAAATTGAAAAAAAATAACTAACAACGTATAACATTTATTTATATACGTACAAAACATATTTTATTCAATGCGAAAAGTAAAATAACCTGATTATTGATTAATGCCTTGTGTTCATATGTGTGAAACTATCAACAAACTTGACAACAGGTTCGCCAACAGTTAAACCAAAACAATCTGCGAACCAAGGAGGTTACTAGGCCTACGAGGGAAATTTTTGAAATAATTAAACAAACAATAACGCTTTTTCAGGTGCGTTGTTGGATGAGCGTAATTGGTGCATTGAGCTGACAATTGTGTTATACAGATTTTCTGTTGTTCTGTGAAAAAATCATTTCAATCGGATAAAGCATGTAGGTGTTATAAGTTGAAGAATTTATTTTAAACAAAAATAAGCGTAAAATTGTGATTATCAACAGAAATAATTTTTCGATTGCGCTCAAATTTCACACGAATATATTTATTCATAAAATTAAGGTCCTGTGAAAAAATCATTACAATCGGAGAAAGCATGTAGGTGTTATAAGTCGAAGATTTTTTTTAATTTAAAAAAAAAATCATAAAATTGCGATTTGCATGAGAAATAATTTTTCGATTGCGCTCAAAAACGTGACAGTCTTAAGTTCGATTTCTACACAGATTTTGAATGCCTCCAGAAAATTGCATTGCAATAATTGGAGTATCGGTTTAGCCGGAATCGTGTTAACAAACACACAAATACAAACAGAAAAAAAGAAAAAAAGAAAGAAGAAACAAAATCATTCCGGATTTTTTTTCCATTTTTTTTTCATGGAATCTTCGCTTTGCTCGCTACGCTCATCCAATAATTTAAAGCCTATTTTGCATATTTATAAATATGCCACATCTCTTACAAATATGTAAAAGAAAACAACAAGACGTGAGTGCATAAATTAATGTAGTCCTTTTTTCAAATGGAAAATGTCCTAAATTTTGCAAATATTTTTTTCTAATTCTTACTGTAACATTTTATTTGGACATTTTAATTATTCTATATCTATGCTCGACGTAATAAAGTATTTATTGGATGACGTAAACGAGCGAGCGAGCGTAGCGAGCGAAGCGAAGATTCCAATTTCATACACTGCGAAAAAAATCCGAATGTTTTTTTTTCTCTTTCTTCTTTCTTTCTTATTTCTTTTTGTATTTTGTCTTCTGTTACCGATTCGGCTAAACCGATACTCCATTGCAATGATTTTATGGATGTCTTCGAAATCTCTGAACTACAGACTGCCACCTTTTTGAGCGCATCGAAAAATTTTTCTCTGAAAATCGCATTTTACGATTTTTGATTTTTTAAAATTTCTTGACTTATACTCTACATGCTTTCCGATTGTAATGATTTTTTACAGAAACTAATTTATGATTATATATTCGTGTAATTTGAGCGTATCAAATAATTATTCTCATGAAAATCGCAATTTTACGATTTTTTTTATTTCTTCGGCTTATAACTACATGCTTTATCGATTTAATGATTTTTTACAGAACTTAATTTTAAATTAATATATTCGTGTAAATATTTGTGCGCAATCGAATATTATTTTAGAAAATTTCATACGATTTTCCTTTCTAAATACAATTAATTAAAAATTTAAATTAATTTTTTATTTAATTTAATTTATTTTAAAAAATTCAACAAGTTGATTTTTCACAGAACAACAGAAAATCCGCATAAACAATGGCAGCTCATGCACCATTACGCTCATCCAACACGCGGCGGACTTAAGCGTTTTCTGTTAGTATGTGAGATAGAACTAAAGGACCGAGGTATTGAATATAACGCACAATTATTAAGGTCCGTATTAAAAAATGACAGCAATATAATATTCAAAACCAAATGTTCTAGTTAAATTACTTAAAAAATGTTGCTCTATTTCTGTACTGCAAAATTAATGTCAATGATTGACTGGGGTGCACGATTCTGTTATACATGTTATGTAGCTTAGGATGATTTTGTTTGTTCTTTCTAATGTAGGATATTGTTAATTGTTATTGATTGATATAGAATATTATATTTATAGCCTAAAAAAAAATTAATTATGGTAAGCTGGTGAGCTGTTATTCTGTGTAATATCATATTTTTTTAAACTAGGTATTTTGTGTTAATAAGTTGGTTTATTTAAATTGAATTCATCATCATTATCCATCGCCGTTTCCTGCTTCTGGCAGGGTCAGCTTGGTTTCGCGACCAAATTCTTCCACTTCTTTCTATCCTCCCACAATCGAGTCTCTGCTACATCCTCCCAGCTCTCTCCTCTATTATATAGGTCTCTTGCTATGGTCTCCTTCCATCTCTTCCTTGGTCTCCCCCTTCTTCTTCTTCTTCCTTTGATTCTTTTCTGAATTATTATTATATTATTGTATAAATTGAATTAATTTTTTTAAACCTTTAAATAATTTACCTTTATTAAAATAACAAAGCCAGTGACTATAGGTATTATATTCAATAGGTATTTATTGCAAAAACATTAAAATGACAATCAAACGGTTAATACATTTTACGAAATGGCTTCTGGTTTGTATCACTTGTGGGTCGGTAACTGAAGACATCGCGGAGACTCGTGGAGGCCAGATGAGAAATTCCGTTCACTTGGGCTGAAAATAAAATTGAGCAAACTTTGACTTGGAACACAATGCCTGTTAATCCGTATTTGTTTTTGGTGGTAGGCTATATTATTGCTTACACGGTCTGAATAGTATAATATAAATATAATATAATATGAATATATGTATTGTCATATCAAGGAGTTGCCAATATTCAGCAGTTGTTGCAGGGTAGCTTGCAAGCCAAAAAATAAATAGAACTCGTCTTGACAGTGTCTTGTTATTTTCTATGTATGTACTTGTAACCTTAGAACATGACATGTAGCATGTGTATAATATGTGAAAATACATTTTTTTTTAATGATCCATCTAAGAACAGTTCTAAAAAATGTTTTTTGTAATATTGTAACAATGACTCTAGGTCATGGTAAGAATAAGACGCAGTAAAGTTCGAAACCTCGATCAAATTAGCATGGGAATGCCAGGGAGTAGGAAGAGAGGATGCAAGGGGTGCAGTAGCACCCGGGCCAAAGGCAAAGGGCCCTTGCACCCACGCCTTTCAATTCCTAGCTACGCCACTGAGAAACGCTACAATTCGAGGCCAAAATGTACGTTCATACTTTTCGGACGCATACATAATTTAATCGATCAAGATAATGTTTTTGAGCGTACTCGGGTGACACCAATCCTCGTACATGGCTTCTAATTTAAATTCTGGGTTCGTATAGTCATCCAAGATTTTAAAACATCAACCATAAATTAAAATTTTTGTGGTCTTTGAGGACTTGGATGGAATGAATGGAGTAAAGGGCTAAGTCCAAGAAATAAATATTTAATGTGGGAGGGTGAAAACAACTAGGAGGCTGATTTCCCTTGATGTAATCCAATAAGTACAAAGGGTACTTCACTCTGGGCACCAACACAGTTGTGAATAATAGAAGTAAGTAGTACCTCTCTGAGTAATATCCATTTACAATTGATTTATTTTAAGAAAGATTTTCAACTGCATGACATGTCTCATACATCTGTGATGTCTAAGAAGATGTCCAAATTTGCACCCGAGTCATCCACATTCGGCCACTGGACCACTAGCTTTATAACTTCTAAATTGATGATGTATATCAAAGGTGCAATACTGCTAATCACCTCAAGGACATTCTGGGCTGGACTCGCAGTCAGACCCCGGAATACATGTACTAAAACAACTGCAGTGACAAATGCTGCAACTAACCTTGTATCATTCACTTCAAGCAGCAGCAGCTGCTGTGATCATCGCCACAAGAACATGGGAGGTCACAGTCCTTTTTCATGGACACCCATGTACACATGTAATACATGAAGGCACTGACAAGCGCAATAATAAACCAGGTAACAGGGTTGGTGGCCGTCATATCCAGCATGCTGTCGGCATAGTGAGGACACGTCAAGTTAAGTGGGTTGTTGAGGATAAACTCCAGCGGGTCCCTGTAAGCAGAGTGACACATAAATATGTTTGTTTAGTCCTCTCCGGATGAGCATAGAATAGAATTTATTTTCACTCCCCTGAGAAAATGGTTTAAGTGTTAATATGTAGGCTATAATATATTTTTTCTCTATTTGTTTGCTCACTACCGGCACCGAACAAACGAATACTCTCTCTTCTCTCTCGCTTCTTGACATTTTCAGGTAACCTTTGGAATCTCCGAACCAGACACGTTTTTGGGTAAGAGAAAAATCTTTCTAATGAAAGTCGTACCTCAACAATTTTAATTGGATGAGCAAAGCGAAGACTTTAATTTCACCGACCCCCCAAAAAATTTAGCTCGGGTGTTGTTTTTTTTCTTTTTTTTTTCCGTCTGTTTGTTCGCTCTCTACCGGGCAAACGGCATATCCGATATTGATGAAAATTGGAGGGGACCTTCGAAATCTCTAAACTTAGAGGTGTATTGATTTTGGGTACAATCGAAGAAATATTTGTCATGAATATCGGACTTTTACGATTTTTTTCGATTTTTAATGCAATATTTTCGTGACATTTGGGCCGATTCTGACCAAACGGGTGGGGCTACAACGTTCATATTTCACATGGACATTAAGGTAATGGTGATGTATTGCTTTCTGAAAGAAAAAGTTGAAAAAGTTAGACAAAATCTATAGAAATAAAGCTTTTAATATAAGTTTTTTGATTTTTTGTACGATATTTTCGTGCCATTTGGGCAAATTCTGACCAAACGGGTGGGGCTACAACGTTCGTTGGATGAGTGTAGCGAGCGAAGCGAAGATTCTATTTCACTACACTGGAGAAAAAAATCCGGAATGTTTATCTTTTTTTTTCTGTATGTATTTTTGTGTGTTTGTTAACACGATTCCGGCTAAACCGATACTCCAATTACAATGAAATTTTATGGAGGCCTTCGAAATCTCTGAACTTAGAACTGCCACGTTTTTGAGCGCAATCGGAAAATAATTTCTCATTAAAATTGCAACTTTACGATTTTTTTCGAACTAAAAAAAATTCTTCAGCTTACAACACCTACATGCTTTATCCGATTTTAATGATTTTTTCACAAAACGTTAATTTTATGAATCTTGGTATTCGTGTAAAATTTGAGCGCAATCGAAAAACTATTTCTTATGAAAATCAAAATTTTACCTTTTTTTCTTTTTTAAAACAATTCTTTGACTTATAACACCTACATGCTTTATCCTATTGGAATGATTTTTTCACAGAACCTTAATTTTATGAATATATACATTCGTGTAAAATTTGTGCGCAATCGAATAATTATTTCTCATGAAAATTTCAAAATTACGACTTTTTCCTTTTTTTAAATTACGATTAATTAAAAAAAATTTAAATTTAAGTTTATTTTTTATTTAATTTAATATAATTTTAAAAAATCTTCAACTAAGTAATGATTTTTTCACAGAACAACTGAAAATCCGCATAACACATGGCAGCTCAATGCACCAATTACGCTCATCCAACAACGCGGCAGGACTTAAGCGTTTTCCTAGTATTATACATAAACATTAAGGTTATGGTGATGTAGTACCTTTTGAAAGAAAAAGTTGAAAAAGCTAGCCAGAATTGATAGAAATAAAGCTTTTAATATAAGTTTTTTACGGTAAATAATACCAATTGACAAGAAACAATAGAAACTTGACAACAATCACCTACAATGCGTAGGCAGCAAAACAAAGCACTTGCAAAAGTAAAGATATCCCACGCAAACTAAAAACTTTAAAAAAGCTCATCCATCAACGCGGCGGGACTTTAGCGTTTTCCTAGTTTATTTGCATACAAATATTTTTGTTATAGGTACTGAATGGTTTTGGACTTTTGTTGGTATATTTGTTGTGAACCAAACATTATTTGTCTGAGATGATGCGACTGGTGGGGGGATGTGAATATAAAGATTTTTAATATCCTCATTTATTGTTATGGACGAAATACAAAGGAGACATTGTAATTATACCGTGTTATGCAGATATCAATGGAGATACTGCAGGGCCCTAACAGACCAAACACATACTCTGACACGTTATGTGTGTTATACACACCTACTCTACTCCTTTTGAGCCGAATTGAGTTAACCTAAATCTCTATTGGAGATGATCAAATTTAAATCAATAACGTTTTTTTAATGCACATGCTTTCATTTTAATTTTCTTCACAGTTTTATCTATTATCAGCTAATTGGAGCTAATTGGTAAGTACTTCTAATACTAGGGGTCGTCCCCAGATATGGCTACGAATAAAAATGTGAAGTTTCTTATTGTAACTTCCACCCTTGACTCTTCTATTGGGGGGCACCCTAAGGAAAATGAAACAGGGACAGGTTGAACTGTTTTTACTTTTTAGCAATAGCAAGTATTTCTTTTGCTTCACAATTTAAAATTCAAACTGCAGTTTTAAGTCATAACAATTTTGAGTTAAAGAGGGATTATTATAAACCAAACATCAGGCAGGCCTACCATTACATCAGGCAAGGTACAGTCACTCCACCGTTACATAATGCAAATGTTCCATCTCCATGTGGCGAGTCATTATAATGTGTGCATTTTTAACAATTTCAATAGACCTAATGGAAGTGGAATATTGAAATGTGCACACTACGGTTGGGATTCGATTATAAATTCGTAATCGATGTCAAACCAATAATTTTGACATCACATTGAAAAAAAATTGACATCAAAATTCTTTTCGACATAAAATTTTAATAAAAAAATGTTTTCCCCCCATTTTTTAATGTACAAATAGCCAATGTAATGATGCAAAAAGTAAAATGTATGGTTTTTTCATGGTTTCAAAATCGATTTTCCTTTTCCTTTTTTTTTAAAGATGGCAAATTGATGTTGAATTGAAAGTCAATTATGCTTCGACATCGATGTCGAATCGAATAATCGATGTCAAGTCCCAAACCTATTGCACACATACTT
This sequence comes from Sweltsa coloradensis, assembly GCA_024449915.1. Classification (NCBI taxonomy): domain Eukaryota; kingdom Metazoa; phylum Arthropoda; class Insecta; order Plecoptera; family Chloroperlidae; genus Sweltsa; species Sweltsa coloradensis. Next base: position 310,457 of record JAMZAV010000676.1, read on the forward strand.
ATATTCGCCGCTGTGGTTACAAGCTCTTGGCCCAGGTTTTCCTTGCGCGGTGTCCATCAGGCCAGACGACAGCAGCACTCTTCACGACACACACAGTGGGCACACTGGCAACCCTTCTCACTTTTGATCTCTTCAATGTACGACAGTACGGCGTAGAACATCAGTATCAGGTTGTAGAGCAACACAAGGCCACGGATGTCCAATAATGGGTACTCGGAGTCAGGCTGAAACATTCTGTACATGGGGGTCTAAAGAGAGGCAATGTAGGCTACATGAGCCAAGAAATGGTACTACTACTAAGCCTACTTCGCAACAGCGGGATGGATTCTGAACGTCTTTTCGTGCCCCGCCTAGGCATCTTGTCAGTTTCTCTTAGTCTTCTAGCAACATTAAGGTGTTTTATGTCTCAATCATACCAATTATAATATAATATTATAGTCATAGACATATTGGCAATCGTTCTCACTTAGGGCCTACTATTTGCAAAATTACTTTATAAGGTAAGTACCGGTACTAATAATAAGAGTTGCTGGGTATTATATAATTGCTTTGTTTAAAGGGTGTGCCAACCTCAAGGTCATTATGCACCACTCTAGCGCAGGGGAAAGGGGAAGAACAGGTTCCGCCACAGGCAAGGGGAGAGGAGGGGGAAATTTATCAAGTTACAGCCAGAGCTCGCCTCTAGTTTTGATAAAACCACAGTAACACCATGAACCGATTCTACCCCAGGCCCAGAAAAACTAATGAGATGTTTGAATCTGGGATGAAACCTAGGCCTATACATACCAGACCTAGACATAAAATAAGTAATAATTAGTAATAACAATTAAAATTTAACATATTATGTTTCATATAAATGAAAAGTAAAAACATAATATTATAATATCACTGCATGGTTGAAATTTAACATTCTTTCAAAGCAAACTTACCACTTGGGCCCTGGTTGTTATATTTTACTTTTCCAGAAGCTCAGAGTAGCAAGAAACTGATCATTTTGTATAAATTCCCTTGAATGAGTGTAAGGAGTTGTATTCATTTAAATAATAATAAATACATTTACTAGTACTTACTGAATTTAGTTGATTACAAATTGATAAGTTTTTAGTTTTTAGAATAAAGAAACATTTTTAATGTCAGGCCACAAAATTTTGAAGTACTGTGTTTGAATTAAGACAGTGTTGTCATAGATAACTTTGAAACACTGGACAAATGAATGCATTATTACTTATTAGTTAATAATGTATTATTAGAACCTGTTATGCATTGTTTTTTGTATTGTATTGTATTTATTTTCGCAATGTTGACCTCTCACATGGCATATTGTCGAGGTTGTGCTGCTACTACGCGAAGGACAGCTGACAGCTGCGTAGATTCTACCCAGTGGTTTGTATCACGTGTTGGGGGAAACGTTGTTAGTTTTGTGCCTAACACCTATGTCTACTTAAGTTAGGTGACAGGTCACGGTCGAGATAGTTTAGAGATGTGGGCTCTGAGGGGATTTTTGTAGTATTTGGTGTATTCTTTTTATTTTGTTTTCAAGTTTCCGATTAACTCTCCTCATTCTACAAGTCTTCAGTACCCAGACCCACATTCTCTTCATGAATTACCAAATTTGGAGAATTGCTTTCGTAATGGCACATTTGGGAGTCTCTGAATGCAGGTAATGGAAGGATGTAAATAAGGTTATTCCTAGGGCTGTACAACTCAACATTGTCAATTTCATGCCACACCAATAATACAATTGTGCATCACAACGTGTGACCTTTAACATTGTAAATACAAAGCAAGAAGTACGAGATTCGTCACATGTCATTTCGTATGTATTAACGTTAAGTTGCACATAGTGTGAAAGTGAAAGATTCCGGTAGTGATCTGGTTGGTGACCGAGTCGAGCGCACGACTGGCGAAACAACGAGCTAAACCTCTCATACGGCCTCGTTCACCGAGCGATCTGGCATGGCTCGTCTATAAAGATACATCAAGGTAATAATGTCAGCAGATCTTATTTTATTTATTTCGTCCTTACTCTTTATAGCACTGGCTGCAAGTGTATAATGATAAGTACTAATACTTTTTTTGTAGTTGACATTTTTATTTTTTACGCAATGCAAACATGGAATTGAAACTTTGATGTCAAATGACAGCCCTAGTAATTTCATAATGTATGACTAATTCTCACATGATTTTTAGTTTTTTTTTAATAAGTAAGTTACATATTTAACAAATTAAAATCTCTTTTCAACTACATATTATATACCGTATATAAATAATATATACATACATCAAAATAAGGTTACTTAATCATGAATATCTTATCAACCCTGCTTCAATATAATTAATTAGTAGTACTACTCCAAAAAACAAATAATTTGTCCTAAAACTAGAACGTGTTGTGTTATTTTAATTCAGGGCGGGTCTTCACTCAATACTTTTCACTCGTTGCTCGTTAACTACTCACACCTCTGTGAGCGGTGCACAGCCAAATACCTTCCAATTACAGCAATAATATAATACATTACATCACTTAATACATACAACAACAAGCCACCTGAATAATTCCACCCATTTTACAACCATTTAGATACTACATCCAATAGAAATGTATATTATCTCTTCCATGTTTCAAAGAATCGGCAACTTCACCGCTCTTTATAGAGTTACCTTGGGATGTCCAGATTTGATTTATTTATTGCATTGTCATAAATTTGTATTTTTATAAATGTAGGTACGGTACCGTATTAACTCGATTTTAGGTCGCACGTAGGCGTAAAATTGAAAACGAGAAGGCATAAAACTGGTGTGCAGCCTACATTCCCATACACAATCTTAAAACCTCCGTTCCGGCACCTCCGCTTTTGGGAGGTGCCGGGTCTCGGCGCGTCATGTCACATGAGGACTGCGCAACGCACTACACAATAGTGACACATTAATTAGGATAAAATTACATAGCACTGCAATCCTAGGACTTCCTTGGATACAAGGTTGATGGGTGTATAAATAACAAGTTACTATAGAAACTTGACTTTGACTGACAAAACCAATATTTGTTCAATGTATATGTCAATCTGGTGAATAAATTACCTTATCTAATCTTATCACCCAGAATGCGTACAAGAAGCAAGTCTTTGGGCCTCGAGATATTTTACATTCTATTGTTAATTGGTATTACCATAGCAATAAATACTATGCACTTTATAAAAATTATCCTAATTTAAACAATAACAATTTTGCAATGGAACTTAACTTAGTAATCATTGGACAGAAAAAAATCAACCAAAAAAAAAATTAAAATCTCATCTATCAACGCGACTGCAAAAAGCATTTGCGAAGCGGCCTAGCTTTGAAGTTTTTAAGCAGAATTTCAGAATATTTGCCCCAATCCCACATATTGTAACAGTGCGATCTACCTTCACTTACAAACAAGCTGTTCGATTTAAATGGGAAGCGACATACATTCACGTGCGATCTACAATCAAGTAAATACGTACCAGGGTCCATTCTGTCAATCCATGATCAACTATTATATCATACTTTAGCACATAGAGAGCATGAACAATAATTAGTGCAGTTGGCCATATGGAATGTGTAAAATAAAATGTAATGTGTTGTGTTCGATTAATCACTTATGTTATTGGCACGTTGATTGATTCAATTTGAAAAACATAATTTGCTGAATGTTTCATTTGGTCATCATTGCAATACATTAGGATTTAGTTTTTGTAACATGTGTTTCATATAGAAGAGAGACTTTGTGGATGATAAATCTCTATTCACAACAATGCCCAGAGATACAAAACACGTATAAAGTCAAATGTGTGCTACACTTTACTTCCAACATAAATAAAATAAATAAAAATAGATAAATTCGTATTTAGAGTCTACCCACTCGGTAATATAACTGATTTTCAGTGAGTGACATTAAACCAAAGCGACCAAGCCAACCTTGTAGGCCCCGATGCAATCGACGAGTGAGCGATAACCAAGCAAAGATCAATATTTTTTAATAGGAAATACTAGATCAATCAGTGGTATGGACAGTGCGAACACCCGCTGATCAACGGCAGAATCAACAAGGCCGATTCAAAACAACTTTAAATTTATTATGTGCCTCGTTGCTAGGATGGATCTAAAGTCACCGTTTACAAATTCCTAACCCAAGAACTGATGGACTCAAGTCCAAATCAGAAGTTAAAAAACTTCTGCCTATAGCGGGAATCGAACTCTGGACCTTCTGCATTGGAAGCAGAGACGCTAACCACACAAAACATACAAATATATAACATATATATCGTATACACTGCACCACAGCCTAGAAATTATGCAAGTACTACCGCGTAACTAATACCGTGTTCCAGTATTTTTCAAGCCGTATTTTCTCCGATATTGCAACACAAGTAGTAAAGAACATAAGTCTAGGCTTGAGTAGGTAGACTCTAAATAGAAATACAAATTTATTTATTTTTATTTTTACTTTTTTCTGCTAAGCCTACCACACAAGATCCTTTAACTGCTGTTCCTACTGTTAATTTGGGCATCTGAAGCATTCTGAGCGCTATCAACCAAGACAGTAAGCACAACCGTAATTCTTTACTTATCCTCTGCTCCCAATGTCCGAGTCACAACAAGCATCCCCGTCTGATGTACGGATGACTTGCGAGGCAACATGTTATACTAGCAGTGAGCCAGTGGGGAGGCAGTACAGAACCCTCACCACGTTACAACTAGAGGACCGTGATTCGTCTGGCAGCGTAAGTGTGGGATACACTGCAGTGGCTCGTCAATGAAAACGCTCGATTTGAAAATTCCCCTCATAGTTTACAAACTCCCCATTTAAAAAGTAAAACATTGAAAAAGGGTTTGTAAATTACCTTATGGTATTGAAAAAATAGCAATGTAACTCAAATTAATATTGAACATCAACTACCGTATTTACGCGCATATAGGCCGCAGGTATATTTAAAATTTTGAAGTTCAAAAACAGGGGTGCGGCCATTACGCGAGAGCGGCCTATATGACTATACAAAGTCGAAAAAAAAAATTATAATATGTAATTGTATCAATATTACATACACATATGCGAGCAAGAGTAAAAAAAACTTATTTTTCCGGTAAGTAATTAATTAAATAAGTCTTGTTCAACAAGTGAATACGTCCGCGGAAGTGAAGATGTCCGCCCGCCGCCCACTGAATTCTCCGTCTCGCGGCAATGATAGCCTCGTCAGCTGGTCACGCATCCACCCGACGCCCGGTGCAAGGTCGCAGTTTCCTGATGGAAGATCGTAGGCTATCCGAGCTGGTTTCAGGCGCGCTTCTCTTGTTTTAATTGGACCGAAATGTTATGTTCTTTACATCTGAATGTCATCCTACAATGACGTAAGAATTGCACAGCGCGGTCGTCTTTGTGAGTGCTCGCCGCCGCCGCGACCTTGCTCGAAGACGGCGGACGAGAGAGAGAAAAAGATTAACCCGAGAGTAGTCGCGCCCGGTCCTTTAGACCGCATTATTTATTATGGGCTAATAACGTCAGGATGACGTTTTGATTACGAATATAAGGTAATTTATCATATATGTGACAGCATACATGGTTATATTAATCAATTATCAATCAATAATCAATAAATAATCAATCAATATTCAATCAAACACAGAATGTTGCAAACCTACAAAAAAGTTTCCAAATATATTTTGAAACACCCTTTGGTTCGAATTATTAGTAAACCAAGACAGTAATATTGTGCAAACACTGTATGTTGAAGAATAATCAACCTACAATAACAAAATACATGTCTCATAATAGTGATTGAGTATGCAATGCATATTTTTGCCTCCCTTAGTAGTCGCGCAGTGGTCGAAAAGACTAAGCAACCGAACAGGACCTCTTATCTTAGTTGAAGTTCTGCAGAACACTGAATCGCGTATTGCACACTGGCTTCAGAAATCTATTTTGGGAAGGTAGGCGGAACTAGACAAGCCATGCATGCGCGCTGTACAAATACCAACTGTTGAAAAAAAAGTCGGTCTAAAAGACCACACGCGACTACTCTCGGGTTAAATATGGCCTTGAAGTCGACATGAACCATAGCCAGCCTGGCTATGGTTATGAAGAAATGGACATTGTATTGGGTGACAATGACGGTGACTGAAAATGCAATAGCCAACACGGAAGCATTTCTGAATGTGTTACGTCGGCTACCGGGCTGTGATGCGCTTGACGACAAAGAAGTGGATTAAAATGGGCGAATGGAACTTAAAACTAAACATCCATTCAAGAGCCGACAGACGCGGAGATAAATAACCGTCCCCCCCCCCCACGCCACTAAATACGTATCGCCTAGCTCACTATCAATTGGCGTCGGGCCAAGACTCTCGCTGTGTTGTTTTGTTTACGTTATGAATGAGATTAGATAACGAAACCCGTCTGTTTTATTGTAAACACTCTCGACACTTCAATCCAAGCAATGCCAGCTGTGTTAGTGTCTGACGTTGTGTGAGCCGTGCGACCTTGCACACGGAAAGTAAACACTCTAGAATAACATTGCATTAAAATAAAATGGTTTATTTATTTACATGCTCGTTTGCATGTTCATTGCCTGTTTTGCGATGAGTTGTTTCATTCCTAAAGGATTTGCTGGCTAAAATAACAAGTGCGGCCAATACAACATGCCAAGTACTTTTAAAATTTGCATAGTCAAAACTGGGGTGCGGCCATTACGCGAGGGCGGCCTTATGCGCGTAAATACGGTAACTGACAAAATTACCAACCAACATAATATGTAAGTGAAAAACTAATTTTACCCCAAAAGTACATTAGTGAATGAATACAACTGACATGATTCTTAGACCAGTCTAGAGTTTCAATGCTCAAATAAACTTCTATTAAATAATTTCCAAGCTTCTGATTGGTGGTTGCCATAGTGACAAGTGATGACGAGTTATGTGTGAGTAAAATTGACTTGTCAGTTGCCACTTAACTGGACATTAACTGTGTTATTACGACAGTAGTACTACTTCGTAGTATAATCCAGGTCTCAAGATTATGTTCTGATTAGTTTTAGTTGATTGCAGTACACATGTACCGCAGTACATACACACAATGTAGCTGCAGTACTTTCAGATAGCAGGTAAACAATGTGTTCAAGCTTCAGAGCCTGTTGGTATTTATTTTAAATATGTACTTGTAACAAATAATTTTACCATAATGAGAACTCCTCTGCAATTCAAATAACGACATTGTGTCTGTTTTGATCACACCGCCTAATACTGGATTAAATGGTGTCATGTTCATTGATTGTTGTGTTGTTTAAAATACCTACTACTTAATGACCATTAATAACTTTTTACTTAATACCGTTACCATGACCACCATTATTAACTTTTTTAAATATACAAAACTAAATAAGAATGAAAATAAAAAACCTCAGTGGTATAAGGAACTCAGGGAGTGGGAGAAGCTCACTCCTTCTTGGGTGGATCGGGGTAGAGAAGTCCCAGCGTCTGTAGGCAAAGTCTCGCCGCCTCGGCTTTCGCTTGTTTCTTGTTGTTACTGGCCACACTTGGCTGGTATTCCGTGCCATTCACACGAACCTACAACAAAACAATTTATAAGCGAGCTCTGTAATATTGCTAAAATCTATTCTTTCCATCCTGCTTTCAGTTGTAGATGCCTGGTAGAACACATAATCTAATATATGAATCTTTTTATTCTGTTCAGGAGTGCAAAGAAAAGTTCTTTGCTAGTATACCTTAGTACTTCATGGTAACTTGTTGTTTTATGTTCTTTATTATTATGCTATTGCAAATAGTGATCACCTTTAATCACCTCATTCTCAGATTCTACTAGGTATAGTATACATACTTCCGTATACTAGGAAAACACCAAAGTCGTTGTTAGACGAGTGAGTGAGCCATGTGTTAAGTACCTGGTAACATTCTCCCTACCTCAGGCCTCCCTAGCCTATCATAGGCTAGAGTGGCGCATTATGGACCTTACAGTTGACGCGCTCTTATACCAACTTAACTTAAAAACCCTATTATTTATACCAATATAATTATCAAACTAAAATGCAAATGTTCCCGGGTACTCAATACATGACTCGATCACTCGTCTAACAACGACTTTGGCGTTTTTCTAGTCTAGTTGGCTAAGGCGCCCTTATACCCAAAATGCGGGAGACCTGAGTTCAATCCCCTGGCGGGAAAGATTTTGAAATTTCTGAATTGTATTTTAAAAATTATTAAACAAGTTTTGAAATGCATGATATAATGCAGTGTAGTCTTATCATCAGTGGCAATACTATGGAAAACATAGCCAGTACAAAATACGTGTAATTGCAAGGTTTACTCAATCTCCGAGTGGAATTTGGGGGTACTATGAGCGTGCAAGATTCAATACACTTGGGCACTGCATTTCACAGTCAGACAAATAACAAACAATAAATATTTTTTCAAAAATAAAACCATTGTCGATAAAATAATTCCTACACATTTGCAGCCAATTATTCAAATTATTATATTTTGTAGATTTGAATTGCAATGGATCTAGCTGATTTTGTTAGCAGTTCTCACTTAACTCGTACCGGATGTCTTGTTTAAAATTTCAGCGCAATCTGTTTAGCGATTTGGCTGATTTTCGACGTACACAGACGTACACGTACAGAATCACAGAATAAGCGCCGTTTGAGTTGAATGGTGATCCTTAGTCGCTCCGCTCCCTTGTTTAATTATGTTACAAGTTTTGCATATAACTTATATTGACTCTTTTACTATAGCATGTAGTGTAATAAATACGCTATGTATTATATTCTTGCAGCTAGGCACACACACATGTTAAGCCTATACGGTACCTTGAAAGTGTAGCACTCTGCCCAAATTTTTAAAATTAAATTTTTAAGTGTTCATTTATTAATAAGATTTTACTATTCTTATTTATTGCTTTTGACACATAAGGTGTTATTATTTAACTTAGCCTACTTGTCTCCTTACTTAACTACTACTACTTATGTATCTACAACTTAACTGTGTTTGAATGGAAGTACATAACTCTTTGCACATCTCCTTAGAGATTAGATTATGTTTGTAGAAAATTGTCAATAAACTTATCTATCTTATCTATCTATCACCAACAAGTTGGGCTCCAACTAAAACTCCCTTACATCCAGGTAAGCTCACCTTGAATAAGAAGTTCTTCTTGTGATCAGGTCCGCACTCGAAGCAGACGTGGAACTGTGGCGAGTCCCAGTGTCGCTTGGAGCAGAACTCAACCAGCAGAGAGACCGGGTGCTTGCCTGAAGACATAACCAACATCAGATAACAGTTCACGGATTACGAGGGAACGAAACAGACACCAGAGTCTAGCAACCACAGCTCCGAGTACCACACGGTCAATAAAATAAATTTAGTCATCAACTTAAAAGAAAAAGCAGACAATTTAGCCAAAAGCAGCACCAAAAAAATCCCCAACCATCTGCATCTGGGGTCTGGAGCAAAGCCCCAGATAATGTTTTACGGCAGCTACCTGCGATCTAAATACTAAAAAAATTAACGTAAATCGGGGGGCCCATTTTAGTAAATTTCAACCTAATTTTTTATTTCTCAATTTGATTAGTCGGGAAACACTCCCGTAGATGGAATTGTTAATATTAAATACAATTCGAAAGTTTAAAAAATCCATCCCTACCGAGGTAATGGGGTGATGTAATTACGAGGCATAAAGGTAAACATATTTGTTTTACCAAGGTGACTGTTAAGTGTATGTGCATATTTACTACGGAAATGCTGGAATTGATATTTAACTCACATTAGTTTTGCCCCCCCCCCGGTTCCTCCGCCACTGCACTTACCGGCAAGTGTCGTTGTCCTCTGGTGCTGTCGGCTCGAGTTCTGGTGTTTGCTGCTCAACTCCTCTTGCGCAACGAGGCCTGCGCACACATCAAAGATAGCCAATGTCAGAACTTCAACGTTCTTCAAGGAAACAACATTGTTGAAACAGATGTAGTTTTTATTTTTTTGTGACAACCTTTGAAGTTTATAAAATAATTATCTGTTTATTATTTTGAGTTATTTAAATGTTTTAGGAAAACTTGTCAACGTTATGCACAAAATAATGCAAAAATACAAAAATATCTTTTTAAAACTTTGTTTCTTCCAAATTATGTAAATAAACGTTGAAATATTTTCCAATTTAGGCAATTAATACAATTATTATTGACATTTAAAAAAATCGCAAGAATAATATTGTTGTTTGTTACAATTATTTTCAGAGGTGAAATATCGATAGTGAAAGTGTCTATCAACATCTCCTACGGAACCTACCCTTCTTGTCCATCTTGACCTCAAGCTTGAGTGGTTCCAGCGTGCCCTCGTTGTTCTTCCCCAGCCCCTCCCCCGGCCGCCATCCCATCTTCTGCAGCAGCGCCATCCCCATCCCCCCGCTGACCGGCGCCGCTGACATCAGCTGGTCCTGGTAACCATGCACACAATATGTAGCGCCGCCACCACACACGCTAACAATCAGAGACCGCCTCGTGGTTGGACTTGAAATCTGAAGCCATTGTGATACCTACTTGATACTTGTTTTACAATAAATATTTAATAAATTTGACTTTAGATTTGGTTTTTCCTCTTCATGCATGAAAAGCCAAGCTGTTTCCATAAATCAATGATAGTATCTATACGAGAGTTTCAGATGACGTCACACCGACTGTCATGGCCGACTGGTGGGCAAAAATTACATTGGCGCCATCTAAACACATGTTAAAAGGGTGAATTTCTTTGAAGATTCCTCAAAGCTGCATTACATTTGGCAGTTCAAACCAATTGAATATGTATTCTAATATCTGTTATTAACATTTTAACAAGGAAACAATGAAAATTGAAGCTCTGTTTTTTTTTAAAACAATTAAATGTTGGGACCCAATAAAAGCAGGTCTAAGGGCTATGCCAGCTGGCCACTTTAGACTCTTTAGTCTTTACAAACAGACGTACCGTTTCGTGGTTGACAAAAAGTATTTCAATGCTACTGGAAGAACCTTAGCAATCAAATATATTGACATTTTGCGTCGTACACGTGGTTAAATCGGTGTAGGCGATGAAAAATACGTGATTTCTTCCTAACCGCTTACCGTAGTTATGTAAAAATTGCATTCTTTGCCCACCACGGCCCAAAGTTAGTAGATACTGCGCCGCCCAAAGCCTTCCTGAAACTCTTGTATATTTTAAATATAATCAACTTTCATACCTAGCTTTCATTGTAAGTAGACCTTACATGGAAACTTAAAAAATACACCCTGAGCAATGGTATAGTTGAGATTATATTTTATAAGTAGGCTCAAGTTGTGTAACTGAACAGAATGTACATACATTCAATTTGTAAAAATGAATATTAAGACCATAGGAAAGGTACATTTGAGTTGTTTCTCATTAGGAGAATTTATAAATTATATGCCATAAGAATAACCCAGGTCTCATCTTGAGATTCAACAAATTTAGATTTTATCATGTTAAATTAATGTTGTAATGTAAGTATATACATAGCTGCTTGTTTAATGTGCAAATTAAATAATAAAATCTCAAGCTATCTCAGGAAATATTGAGCTATCCAGTCATCAGATGCACAGATGGAAAAACACAAATAATTTAACAATACAAGATTATTATACTAATATCAAAATTAAGATTCCTACTAACGATGGTGTTACATGACATGTGGCTTATGCATAATTAATTATGCATCTGGTATTGTTATCAGGGTTGGTTCTTGCAACTTTCTTTTCTTTCGTTGTTGGATGTTTCTTTGCAGCCCACAGATGTTTAGGCTCTTTGAAGTTGAACTTGTGAAAAATTAAAAATTAAGTGTTGTACGTGTGTGGACTTAACTCTTCAGTATGCTTTACCCATCACAATGTTTAGGGGCCCGTGTAATTAGCATTAATTCACAATTAATGGGCATAAAAACATATTTTTTAAATAATAGAATTGCCACAATAGACACCTTGTTATTCTCCAAAGTGCCTCAAATTGGCCCAAATGCCACATTTTTAACACAAAATAGCAAAAATAAAATTGGTCAATAACACTAAAAAACTAACAAAAGTTCCACAATTAAACTACAATTTGGCCATATTTTTATAGTGAAAAGTAATTTCATGTGGCTCTAATAATGTTATTACTTCCAAGTTTTACAGAAGGTTCTAAGAAATAATATTTATTATTTAATTTAATAATCGAGAAAAACTCTCCCATAAATAAATATGGTATGTAGTAAAATTGGTTGCAAGCAAAAAGCAGGAACGCTACCTGTACAATTCGGTTTGGCGTTTGAACTGCTTAACATAAATATTAAGATTTAGCAATGCTAAGTTTGCAAAGACTAGTTATCCACCGTCAGAAAATAAATTAAAAATATTAATATGATTGACGAACGTTTGGCGTGCAGTTGGGTGTAGCTAGCAACATAAGGAGAATCAGTGATTAAAGATAAGCTATTAATAGGTTATCTAATAGCCTAGACTTACCTTCATAGCCCTAACCTTCAATTAATTTTGAGCAGCTTCACACTTCATGCCCAACAGCTCTTGAATATGTAAATATTTTTAATTTAGTTCTTTCTACGGTGGGACCTAAGCAAACTGCAGCAGCGCAGTGGTATTTGTAGAATTATGTAACCAGCATTAGCAAACTCCCTCATTAGCGAAGCAATCGTCCCAATGACATTCAGAGGCTAAACACAAACCCCTAGCTCTACATGAACTAAAAACGTACAGCACGGACCAGCCCAACCAGATGAAACATGCAATCGTCACTTGCTTGAACGTATCAAAAAGGTAAATAATTTTTACCAACAAAATCACAAATTAAAGTTAAATTTTGCATGAAATATTAATTGAAGGTACGACTGATTGTCTTGCAATACTATCCAACAAAAAATACAGAAAATACAGTTGCTTATAATTTACTACTGAAATAGAATTGCGGTTCATAAGGCCAAGCTTGCTTTAGTTAATTGAGCAATTCAACTTTCAAACGTGAACTATGCTATGTTGAAAGATGATTGGTTTCTTTATTTGATGTCACTGTTGCTGTAGGCCTACAGAAAACAAAACTGCAAGCGGCAGTGATTGGAGTAAGATGAGGCCTGGGTCAAGTAGAAAACAATCCCTTCAGCTGAAGCAAACCACGCCAAGACAAACTCAGAGGCTGAAACTACAACCCCTAGGCTTCTCTGCAACCTAAACCGTGTCAGGCGTGAATAGCCCCACGTATTAAAAACATTTGCAATGCATCACTCAACAGCCATTGAACAGTTTATCAAAGAAGGATGAACAAATTTCACCCAGACAAGTAAATTCCGAACTGTTATATAAATTTGATGAAATTATTTTGAAGGTAACCAACCATTGATTGCTTGCAATACTAGCTCCAACAAAAGAATGCAAAAGCTTGCTTCACAAGTGGTAGAAAGAATGTGCGGTTAAAGGAATGCTGCCTGTATGTATGAAAGAGAAATATTAAATATCTTTTACCAACACAAGCAAAAATTATCTGTGCTAGATCACAGAGTTCCACTGTAGGCTAGGTCCACGCTGAGCTGACGTGAATAAAGTTGAAAAAGTTGTTATGTTCGGAAAACAATTTCAAACTACCTGCATTCTTTTGCTAAAACCACTATAGTAATTGTCAAATAAACCACATTCATTAATGACCACATGATCTAAGAATGTATTAATGTTAAAATACAAGTTTGATGAACCCACAAAATGTTGCAGCCACCTCGTCTGCAAAGAATAGTTAGTGCTAAGAGTGACAAATATGGAGCCAAAACATCGCAAGCATGAAGAAGGCGAGTCAGTCAAACATGACGGAACGTGTCAGTCATTCATGATGCATGGATGATTTGTAGAAGCATTTAGATATTCACCTGGTTTACGTTATGTCAGTTCTAGAAACGAGCGGTAAGACACAATATCCGAGGCGTTCTGCTCGACTCACCACACTAAGCGGCTCTCTCGGATCCGTTCGTTTGCTCCTTCTCTGGATACATTAGCTAGCTCATTTCCAACATTACTTGCACTAGATATACATTTATCCTAGCCAACCATTCATCATAGGTATGGCTCATGTCATCAGCCAACAACGTGTAACCCAAGTCTGGAATTTATTTAATATTACATGCAATCACATACCTGGAAATTACATATAAGATAAAAAAATATAATTGCTAAGCATTATGCCAAAGACATATTGGATTAGAACTACAAGCTTGTAAAACCTTTGTGTAGGGTTGGGTCGGGCATTGCAAAACAAGGAAGACTTGACGTTCTGCCACTGTCAACTTGCATTCCTTCTTTAGTACTTATAATTGAGTTGAGTATAAGATTGAGTATGAAATTCATATTTTAGAACTGTAACGCATACTTGCTATATTTATCAATTTTGATATACCGTAACTTTAAAAATGGTTGACAGCTTACTGAACTAAAAGGTATGTATCTTGATATAAAGGTAAGAAATTTTCACAAATCCTCGACTGCTACAAACAACACAAGATTCATTGTAAGTTGTTACTCCAATTATTACTACATAAATACAACTACAATATGGGTGTTAAGTTAGCAAAACTATGGCAACAGCCAAATTAATCTTCTCACTGCGTTAGTACTTAGTACTGCCATGGTAATTAATTATGTTTGTTGAATGTTGAGAGTATTACACTATGCTAGGTGAACCATGCCATGGATTATAAAACAAATTCAATAATACTATTAAAATGTGCTTACAAAGTAATGGACTAATGAGTAAGGGCCTACTTCAAATTTGCCAGTTTGAACTACCATATTGTCCTGAAAATAAGCTTACCCTTTTTTCATTATTGAAGTCTAAAAGTCTCTTACCAGCTTATATATGCATATGCTTATGCATTTTTAAATTTATATTACAACAAGAAAAGTTAGGGGGTCGGCTTATATTCGGCGCAATACGTACTACATAATTATATAACAAAATAAAAGTACAGTAAAGGTAGTCCCTAGTGTTAATAAACTGA
The DNA here is from genome assembly GCA_024449915.1 of Sweltsa coloradensis. Taxonomy (NCBI): domain Eukaryota; kingdom Metazoa; phylum Arthropoda; class Insecta; order Plecoptera; family Chloroperlidae; genus Sweltsa; species Sweltsa coloradensis. Next base: position 325,497 of record JAMZAV010000676.1, read on the forward strand.
TTTAGAATGGAATTAGACTGTTAACAAAATCTAGTGCTACCCGTTAAAAAAGACAAAGTTTAGTTTAAATTTATCAGAACTCAGAAGTACAACATTTCAATAACTACTACTGTAATTAATTAAGTTAATTAAATGAAATAATCTTGTTCTTCCGTGCATAGCATGTGAACGTAGGTTCTACGGTACTACCTAACTCACGCTGAGTAGGCGTATCTGTAAACATATATCTAGTGCAAGTAAAGTAAGAAGATCAAAGCAGACTCACCGCTCACGATGCCAGGCTCAGCCGCGTCTCGAAGCGCTCCCCGCGGTTAGCTCCCCTGGAAGCCTGTAACAGATTCTCAGGTGCGGCGGGGAGTCTCGCCTCCCGCTGGCAACACTCTAGCGGGGGCACACTTGCAATCGTGTTTACTCTCATCAGAACTCGCTCGTGGCCTGAAGCAAAGTTTTTGCCACTAAATTCAAAACATTACTAGGATTTGTAATTGAAGTGGCCAAGATTTAGTATTTACTTGATTATAGGCCACCATTGGCCGCTATATTCGCATAAATATAGGTAGAACCAGATAAGGTGGCGGTCGCCAAGGGATCGCAGCACTGTCGTCCACGCACTATGGCCACATGATCGACAAAAAGTAGATAAAATAACGGTCTCTAAAACTGCTTTCGGAGAAAAACACGACTATTTTAAAGCCAAGCCTTGCCCAATATATCCTAAAAATAAAGTATTTATGAAGTGTACTAATAAAAATCAAGACATTTTGATGCTCCTAAACATTGACATCACATCTGGCAAGGTTGGCATTTTAATAGCTGGAACTTTGGACACACCATTACCAACAAGGCAAAAAAACACTTTCGTAATCGTGATAACTTAAAATCATTATTTCGCTAAAATACTGACTCTGTGGGACGAACTACTTTATTCACAGCTAATAAAATGTTGATTTATGTGATAACATATCACGATAACATGACCAAATACGGTAGGCCCTACCAAATGCCAGTTGTGTGTAAATTGTCAACGTTGGCGTCCGTGCTCTCGCTTGACCTTGACGGCCGCCAGCTTATCTGGTTCCACCTATAGGCCTATACAGCAAGTCAAGAGTTTTCATCGAGATTCGGGGTGCCTCTTGTAGGGTACACTTCAGGTTTACCTGCCATGACCCTCTTCAGGGCCCCGATTCATGTACATTTTTATCCCGGTATAAGCCGAGTTAGGTGGTATAAGTGCGGTATAACTCCGAATCCAATTCATGAAGACTTATCCCGCCTCGACCGGGGATAAGAAAATACGTAAACAGATGGCGGACATTTTAAATTTTGCATCTATGTGTAAAACGAGAAAAGTTGTCATTACTCTCATAAAACAAATCAGAAACCGTCCCGGGCCTAGGCCCAGATGTAGAAAATTATTCATAATACAACAGTGTAGGCCTAAAGTTCCATTAGGCTATAGGACTACATTCAATTAATTCTAACATAACACGTTTGACAAGCCCTAGGCCTCTCCTAGGCAACCCTAGGCCTGCACGACCATGTTCTGACACACATTCCGCACAAATAACTAGTTTTGATTACTAAAAGCCTAATGCAGATAAAGAATGGTATGATAGTCCTAGGCTATTCCAAAATTTACGGCAATAATAAGCCTTTTCTTTTCTTTAAATGAATTCACGCAAACCTGTCACTAAATGAAAAGTAAAACAAAAGGTGTGGAAATTTTCAGTGTTCTTTTGCTATTTGCTGATTTACATGGCTGTGGAATGCAGTGGAAAATAACATTTGTTGTGTCTGTTGTTGCATTGGAAATTTTTGATTGGATGAGAGTTGCCCAGACTTAACCAGGCCTTATCCTGCCATGTCCTGCATTATACCGTCCTTATACCACCTATACCCGGGATAAATGTACATGAATCGGGGCCCAGGTGACTAGTACGATGTTCGGGAGATTGTGAAGGGATGTCCAAAGTCTGTTAACATGGCTCATACTTAGAATTTAGAAAGTAAACCTTGAGAAAAACTTTCAGTCAGGATTGACAGTGGCGGTTATCGAACCCGTGACATTGCGAATCCATCTCTTGCATTACGCATGAGCTACTTCTGTTGGTAAGATTATGTACAGTATTTGAAAAAAAAACAATCTCAATACATGGATGATGCCTTTTTATAATCTGTTAGGTGTATGCAGCCAAAAATTTGAGTGAATACTTTTACTTGGTACACAGTATGCGGATGTGCACACGCTGAACGTTACAGTAAGAGAATATATTTGAGAGCGCGCGTGGTTGCCAACGGGGACACGGCGGGCTACAAACGACACCCCGCGATCGCGGGATGGTCTGAGCCCACACTGAGAGGGAGACGACGTTGTCAACAAACTTTTATTCAAATCAGAAGAGATTTATGGTAGATAAAGTGATGAGCTCATTCCTCAGGTTGGAAGAATGTACCTAGTCTAGTACCGTATGAAAATATACGTGCTACTGAATGTACATTTCGGGTACAAGATAATGTGTCTGCATCTCTCATAAAAAAGCATTAGTAAATCTAACAATAACAGAATTTTGGTATTTAATCTCAAAAGCCAACAAAACATATAATGTAGGTCTATAGGCCAAATAGGTTGTTTTGGTAGGTAGGCCTATCTATTTAGAAATGAACGCTAACTTTAAATAGAGTGAAGTAACCTTCGAGGCCAACTGGACTTGAAACTTAAGACACCCTGACCACATGTGTGTTTGAATGTATCACCTAGTGCCACCCATACGTAACTAATTCCGCTTGCGGTACTGAAGAGTGCGTCCAAACCATTTACACAACTTATAGAGTGGTGAGAATAAATCCAAAATATGTAAGGTATGAATGTTTGGGCTTCATCTTGATCATTTAATCACTACAACAGAATTAAATACCAACTACAGCAACAAAATACACGTTTTCGAAAAAATGGCAAATGTATAGGTAATAAAATCTTTAAAACAAAACTATTATACAGGGTCTATTTTTATCGCAATAATTTGATTTGAACAAAGTGAGGCAACAACGTCGACCCCTTCCCGACTGCACTGACCAGTGATCACTGCACCCAATTCAGATCGCCGTCAAGTCGTTGCCTAGCTCAGAGCTAAAATATTAGCAATGTATTGTATTAATACACTGATGTCCGATGGAGGCTACTCTGTACTGAAATAAGAAGTTTGTAAGTTGAACCGATTTACATGTTGCTTACACGCCCTGCCGAGCAACGGAAAGCGTCGAGTCTGAATCAAGTGTAGTTTAATCACCACCTGAAAATTTGTTACAGGGTGAGATGAGTAGCGTCTTAGGGAATGGGAGATATCGTACCAACTGGAACGAGATACAACGTAACACACCCGAAGTATAGGACAGTAACCTACGCACTGGCACTATCTGATGCTCAAATGATAGAATTTGTGTTGTAGGCCTAATGTTGTTGTTTATAGAAAGGGGTAGTACAGAAGAAAATAGAAAATCAAACAAATGTATGGTCAGTAAATATATATTTAACATCAACACATACATTTCTTATAGGTTGAGACATTCAAGTAACTTACGTTACGACACCTATTCACATTGAAGATTTCAAAGATAAGTCTAACTAAAATTCTGCTTTCCAAACAAATTTAAGAAAATTTAAGAATAATATTATAATATAATACACTACACCAAGGGGTATATACTATAACAACCATTTTTAGTTTTTACCATAGAAACAATGTAGGCCTAGCATTTGAGCCGCATCAAAATAGTGTGGTCGAGCAGTTTGATAATGATGTGAATGTACACGTACGTATTTACTCAATTATAGGCCGCCATTGAGTAATGGCCGCACCTTTTTTTGACCTCTCAAATTTTAAAGAGTAAGGTATAAATCCTATTGACAAATGGCTCCACATATGGCTACAACACTCCACTTGATGCCCGATACTATACTTGCGTAAATACAGTACATAGTAGCTATGATGAAACAGTATTTGCTCCTCAATAGAGAAATAGAGAGGGCAGAGCTAAGCAAGTGATTGACTGATTGTAAATTGTAATTATTGATACGATGCATAAAAACTACTGAAAATTTAGAATAGCTGTGCTAATGGTGGAATGATTTTGGGTCAGAAACATGTAGGGTAAATGCCCTTTTAGTAACACCTATTAGTTGTTACTAAAAGGGCATGTAATAGGCTATTACTAGTAGGAACATTGGTAAATTGAAATTGAATTTCAAATTTAATGTTTTATGCAAGTTTAATTTTTGTAACGTGTGCACTAGTTTTTGTGCTAGATATAGTGTATAATATGTGTAAGATGGCGCTGCAATATTCCTACTATTGATCTTAAAGTCCAGTGAAAATTGATCTACCTGGTATAGAAAATGACTACTAAAGATGTTCTTTGCTTCTTAACTTGAACCAGACAACTGGGAAAGACTTGCAAAATAAATAAAAAATAATAAAATATAATAATTTTTCTAAATGAATGGCAAGGCAGCAATCAACCATTGTTTTTTGAAGGGTTGATGAGGGGCCAAGATATGATTTGTACCAATTTATCTAGAAGGCGGTGGTAATTTTTTTCCGAAAACGATGCGTAAATATGGCAAAAAATTAATCTAAGACAAACAACTGCTTTGGATATTTATTTATATTACACATGGAGCTCGTTCCAGTTGATACGACGATTGAAAACAATGGCATCACACGTTGAATGTATAATACCCACACATATCGGTAAATAGTGACAGTGATAGTAGAAGAGTGATCGGGAAGAGGCAAAGATGGGACAAATGATTACCTAGGCCTACTGTTCAACGCAACTTAACCCGTCATACAAGTAGAAGCATGTTTACACAGTAAACAATACCCCACGGAATCACTCACTAGCAACTAGCGGCTACTACATAGTTCAGAGTGATCATTGAAACAGCATCCTGATAATTCTAGCCTTCCCACTTTCCTTTAGAGTTAGACTGTACATAGTGTAACAAACGTTCCATCAGCCACTTTGTTAAATTCTATTCAATATGAAAGCTATCATATTACATTCTATTTTTCAATTTAAATATCTTTTCATTCATTTATAAAAGACTATTTAATTAATAATCAATTACGGATGGAATTTAAGAATAGACAAGAAGTTATCAACTTTTAAGTTTTAATACAACATGCATTACAGATGCTCGCTCATTCGATTATACGGCACCAATTATTCGGGACGGCAAAATTATCGTTATGTCGATAAATTCATTACATTGTCTATATTAACATAAGTTATATCCGCCAAATGTAAAATCATAGGTCTTACTCTTGTTATATTGTTTAAAAATCAAATTTCCACGGCTATTATGGTTTTCATCACCTAAAATAATAACTAATAGAACTCCCCAAACAAAGAGACTATTGGAAATTGGTGACACAGATATGGATTTAATACCTCACTAAAATCCAATTTGGTGCCCTACAATGATAAGTAAACTCATGATTGCTCCCGTTAGAAATACTAGAATAGGCACAAGAAATAAGGAATATTATCTCCCAATGTGAAATAGAATAGGCATGATGCGTAACTATTCGGCATTAAACTAAATAGCATTGCCAGGAAAAGGTCTGGCTGAACCAACATTCAAACGTACACTCATAATTTATAACAAGCAGGAGCTAGTCATCAATTGCTCTCAATTAAAACAAAGGTCTTTGTGTACGCTGTTTTGACGGTATGTAACATAATCCCACACAAAACAGACTTAGTATTAGAACAAGTGCATCAAACCCATTAGTAATGCAAAGTAATTTAATTGAATGACCAGTGCAATATGGGTCCACATGCAATACACCACAAGGCCAACAATTTTTTTATTTTATTTTAGGCTATGTAATTATAAGACGTCTCCTTTAACTACGTATAGGCTCATCCAATATTTTTCCATTTATGAATATTAGGCCCCTACACACGAAAATGTCAATAAAATACGTACGAATAATGTAATGAGCACATAAATACAACAGGGTACCGGTATCAAAATAATAAAACCGTCTAAAATAAACATAATCTTGAGACTACAGAACGTTTGAACTGTAAATATGTCAGGGTGACAATAAAAATAAGCTGAACGAGTTTCAAATTACGTAACCGTTTTAATAAAGTAACAGGATCACCCAAAAGACTGCTTTCAAAATCTCTCAAATCTTACAACCATCACCAACCGGAAGCCAATAGAACAGCCTGCGATAGTTTGTGATGATGTCACATGAAATAAATAGCAATATACCCTACTTAGCTGGGGTGGTTCCTTATGGGACTACAAGCTCATTGGTGGAGTCTATAGACAGTCTCCACATGACGGTACCGTTTCTTTTTTAAAACCAATCTCCGTTAAATGGTCCCCTCTGAAGTATCAATCAAAGTCACGTGTCAGGTAGTGCTACGTGTCAAGAGTCTCCGTAGCCGGGTCGGGTGGGGGTGTTACCTTCTTGGCCCACGCCTGATAGCCGGTGCTGAGCTGCGCGGCCGTGAGAACCTTGACGCCCGTGGTCCCCGTGAACTGGCCAGGCTGCTGCTTAGACGCAAGCCACATCGACATCTGGACAAGAAAACAACCTTGGATGAGAGTAGTGAACTAGGGATGTGCGAGTACTCAATTTCTCGAGCTTTATTTTCGAGCTCACGTGGAGCCGAGCTTGGTTTTAGGCTAGTTTTATTCGAGCCAAGCCTAAACAGGAATCTTTGTCAACATACTTTCTCGGAAGCGCGAGACGGAAGAATGCCGGAGTCAGTGAGCAGTAGAGAATAACGAGCATCACCAGTAGATCCCGCGTACAAACCCACGTGATAATTAAACCAGTTTTTATTTTGTCCGTCATAATGCAAACCAGTAAGGAAGTCCCAGCCACATTAATAGGGGACTCTGTGTTAAAAATCGGATAATTACAAATTTCACATAGTAAATCATTTTCTATCCCATGGATGGTAATAAATAGGGACAACTTCGGTTAACCGAAAATCGGTTTTGATCCGGTTTTGAATTTGAAAACTGTAAAAAAAAAAAACTCTTAAATGGTGGCAAGACAATTGCAAGGGAAACTTCCTTTGATATATGTACGCAAGTGAGCGCCATTTCTCAGCTGCAGGGCTAATATTTTCAAAATCGAGATCACCCATATCCCAAACAAGGACACCCGCTTTCTCGATCGTAAATACGATTAAATACGAGGCAACAAACATCCTCGGAACACCACGCACACAACAAAAAAATCAATTTCTTGGGGTGATTTACAACAAAAAAATCTTTTTTTTTTGATGAGCAAAGCAAAGACTTCAATTTCACTGACCACCCAAAAAAATTAGCTCAGGTTTGTTTGCTCTCTACCGAGCAAACAGCAAATATGCGACCTTGATGAAAATTGCAGGGGACCTTCGTAATCTCTGAACTTAGACTTGCCACATTTTTGGGTACAATCGAAGAAATATTTCTCATGAATATCGTACTTTTACAATTTTTTTCAATTTTTAGTGCGATATTTTCGTGACATTTGGGCCGATTCTGACCAAACGGGTGGGGCTACAACGTTCATATTTTACATGTAGATTAAGGTAATGGTGATGTATTGCTTTCTGAAAGAAAAAGTTGAAAAAATTAGCCAGAATCCATAGAATAAAGGTTTTAATAAAAGTTTTTTAGGTTTATAATAACAATTAACAAGTAACAATAGAAACTTGACAACAATCACCTACAATTCATTCACAAAGCACTTGCAAAGGAAAAGTGGTCCCACGCAAACTAAAAACTTACAAAAAAGCTCATCCATCAATGCGGCGGGGCTTAAACGTTTTCCGAGTGCTAACTAATTCACCATTTAATTATCTAGAATGAGGCTATCTCTAGTACTCAGTGCGTTTCCATGTTAACACCTAATGGTTTTGCCTTAACTCTCACGGTTCTCGAGATAAATGCAATAAAAGAAACTAGCACCTGGGAAGGTCCCCGGAAATTCTACATACCTAACGGTTACGCCCTAGCTCTCACGGTTGTCGAGATAAATGCATTAAAAGAATCTAGCCCCTAGAAGGGGCCCCGGTGATTCTTAATACTTAACGGTTTCGCTCTTACTCTCACGGTTGACAATCTTAGAGAAATGTTTATTTGAAAGAAAAGACTTAAAGTGATGTATACTTCGTAGTAAAGTATGGTTCTGAATTTTAAAACAAATTATGCAACGAAATTCCGCTATTTTTATCCTAAAAAAAAACGCCGACAGGGCACGAACCCAAGCATAGAGAAAAGTTTCAGAATGATTATTTGACCTTGTAAAGTATGTTTCCGAATTTCCAAACAAATCACCCAAATTCCGCAATTTTATTTTTTCCTCGAAAAGGGTAATATAAGATCGGATTATCAGAGAATGATGGTCCACACTTCACCTCTATCGAAGGGTATTATCATGTACGGCAGCCAGGTGCGGTAGATAGGTGCGGCATCCGGGTGCGGTATCAATGTGCGGCAGCCAAGTGTGGTAACCCGGTGCGGCAACCAGGTGCGGCAGCCGGGTGCGGCACAACCACATAACCACATAACGACATAACGACATAACGACATAACCACATAACGACATAATCACATAACCACATTTTGACATAACCACATAACGACATAACCACAAAACCACATTACAACATAACGACATAACCACAAAACCACATAACAACTCACTGTTTTGCTCTCACTCTCAAGGTTGACGTGAAAAATGCGATATAAGCATCTAGCAGTGGCTGAAAAAATTATACATGGTATTCCAGGGAGGGGATCTCCCAGTGATGCTTAATATCTAACGGTTTCGCTTTAACTCTCACGGTTGTCGAGATAAATGCAATAAAAGAAACTAGCACCTAGAAGCGGCCCCGGTGATTCTTGATACCTAACGGTTTCGCCCTTACTCTCACGGTTGTCGAGATAAATGCAATAAAAGGATCTAGCAGTGGCTGAAAAAAATTATGGTGTTCCAGGGAAGGGGTCCCCTGGTGATGCATAATACCTAACGGTTTCGCTCTTACTCTCACGGTTGACGATCTTAGAGAAATGTTTATTTGAAAGGAGACTTAAAATGATGTATACTTCGTAGTAAAGTATGGTTCTGAATTTTAAAACAAATTATGCAACGAAATTCCGCTATTTTTTTCCTCGAAAAAACGCCGACCGGGCACGAACCCAAGCATAGAGAAAAGTTTAAGAATGATTATTCGACCTTGTAAAGTATGTTTCCCAATTTCCAAACAAAACACCAAAATTCCGCAATTTAATTTTTTCCTCGAAAAGGGTAATATAAGATCGGATTATCAGAGAATGATGGTCCACACTTCACCTCTTTCGAAAAGCATTATCATGTACGGCAGCCAGGTGCGTTAAGACAGGTGCAGCATCCGGGTGCGGCAACCAGGTGCGGCAACAAGGTGCGGCAGCCAGGTGCGGCTACCAGGTGCGGCAACCAGGTGCGGTAGACAGGTGCGGCAGCCGGGTGCGGCACAGCCACATAACCACATAACGACATAACCACATAACACATAACCACATTTTGACATAACCACATAACGACATAACCACATAACCAAATAACGACATAACGACATAACCACATAACCATAGGCCTATAACAACTTACTGTTTCGCTCTTACTCTCACCGTTGACGTGAAAAATGCGATATAAGCATCTAGCAGTGGCTGAAAAAATTATACATGGTGTTCCAGGGAGGGGATAAGTACCTAACAGTTTCGCTCTCACTGTCACGGTTGCCGAGATAATTGCAATAAAAGAATTTAGCACTTAGAAGGGGCCCCGGTGATTCTTAATACCTCACGGTTTTGCCCTAGCTCTCACGGTTGTCGAGATAAATGCAATAAAAGAAACTTGCACATAGGAGGGTCCCCGGTGATTCTAAATACCTAACGGTTTTGCCCTATCTCTCACGGTTGACGAGATAAATGCAATAAAAGAAACTAGCACCTAGAACCCCCCGGTGATTCTTAACCACATGAACACACGTGACGCATACGGGTGCGTCATGAAGACGCGCGTCCTCTCATACACATGATGCTCACGTAGTGCGTCATGCATTTTTCAAAGTCTCCCGCCAGCTTCACGTTCATATTCCCGCTAAAAGCTTGACTGAAGTAGTTCAAGGAGGTTGCCGTTAGATAGCAGCACTAACTAAAGTTGTGTTATCGTTTCTCGGAGGGTCACTACAGTAATCTGTTTGATAGCTGGAAGTGTCAACAAGTGTTTCCAAAATGGCTACGCTTTGAGTTAAAAATTACGGAATGAATGATGTTTCTATCAATAAATACTTTATTAGAGTGCAGAGAAAGTGAAGTGAGTGTATCTAGTGGTAAAATGCATGATTATTTTTCAAGTGATAGTGAGGAATCGGTGCAGGACAGTAGTGACAAGTCAGGAAGTGGGAGTGAAAGTGATGGTGGGGGTGTGACAGATGATGGACAAGACAGGTTAGGCCTGGACCTAGCCAAAACACGCGGGAAAGTAGCAAATTAGGGCCCCACATCAAGTTCTGCTTTGAAAAATATTTCGAAAGCAAGTGCAAATGGTAAGAAAAACAAAATCACAAATTTAAGTTAAAAAAGGGGGGGGGGGATGATTTTTGGAGATTTTTGGGATTTCCTGGTGTATATGGGGCCATGGAATGTCTTAAAATGGGTGTGTTCAAGGGGTTAAATGTCCATTTAATTATTAGAAGAACCGATGTCATCCCTAGTAATAAATATGGAATGTGTGTTGTTACCTAAATAATTTTATAACCGCGTGGAAATATTTAAAGAATTTCGTAATTTCAAGTAGGGTCTCTAGTTTTTATCAAGTACTGAATGTACTTCGTTCTCGCCGACGTATCTGTTTGCCAGCAATGTGGTTATCTGAGTTTTTCCCAACCCCTGCCTACACGTCGAGACGGCATGTGCTAAGTCACCGCCGAGATTAGTCCTTTAGTTATGTAATTGCTTTGTTATGATTCAATCCATCAGACCACGTGTTCTAGTGTTCCAATTTATTTTGAATGCAGTCGTAAAATAAAACCTCTCGTGTTGTTTTCGTAGTTACACGCAAACATTGTAGGCGCTGTTCATTTTCCAACTGATGGGCCGAGACCGAGAGTGTCAGCTCTAGGCACTAGGCATGATGAAATGTGCTGTGCTTTATCAGTTGGCAGCCGGCCAGCTACGGTGCTTCCCATCCCACTCTTACGTAATGGCGCTGAGGGAACCGCGCTGTAGTCAGCACAATGACCTTCATAAAAAATACACGTTGACGTGGCCCAGTTTCTTTCTCCATGAACAGCAAAACACAAAATATCTTCGTAGGCCTATATAAACTCACTACTAGATTAAAAAGCTCGTGATTTTTAGGTCCCTTGGTTTACTGTACACCGGGATGTAGTGGACACAACCAAGCAGGTAGGCCTAAACCTACTGGTTCATCAACTGGTAGGGCCTCTTTAAAAAAAAAATTAAAGACATTTTGAAAAAGCTCGGCTTGGCTTGAAAATCAAGCTTTTTTCATGCTCGACTCGACTTAAAAATTCTAGGTAAACACACCCCTATAGTGAAAACATCGATTTGACCACCCAAACAAAGAAGCTAATTTTCTTCTTGTTCGTTTATTTGTTTGCTCTCTAACGGTCAATCGGTATAGGTACTGAAAAATGGTGATAACGAAATTCGCGAATTTTTTTAAATGTCCTTTTTATTGTGTAAAATGTAATATTGTCTACAAATTACATCATTTAGAGATGGAAAAACACATGCTAAAAACGCAAATTTTGCGAAATTTTGCGTATAACGCGAAATAACGAACGAAATTGTATCAAACTGGTCAAAACGCAAATTAAATCGCGAAATTGAACCTTTAAGTGTGCAAAATGTGAGGCGATGGTGGAGGTGCTGGTCCAGACCGAATATTACGCGTGTGGTCGGCGGTACCGTGACGTCACGGGCTTCACGGAAATAGACCTCCAAAATAATGGCGCGTATCACGGATTCCGCGAAAATAGTCCACCAAAATAACAGTACGAACAAATTTAAAAAATTATTTTTTGATTTTTTAGTAATGTTTTTGACAATTTTTTTTAAATCACGAAAAATGCAAAATTTGTTTTTTTTAAAAACAAAATTTGGGTTTTCATATCACCATTTCTCATTACCTCTATCAATTGGTAAATTCTGATCTTGTTGAAATTTTTAGGAAACTTAAGGAATTCTCTAAGCGTTAACCTGCCATGTTTTTTAATGCAAATAATTAGAGATAGGCCGATTCCAGATTTGATCGATTCCGATTCTTTAACGATTCCGATTCCGATTCTTATACTAACCAAGCTTAGACATAGCCTGTAAATAAACACAAACATGTAGGCCTACTAGTAGAAAGGTTCTCCACAATAATAATGTAGGCCTAAGGAATTATATTAGGGGTGTAAGAAGCTTCATAATTATTAAATCTGAATCACATCTTTTAGTAAAAATTTGAATACGGCGCCAAACACCAGAGACCGAGAAACTCGCAAATATATCGATAGGTTGATTTTATAGTTTGCAATCGATAACGTAACAACATGGCCGCCGCGTACGTAAAAGAAGAATTTCCGTTCGCGTCCTGTTCAAGAAAATGCAATGTTTTTCTCGCACGTAGCATTCGAAAAACAACAGTGCACTCTCTCATCTCTTCTCTCTTGGACAATGCTGGCAGGCTGCCTGCAGCCGTTGCGCAAGCAGACGGCGCAACACTGTTTCTCTCACTCATGCGAGCCCTAGCCGGCCGGCTGCTGACTCGGAAGACAGGCGGGCGCCGTGTTTACGTCAGTCTCGCTTCACATGGCGAGGATTACTACTTGAACGATGCCCATCTCCGAATTCGTATGTAATAAGTGCGGGTATGAAAAGGCCAGCGGATACAATAGATGTTATGTTTGGGCCTACTATTGTGCTCTTAAATGACAGCAAGAAGTTTCCTCGCGATGTTATCTTGAAAGGTAGAACAATGCCAAAAGATAAGATAGGCCTACCGCATGAGCACGAGATAAATACTTCGAGTTCAGAAAAGGCTGGATGGATGAAGTGTTGTTGATTGGCTAAAGATGTCATGGAGTCTCGAAAACGTGGTAAAAACAACTCTCTTTGAGGTGGTCGTATGCGAGACCGCCCGAGGCCTGCCGAGTGGGGCTCGGGAGTGCATACGTCATGCGACTTTCTTGCTTTTTTTCAACAGGAATCGGAATTGCTCAAATGGACTAAAAATATGGGAATCGCGATTCTAACAATTCTTAGAGAATTGGTGATCGCCGGAATCGGTTTTGGAATCGTCCCATCTCTACAAATATTAATAATATGTTATTTTATGAAAATCACATTACTACGATTTTCTTTGGTTCAAGTACAAACATTTTTGCTCTTATCAGCTAGCACTAGGCTTCGACAATCATAATAAAATTTCCGGGAAACCATCAATACCTATAATAACCTTGGACCTAAATTTTTACTTTAAAATCAAAGAACTAGTTAATACCAGTCATAAAAATGTTATGTTTGCGCACTAGATTGATGAAACCAAAAGTTGAACTCAATAATAAAATATAAATTCTTATCATAAATAATTATAAATACCTCCTCATAGCCCAGCAATAATTCATAATTAATTTTTCATTTTTTAGGCTCCTAATAAAAAACGACTGAATGCAGGCATAATGGCTGAGAGTCGTTCGGGTTAGCATTCAGCTTCCGCATGGCATTCACCCGCTTCTCCACGATATTACCGATGTCTGGCGGACTGGCTGGGGCTTGCGGGAACACAGAACTGAAAGCAAACCATGCAGTTGGATATATAACAGACACAATGGCATGCTTGCAAGCTGCACGTTTTGTACTATAAACTCATTAGGTTATTGATGAAGATACTAATAGCTATTGGCTGTGTTAGTGAGTGAGTGGGGAAAAGAATAGTCCAACCGCTTACCTGAAAGTCGCAGGTGGCTACGTGATAAGGAGTCGACATAGGACTAAATATTTACACAAACACAATTGATGAAACATTTCGGCCCCCGTGGCCTGTGTAAGCTGTGGTCTCCTTTTTCCTTTTCCCACTCATTCACTAACCCTTAGTAACTGTTATAGATTGTTAATTAAAAGGTTCTATAAGGCAAATGACTTGTTAAATTAACATAATGTTCTAATGTTTTGCTACGTTAATATGGCTGCTTGGAAAAACTTGCCCATACAGATTTCCTAAGGAAAGTATGATTGGAGAAGGGTTGACAGGTTGGGAAAGCAAAGAGAACATAAAGAACATAAAACCCAGCCTGAAGGGCTGCAGTTGTCATCAGCAGGTGAAAAGTTTTGTTGCCCCTCGCCCTTCAGGTTGGGTTTTATGTTCTTTATATTCTCTATGCTTTCCCAACCTGTCAACCCTTCTCCAATCATACTAAAGTAGTCGATTGGCCTTTTCCTAATTGTAACATTTCCTAAGGATAGCGGATAATAGTTTTTTATCCGTAATATTTGAACGACAGTGGAATCATCGTAGCACACACCTGCTACTCGGAGAGTCCGTCTGTGCAGCGTTGAGCACGGGAGAAGCTGCGGCCGCGGTGGTCGACTGGCTGGGTTGGCTGGCGCTGGACGAGGTCGGGGCGCTGGTCGCGGGCTGACCCGGAGCAACGGGGACCCATTCACTCTCTAGTCGCGTACAAATAACAGAGCAAGGTTTCAAGTACGTTCAACTAGCTGCACGAACAATTTATTAGTAAAATATCTACTTTTTGTTTTAAAACTCAGTTTTAACAAGATCCTAAAATAGCCATTTAGTTATTGGAAAAAAACAAAAGTGTGAATATCTTAACTAACAAATAACCGTAGGCCTACTGGAGGAACATCAATCATCCAGCAATGCATGATATTGATAAATGGAGTAACTTTGCGGGTAGACAAAAGCCTCAAATGAGTATATTTAATTAGAATTTAAAAACTACTGTTTCTACTTTCTACATCTAGCTGTGTTACTGCTAGTCTTAAATTAGGGAATAAACAAGTAAGATATTCACCAAATATAATGGTAATTTTAAAGAGAAAATCTCACCGGTCTTACGATGGTTCTGTCCGCTGGAAACGGGGAACTGTAAACGTAGTTGCTTTGACTGCTCGGCGGTTTTCTCTTGGAACGTCTTGGTAGGAACTGACACGGAATTCTGAAGAAAACCCAAACATGGAACATATCACTTACAATAAAAGAAATGTTGACCAAATAGCCCTCAGTTCAAGTTTGACCTATTTCTTATTACTGATCACTTTTTTTTAATGTTGGTCCTGAACAAAAAATAGCTTAAACTAGGAAAACGCCAAAGTCGTTGTTAGAAGAGTAAGTGAGCCATGTGTTGAGTACCCGGTAATATTCCTTTTCATCCCCCTACCTAAGGCTGGATCAAGTCAGCATGGGTCTTTCCTCCCTAGTGTATCAGAGGCTAGAGTGGTGCATTATGGCCTTACACGCCCTTCTCAGTTCAGTTCATCTCTTTTATTAAGAAATTCAAATACATAATTATTTATTACAAATTTTAGTATTAGCCCCCAAAGAGACCAGGTGGCTTGCAGGAGGGGGTTTTCACAGAGAGGTTATTGTGAAAAATGATGGTGACTGATGAGTAGAGGCATGAAAATTTAGCGTTTTAGGTTATTGATGCTAAATCAGTGAGTATAAATTCTTAAAAACGCTACAAAATGCTAAATTTACTGAAAATAAGGTTTACCTATACCAATTGAGAATTGGTTTAGCATTGTATTCTAATGTTTAAAGTGACTACATTGAATTGAAATGTTCCTATAAAGCATAATTTGAATTCATTCCCCATTAAAAATACAAGAAACTCCCCACATTTGGGGTTTTGGTGGAAAGAAGAAAATTAATGCTACAAAATGCTAAATTTGGAAAAATTAATGCTAAATATTCAAAATATAAATGCTATTTTTTCATAGCTCTACTAAAGAGTGATGATTATACTAACTTAACTCAAAACCTTATTGGATGAGCGTAGCGAGCGAAGCGAAGATTCCATTTCACTACACTGGAGAAAAAAATCCGGAATGTTTTTTTTTTTTTTTTTTGTGTGTTTGTCCGCACGATTCCGGCTAAACCGATACTCCAATTGCGATGTAATTTTAAGGAGGCCTTCGAAATCTCTGAACTTAGAACTGCCACGTTTTTGAGCGCAATCGAAAAATTATTTCTCATTAAAATCGCAATTTTACGATTTTTTTCGATTTTTGAAAAATTTCTTCTACTAATAACACCTACTTGCTTTATCCGATTGTTATGATTTTTTCACAGAACCATAACTTTATGAATTAAGATATTCGTGTGAAATTTAAGCGCAATCAAATAATTATTTCTTATGAAAATCGCAATTTTAGGATTTTTTCTTTTTTTAAATTACGATTAACTAAAAAAATTAAAAATTAAAGTTTATTTTTAATTTAATTTAAATTAATTTTTAAAAAAATCTTCAACTTAGTAATGATTTTTTCACAGAACAACAGAAAATCCGCATAACACATGGCAGCTCAATACACCAATTACGCTCATCCAACAACGCGGCGGGACTTGAGCGTTTTCCTAGTAATTTATATACCTATACGCACGTAATAGGTAGAGCTATGAAAAAATAGCATTTATATTCCAAATATTTAGCATTAATTTTTCCCAAATTTAGCATTTTGTAGCATTAATTTTCTTCTTTCCACCAAAACCCCAAATGTGGGGAGTTTCTTATATTTTTAATGGGGAATGAATTCAAATTATGCTTTATAGGAACATTTCAATTCAATGTAGTCACTTTATAAACGTTAGAATAGGCCTACAATGCTAAACCAATTCTCAATTGGTATAGGTAAACCTTATTTTCAGTAAATTTAGCATTTTGTAGCGTTTTTAAGAATTTATACTCACTGATTTAGCATCAATAACCTAAAACGCTAAATTTTCATGCCTCTAGTAATAGGTACTATATTATATCAATCAACTTAAATGCAAATGTTCCAGGGTAGTCCTATTCAACACATGACTCGCTCACTCGTCTAACAACAACTTTGGCATTTTCCTAGTCTAGTTGGCTAAGGCGCCCTTATAGGCCTACCCAAAATGTGGAAGACCTGGGTTCAAACCCATTGTCAGGAAAAATTTATGGATTGTATTTAAAAAAGTATGTAGTGATTGCAGTGCTATTTTTATGACAAAATGATGACTTTACCTTGAGTTTATAGGCCTACTACTGAAATTGAGGATTTTTATAATGAAATAAGAACTTTTTATTTGCTATTTTCAGGGTCCCTACCTATCTAGGCCTAACACCAAACTAACTGGTTTAAAAAGGTATAATTAAAAAAAAAATGGTAACATATTATACATTATTTTTTGTTTCATTGCCCACATAACAGAATTTTTTTGTTTCATTGTCCCCAAGCTTGAACTTGAATCGAGCAACTCCCAACTAAAACAAGACTTTGCGGATGCCGTACATGAAGTAGTGAAACTAAAGGCTACGTACTCGTATGTTGAGCACAATGTTGGTCGGCCTCTCCTTCAGCTGGAAGGGATGATGGAACGGGCGTTCAACGTCACTGTCGCTGTGATGCATGTCGGGGTCTTCATCGCCCGAGTCGCTCGAGGCTCCCGTCTCCTTCTTCGACAGCTGCTTACAGAAGTCAGTCAGCTCCTCAACGCTCTTGCCGCCAGCCTGCGAGTAACAAACAATAATCCCAAATTTGAGTTTTGTTCATAAAATTAGATTTTTTGTTTTTTTAAAGTTTCTTTTCTTATATTTCTCATAAATTTTCACAGTAAAAAATTAAGGTAGACCTACTCAGTGTCGTTACTGTACAATATGAAAAAAGTATCTAGGACAACGCAGAATTTTGTGTTTTAGATAGGACTACCGGTACCGGTAAACAATTCATTTTTCAATCAATCAATTATTATTATTGTAAGAATGTTGAGGACAAGAAAAAAATGAAAAAAAAGGACAAGAAATATATCTAATTCAAATAAAGGTTTAGATAGTGATACTACGTACACCTACTTTGATTGTGACGAGGTTCTCCGCCCCAAACGGCGCCGCTGCCTGTTTCAGCATCGTCATGGCGTTCTTTCGCGCAATTTCAAACAACTTCCGCTTGTCGATGTGGACTTCCCGGCTTCTGCTTCTCCTCTTCCGGGCACCGCGGTGACTTCTCTCTGGACTCCGACTCCTCTTCTCTGTTCGGTGGCTACTCTTGTCCTTGTCTCGACTCCTACTTCGACTCTTCCTCCCAGATTTACGACCCTCTTTATCCTTGCTCTTACTACGAGCTTTGTTCTTGCTAGAGTCCTCTCGATCCTTGCTTTTACTCTTCTTTGTTTTGTGGCTATGACGGCTTTTACTTTTACTTCGACTTTTTCTTTCTTTGCGACTGTTTTCTCCACCATCTTTGCTCTTGCTTTGTATTCTCCTATCACTCTTTTTACTGTCTTTATTGTGGCTCCTACTCCGGCTTCTACTTTTTCTCTTAGATCTTTTCTGAGGACTAGATGAGTCGGCGCTTCTGCTTCTTCTTTTCCTGTCACCATGGCGGCTGTCTTTAACAGGGCTTTTACTTGGACTCTTGCGGCTACTTCTGTGACTTCTCTTTTTGTCACCTTTACAAATGTCTACATCACTACTTTTACTTTTATCTTTTATTTTACTTTGACAACTATCCGCATCCTTACTCAAGCTAAGAAGACTGTCATTTTTAAGGCTCTCTGCATTGTGATTCTCACCCTGTTGCTCAACAGACACACTCGTGCTTCTCGTATCCGTTATTTGTGTCTCTACATCTTCACTTACTTTCACTCTGCTTTCTGCTTCGGCACCTTCAGTCAGTTCACTAGGGATTTTAGTAAGACTTTCACTTTCTAGAGTTTTACTCTGCGATTCTATTTTGCTCACCGAAGTGCTTCTTTCTCGACTTACACTTTGAATCTTACTTTCTAGGGCTACACTTCTATTCCGACTTCTACTTTTCCTCTTCCTGTTGGTGCTCCTTCCCGGACTTATACTTCGTTTTCGATCCCTGGATCTACTCCTATCTTTACCCTTTCTTAATATTTTTTTATCCTTACTGACACTTGTACGCTGCCGTTTCTTTGCATTCTTCCTATCACCACTCCTATCTTGACTGATACTTCTTTTCCTTTTCTGCATTTTCTCTCTACTTCTACTTCGGCTTTTACTCCTTCCCTTTTCCTTTCTCTCATCGTAGCTTCTACTTCGTCGTTTTTTACTAACCACATGACCTTTTCTATCTCTACTAGAGCTTCGTTTCTTTTTCCGGTCATCGTGACCTTTTTTCCCCAAACTTTTGCTTCCCTTTTTCCGATCATTTGATTCGTGATCAAAGTCCCTGCTTCTACTTCTGTTCTTTCTGTTACTAAAGGAAGAATCCTTTGCCTTGCTCCCTTTTCCATTTTTCTTTTTGTGATGATCCAAATCTTGACTTTTGCTCCTATTTCTAGAACATAAAAATATCAATATCATACAATGCAGACAATGTTCAGTTGAAACAATAGGCCTACCTACCTCTACGTACTTAATGGAAATGGTGGATCATGCTTGAGAAGGTATAGGCCTACGTGAACCAGGGATAGGCCTACTATTTTTTAGAGGTTATAAAACTGTACCTACTAACTAAACAATGACATTAGGCCTAATATGCCTATAAAACCTTTTATGTTGAGTCGAGCCTAGAGGTGAATTCCAGGACTTGGATAAAACTTTCAAAGGATGTTTATTTTTCTTGACTATGATATATCTAGGCTTACTAGGCTTACCACATTTTTGAGTGCAGATTCCTCAAGGGCTTTACAATAATATTTCATTGATGTTGACAAACGTTCTCTTTTCAGAAGCAAGTTACTATATGAACCGTTGCTAGCATAGCATAGCATAGCAATAGAGATAATATTACCGCACTACCTCCTCACGGTAAAGGAATAAGCCTATGCCAACATATTTTTTACTTTGACCCATAATTTCATTTGTCAGTCTATGGCCTAGTTTCAGTTTATTTGGCTTAAGCAGGGGCGGAAAGGCCCGCCGGGCAACCGGACAAATGCCCGGTGTCCTGCCTTTTTGGCCCTAATTTGGCCTGGTCTGGTCATAAACTGCCTGGCGCCGCCGGTGAGTTGCCGCGCTGCTTACCGTGTACCGTGAGTGTGCGGTAAGGGTGCGGAAATTGGGGACGAGGTTGTGTTCAGTCGTAGCCTACACACATTTCGTAGGCGCTCCCACCCTACACTCAGTCAGTCGACGGAGCCGAGTGACCGCGTCCACAGCGGCAGTTCCCTCCGCAGTGTAGGCAAGCTGATCATGAACAGTAAGTAAAAATAAGAGAAAAGGGGGGGGGGGAGCTGACCGACAGAGAGGCAAGAAGTTATAAATGCATTCGCGAAACAGAAGCTTAAAAGTGTAGGCCTAATTGGATGAGCGTAGCGAGCGAAGCGAAGATTCCATTTCACTACACTGGAGAAAAAAATCCGGAATGTTTTTTTTCTTTCTTTTTTTTTTGTATTTTTGTGTGTCTGTTAACACGATTCCGGCTAAACCGATACTCCGATTGTGATGAAATTTTATGGAGGCCTTCGAAATCTCTGAACTTAGAACTGCCACGTTTTTGAGCGCAATCGGAAATTTTTTTCTCATAAAAAACGCAATTTTACGATTTTTTTCGAATTTTAAAAAATTTCTTCGACTTATAACTCCTACATGCTTTATCCGATTGTAATGATTTTTTCACAGAACCCTTATTGTATGAATTAATAGATAAGTGTTAAATTTGAGCGCAATCGAGAAATTATTTCTTATAAAAATCGCAATTTTACGATTTTTTAATTTTTTTAACAATTACAATTATTAATTAAAAAAAAATTAAAAAATTAAAGTTAAGTTTTTATTTAATTTAATTTAGTTTTTAAAGAAAATTCAACTTAGTAATGATTTTTCCACAGAACAACAGAAAATCCGCATAACACATGGCAGCTCAATGCACCAATTACGCTCATCCAACAACGAGGCGGGACTTAAGCGTTTTCCTAGTAAAATATCAGATTTATTTAGGCGTGATCCGCGTGAAGATGTCGTGGTAACTTGTTGGCCAGGCGCATATTGCTGGATGCCGTCGCGAAATCATTCATACTAGTTCTGTTACCCAACTTACCCTACATGATTAATTTCCATCCGATCTTTCAATCGAATCCCAAATATTTGGGGATTAGATCCAACCGATACTATCCTAAAGTCTATCTATCCATGAAGTACAAAGTGACCATCAACGGACGCGTCAGGTATGGGTATGACTTATGAGGCAGCTGCTAAAGGTTGTCGAGTGTAGTCGTAAAATAGACCATCCTAGAAGCTGAGGGTTCTAGGCCTATACCTACCTGCTGTATTCTCTTCCTGTTCTATTGTTCAATTTATTTATTGATATTTTTTGTTTAATTGCAAATATCTAATAACGTTGTTAAAATATTAAAGCATGCGTCTTGAGTTCCATTTTTTTGGACAAAATTCTACGATAAAAACTGACTGAGTTACGGATAAAGCTTCTACATGATATATTTTGATAATATTATTTTAACAACATAATAATAATTATATATTTCAGTCAGTTTTGATCGTAGACACCAGGGAAAAAAACGCATTTCATAACTCAAGCTAGGAACACATTTGAACGTTATTAAATATTTGCAATTTTAAAAAAAATATTTCGCTGAATAAATTATTTTCATCACAATAGATTTGAAATTGACGAAGGCAGGTAGAAAAAACCCATGTTTGCTCCCAAATTCGGTCATGCCAAAAAAGGTGGAAAGGGAAAAATGCAGACAATAGACGGGACGACCTATCCCGGTCTCGTCCGCCGATGGTCACTTTGTACCTCAAGGATGAATAGACTTTAGTTCCGAGTGGTTGCAAGGAGGATTGAGGGGTCGGATCGTATTCAACACCGTATTGAATCATCCTCCTTTGTAAATCAGTTTCTTAACTGAATAGGATAGATGTTAAATAAATAAATAAAAAAAATAAAAAAAATAGCTAGGCCTTTACTAATAATTAATAATACGTTGTAGATTCGGCGGATTTAGGTATAACTTAATGATCTCATTCTCATCAGTCGTCAGACAGTGTTCCAATCTTCTTGTTGGTGTTTTTCTACTTTTTACCGTACAAAAACTACAGTATTTTGGTAGGTATTGAATTCAGCCAGCTATGTTTGTTCTAAAACGCACCATACGCTCTCTAGAACCTGATTTTTTTTTAAATTCACCTGTGGCACTGTTGTTGGGGGCCTGGCCCCCCAAACCCCCCTTGCCTGGCCTGCCCAAGAGTTTGCCCGGTCTGGAATTCAGTCTGCCCCTGGGTTTGAGGGCGCACCAACCGTTGTCATTATGCAACACTCTAGCCCAGGGGATGTGGGGCTGAAAGATCAATGCTGGCCAGAGACAACCATTGCATGGAGAGGAAAGGGGGGATGAATTCTCATATCAAGGTTGTCATCATCTTTGTCATCGTTCATGTTCTCATTGTTGTCGTCAAGACAAAATGGAGTGAGTGGTTGGCCTTTGACGAAAGTCTATGGTCCAGATGTCAACATTTGCTACTACCTAGGATTAGGAATAAGTCTAGGGCTATAGGGTAGGTAGGTTAGATCTTTCAGCACCACATAACAATTAACCATAACGGAGAGAGCAACAAAGTTGACTTGTAGGGAGATGATTGAGCGCATGTGGTGTTGGTTGATGGTCACTAATACAATCATAGGCCTGCCTGGACCTAGGTTTCCAAGAACTTAAAGACGTAATTACTTAATTATAGGCCGCCATCGAGTAATGGCTGCACCCGCACCACACCTTTTTAATTTTATATTGTTCAATAGGCCTATAGGGTACATGAGGCATATATTTGCACAAATACAGTAGGCCCGGCCTACCTTATGTAAATAAGTTTATCTACACCAACCTGTCTCGTAACCTCCTCGAACTCTGCTTGTGACCACCCTTCTCTGGGCTGCATTCCTTGCTTCTTTTCGGTTTCTTTGTAGGTGATACTGATAGGGATCGTTCTCGGCTCTCACTTGTAGACATTTTATTGACAACTTCAATCCTGTGAACGAAGACAAAATACTGAAAATAGCCTTGGCCCTATGAAGACTAAAAATTATTTATTCAGTCCCTAGGCCTATATCTAGCTGCATAATTACGTGCCTAGATGTAGTAGCATGCTATCACTGACTAGGGCGACTCCTAACAAGAATTTTAAAGTAGCGTGCTACCACCCTCTCTTATCAAAGCAAATATTTAAGGTCGGGGAGAATGGTTTATTAGACTAGGTACTCAATTAGTGGTTTGTGGTCCATATGGGTGATTGAGCTTTCTGTTTAAAGCCTATGTTTTATACTTTCTCCAACCAAAGAATGAATACTGATGCTTTGTAGTGGTGGTGGTAGTATGAATGGTCGGTAAATGGAATGTCGCCTTTGTGAATGAAAGATAAATAGGCCTATATTTTACCAACACAAGCAAAAATTATCTGTGCTAGATCACAGGGTTCCTCCATATGCTAGATCCACATGAGCTAGCGTGAATATAGAGTTGACAAAGTTGTTCTAGGGAAAACAATGTCGAGCTATCTGCATTCTTTCGTTGGAACCACTACAAAATTTGAAGTCATTACGGTAGGGCCTACCTATTTAAAAATTCCGGTAGGCCTAAAGGTAGGCTTACCTACAGGTAGCAATCAAAATATTCGCAAATCTAATATTGAGCGATAAATCGACATCTTTGCCCATCCCTAAGAGGCCTTAGAAGATAATTAACCACAGGCCTAGGAAGTCAAGTTGACTTACCTTGGCTGTTGAGTGTTTTCGGTATCTATCTGCTTATCCCCTTCACAAGAGATGACCGGTGGTAGAGCCACTGCTGGCTGTAGGCCTGGGCATACAATGTCACTTTCATCTGAAGATGACTCTCGTAACGGTTTTTTCTCCACTGAATCGTTGACAATTGGGTTCCCTGAGCCTTCCTCACTTTGAAGTAAGCCTACTGTCATGTCATTTAGATTTTCCTTGGTAGGTAAGAGTTTATTTATATCAATAACTTGAATTCTTGTAGTAGGCCTAGGCCGAGCACAATTGGCAACAACGTCAAGGCCATCTTGAGATTTCTCCGTCA
The DNA here is from genome assembly GCA_024449915.1 of Sweltsa coloradensis. Taxonomy (NCBI): domain Eukaryota; kingdom Metazoa; phylum Arthropoda; class Insecta; order Plecoptera; family Chloroperlidae; genus Sweltsa; species Sweltsa coloradensis. The sequence goes on from JAMZAV010000676.1 coordinate 349,799, forward strand.
CAGACTTATCAAGTTCTAAACGCATTTCTGCTGGAATAATTTCTATCTCTGCATGGTTGTTTAAGAAGGACATTTTTGGGTCTAGAGTTTCAATGATTACACAACCATCTTCTGCACATGAAGGCATAGGCCTAGACTTACTCTTCTTATCAATGCAAACATCTTCAGAGCTTACACCTGTAGGCCTAGAACAGTTCATGTCGGAGATGTCATTTGGTAGGCCTAAAGATGAAGAAGGCATACACGTTTCAGGTAGTAGGCCTACCGGTACAACGGAATTCATTTTCTTATGCCTCTTACTTTTCTTAGATTTAGGTTTGCGTTTATGTTTAAGAGATGAATGCTTATGCTTCTTGTTCTTTTTGTGATGCTTACTAGATTTCTTGACCAGACTATCGGAACTTTCTAAGCTGTCAGTGTCGGGTGGTTTAGCATTTAATGAACCAAAGAGTTCTGTAAGAATTTCAGCTGATGATTTTAACAAATTATGGTCTAAACCTACAGCGTTTTCTTCTTTTGGCATACACTTTATGCCAGAATCAAAAGCAGTGTGCTGATTGGTCATTCTCCCACCACTGAACTGACGAATGTGAAGAGAGCTGGCCTAAACTTGCACCCATCTGATTATGCTTAGGGTTAGCGCTTAGCCTTAGGCCGAGGCTACATTGTGCACACACTGTCAGTTTCTCTTGGAAGTCATGTACTAGGACCAGCCCTAGTATTATATGAATGAATTGGTCCAAGCCCCTACTCTTTACTCACCTAAACTTAGGTCCAGATCCAGAGAGGGGACATAGGGAAACCTTGAATTGCAAGGTCTCTAGTTTGGTCCTAGGGGCCTAGGCTTTCTGCCTGTCCACCCCAAGCCCCTAGAGCAGGCTAGTGATAGTAGGGACTAAACAACGTTATCAGAGTTGTAAGTAGACTTAGGACTAGGGATAGGTCTACTCAAATTTTGGCAAAAGAAATAGGCTAGGGTAGCCTAGAGCTAAGATAAGCTCAACTCTCGGTAGGCCCTGGATGATGATTTGGCGCTAGGGGCTAGGCCTATAGCCCAGTGTCTAGGATAGTCCTAGACTTAGGTTAATAATATGTCTAGGCTTATAAGACTAGACCAGTGATTGCGTAAACTTACCGCCGAAATGCAGCTTTTGAGCTCTAATTCAACAAAAAACATTGCTAAACAATTATTTTGGCTCGCTTCGACATAAAAAACTTTCTACATGATCCAAACATAACCTAACCATAATGAAATTCTTTACACCGCCACTTAGAAATTTCACCGCTTTGCGTACTTATTTATCGTGAGAATAGTGGACACAGCCTTATATGCACTACAACAAGTGCCGTGCAAAAGTGCGGAGCTTTTAAAATGTGTCTGGACAAGAATGACTACAACACTTTGTTGACTACAAACTTTTTTAGCTAGTTAATTAGCTAGTTAGTTAGTTAGTTATTTATTTATTACAATTGAGTTTTCACTCGGTGGCAGATGAGTTGCAACTACTTCAAAATAGGGCTATGCGTTGTATCCTAAATTGTAATCGTTATACTTCTGTGAAAAAATGCTGATGGTGTTAGATTGGTTGTGTATAGATGAATCAAGTGATGATTTTTATGTATAAAATAAAAAAATGGCTTGGTTGCGAGTTATCTTAGTGAAAGACTTACTAAAATAAATAAATAAATTTTATTTAGAGTCTACCCACTCAGTTATATAACTGATTTTCAGTGGGGGACTCAAATAAATAAATCAAAGCGACCAAGCCAACCCTGCAGGCCCCGACGCAATCGACGAGTGAGCGATAACCAACCAATCAATATTTTCAATAGGAAATATAGCAATCAGTGGTATGGACAGTGCGAACACCCGCGAATCAACGCCAGAATCAACAAGGCCGATTCAGAACAACTCTGAAATTTATTATGTGCTTCGTTGCTAGGACGGCTCCAAAGTCACCGTTTACAAACTCCTAAGACAAGAACTGATGGACTTAAGTCCAAATCAGAAGTTAAAAAACTTCTGACTTTGACGGGAATCGAACCCTGGACCTTCTGCATTGGAAGCAGATACGCTAACCACAAGACCAACGAGCCACACAATTGTCACAATGGTGTCCATAATTATGGCACAAGAAAGGCTGATTCATGGTATCTTGAGTATGGAAATAAGGCAAAAGGACTGAAATCTGTTTGCCCTATGAAATATTCGGAGTTTTAAGAAAGCCTACCTTAATTATGTGAAGTCTAAGAAGTGATTGACTAAAAGTAAGACTGTTTTTAATTACTGTAAATTATCTTGTATTATCTTGTATCTACTATGTAAACCAATAGCTTTTATAGCTAAATAAACAACAATTTATTATTTATTTATTATTTATTTATTCTCCCTTAGACTTAATTAAAATTTATATAAATCTTTCTCCCCGACTACTTTCTCTTGCAACCCATTCCAATCTACTATTCTTGAATAGATAAAAAAATTACAACTAAGTGTCATAAAATCCATTTAGTATATAAATCAGGAGCGCTTCTTGCGCCTAATTATTAATCTACCTGCTACCACCTGATGGAATATTATGATTTATTAGTTTCTAATTTTCATTAATTATTATAATACAAAAATAATAAGCCAACCAACAATAAATATAAATATTTTTAAAAAATCTTTCGTAGCACTAGCGAAACCACTGCCTCTTAGATGTTCAACGAGGAGCCACGACGAACATCTAGGAGGCAGTGAGCGAAACATCCTGTTTTGTTCTGATGGAGCCACGAGCGTTTACATAAGGGGGTCCCGGGCACCGAGGCGCTGCTCCTGGACCCTGTTTGGAGCTAACTGGGGACCAGAGGTCCAATAGCGAAGCTCCGGTGAGGGGTGGGGCCCTGGGGGCGACCCCCCCCAAACAACCTACACAAACAACAAGTAATCAAAATAGGTTAATTGTGTAATTATAAAATTAATTAATCATTTTATCGTTGTATTTATAAGAAAATGACGTTTAACCATCAAGCATAGTGAACGTTTACGTGAAATAATTATGATATCGACCCAAAATATTTCAAGGTCGTTTTGTAACTACAATATTGTTCATTGCACTTCAAAAGGATGATGGATGATATTGTTTTGTGGTTATGGAGATTAGGGGGGGGGGGGGGGGAGACTCATCATCTACACCAACAACGAGATCTGAACGCAGGAACAAAACGTATTTTAATTTCTAGTGGAAAACCTGTCTAATTTGGAGCAAGAGTAGTGTTTTGAATTTAGTGTTTTGGTCCCTTTATCAGGACTCAATCCATTGCGTTCGCATTAAAGATTGAAGAATACCTTGGAGAAAACTTTCAGTCAGGATTGCCGGGTGCGGGGATCGACTTCAACTTTATGCAAGTCTTGGGGTTGCCACAGCCTTCTAGGCAATTTCTGAACTTCTCAGTTGAATTTATCACAATTTTTGACCAGTTTTTAACTTCTTTGGTACCATCAACAATAGTTGACAAATGACAGAGGCTAAAATGCACAAAGACATTCTGTCAGTCAACAACATCGCAGACATCACGAATGTCATCGAGTTTTTTTACAGTTTTCCACGAGCTTCACAGATAACTTGGCACCTTATTGATTTTAGTTAATAATTTTAATTATCAATGTCAAATATGGCGCACCAATCTTTAATACACTGCCAGCTATGGATGGGATGTGTAAGTAAATTTACATTTACTAATGGGAACAAAGTGTGGGCTAGGCCTATAATATTATTAAAACAATATTAAAAAACAGCTTCTACTCGACACCTCTCCATGTAAATAATAAACAATTATAAATAATGAACAATTAATTAAATAATAAATAATAAACAATTATTATTCTAGCTAAATTCAGAAATAATGATATATCACCTATTTTAAAGTCCTATTTCAAAGTCGACTAACATTGTAACATATGGTTACTATTTTTTAGTTATAGGCCTATGCCTCCATATCATTATGTCTCATACTTTCATCTGTACCATTATCTTGCACCAATTGTAAATCACCTCATTGAACAATTCTCTTCTCCAGTTATACTTCCATAAAATAATATATTACATCAATGTCATTATCATTAATAGCAACTCGCTTATTTTCAAATTCACTTTTATATTATCCTCCCACATGTTGGCTTATCCACAAATAATTGTAACTAGATACATCATATAAATTATTATTTCTTAGTTTCACGTGCTTAAGCAAGGCTCTTCGCGGCACGAGACTTCCACAAAGATATCAAGTGTTTTAGCAAAATATTTGCTTGCGTCGACGCCTTTTCTTGTTGTTAAAAAATGTAAAAATAACAAAGATAAACAACAATAATAATTGAGTATAGATTTCACAGTCTACAATGTTACAATTACAATGAATTAATTTATTTTATTTTCTTAATTTTCTTTATTTACTTAATGTACATGATTACTCTGTAGTACAAGGATTAAATATACTTAACTGTAAGTTACCTTAGGCTATTCACCTTCTCCTCCGGGAGTCAAACATGTACAATGTGCCTGTCAAGATGAATAAAGTTATCTCTCTATCTATCTATCCTTGGCCATGAGCTTCACAGCGCATCTGTAAATTTCCGTGCGTGGTCTTGAAAACATCTTAGGCCTATTTGCATAATTTTGTTATCGTCAACTAGGCCTACAGTTCAAATCCCAAAACGAAGTGTATGGACTAGTATCCTAGGTTTAAATACTCCCGTCTGGGCCCAGGATATTCCTCTGCCGATCGTAGAAGGCGAGAAAAGAGGCAAAGTCCATCTCACAAACATTAGTAACTGTTAGTAATGGAGTATTTTACTCCCCGAAACTAGAGGCAAGCTCTGGTCGTCGACGTGACACCCCCCCTCTTCCATCCTCTTGGCTGTGTTCTGTCCTTGATATAGTTCTGGCAGCTAATCTAGTAATTATTCAATTGACGTAGAGGCCAAGCAAGAGCTTGGCTCCGACCATAATCCTATAATCTTCAACTATGGGAACTCCCCGATTTCAGAACCTTTAACTACTAAAATAAACACACGACACACAGACTGGTCTTTGTTCGCTACATGCATCGAACAACAGCTTCCAAACGCTAACCCACCCTTGGCCTCTAAAGAGGATATTGAAAACTGCGTAGTAAAACTATCAGAATCCATCACTGCTGCCCTTATGGCCAGCACTCCCCCCCCTCCCAAAAAGGGAGAATCAATTTTTAAATTACCAACACGGATTATCAAGGCAATCCAAAATAAAAATAGGATTCGCCGACTCTGGCAGAGGTTGAGATCCCCTAATATTAAAACACTTTTAAACACCCTGCAGTCTGACATCAAAACCATGATCTCTGAGCACAGAAATGAGCAGTGGGCTACTAGACTAGGTGAATTGAATGTGGATGATTGTTCCATATGGAGGATGACAAAGAGCCTTCTCCGAATCAGACAGGCAAATCCCCCCTTGCATGGAATGAACGGAATGGCGTACAGCGATATTGACAAGGCTAATGCCATGGCAGACACCTTAGAACTAGCCTTCCAACCTAACGATGACCCAAGTGACCTCGACCAGATCGAAATGGTTGAGGAAGCGGTCTTTACCATCATAAATGAAGCTGTGCCCCCGGAAGGGGAAAACATTAAACCCTGCTCTCCAGCAGAAGTCAAGGGCATTATTGCCAGCCTTAAAAACAAAAAAGCCCCAGGTGTAGATGGTATTCCTAATACAGCACTCAAACACCTCCCTAAAAAAAGCCATAGTTTTATTACCAACATGTTCAATGCTATGTTACGCCAAAATTACTTTGCCAATGATATGAAAAAGTCAAAGATAATTCTGTTTAGTAAACCGGGAAAGGACCCCACCTTCCCCCAAAAACTACCGCCAATCAGTCTGCTAACCGGCATTTCAAAAATATTCGAACGAATCATCCTAAACAGGATTAACAAGCACTTAAAAGATAAAAATATTATAATAAACGAACAGTTTGGGTTTCGAAAAGGCCACTCCACTACCCACCAGCTGGTGAGAGTAGTGGAGCACATCAGCGAAGGCTTCAATACCAATAGGGTCACTGCAATTGCCTTTCTCGACGTAGCCCAAGCGTTCGATCGGGTCTGGCATGATGGATTAATATACAAACTTCACCAAGCAGATCTTCCTCTGTATTTAACAAAAATCATCTAGGCTACTCCTATCTGCAGGGTCGTACCTTTAAAGCATCAGTGGGACACGCAACTTCCACCACAAGGGAGATCCAGGCGGGTGTCCCGCAGGGCTCTATCCTGGGACCAGTGTTATTTACTATTTTATCGATGACATGCCTAAAGTAGATGGGGTCCACTATGCCATCTATGCAGACGACACGGCAGTAATTGCTAGATCGTGGAATGCTTCTAGAGCCTTCGACCTTCTACAAAAAGCCATAAATGCCCTGGAATCATGGTTTGAGCTATGGCGAATTAAAAGTAAACGTCACCAAAAGTGACTCTGTCCTATTTACAAGACGAAGATCAGCCAAGTATGTCGACCATGATAGTCTAGAATTATTTGGGGAGGATATCCCAACCAGCAAATATGCCAAGTATCTGGGGGTCATATTAGATGACAAGCTCACGTGGGGTAAACACATTGACAGCGTAGCCAGCAAGGCATCACAGAGGCTAGGGCTGCTGCATTGCCTACTAAAGGCAAAAAACGGTCTTTCAATTGCTAAAATCGGTACTATTATATAAGTCATCAATCAGACCTATTCTTACATATGCCGCACCTGTGTGGGCAACTGCATGTAAATCATCTATTGACAAGCTCCAGAGGGTTCAGAATCGCGCATTGCGAATGGCCACGGGCTCGCCCTGGTACGTTCGCAATGTGGACATTCACCAATGGGTAGGAAAAGTTTCTCTTAGGAAATTTATGTTAAAACTAACTACATCTTTTTATCACAATCTTGACCAGAGCGGAAATCCCCTCATTAGTGGTTTAGGCAATTACGACCCCAACCAGGCCTATAAGTACAAAAGGCCTAAAATGGCCCTTTCCTCACTAGATCAGTAAGCTGAACTCAAGAAGACTGATAGGCATTGCCTATTTACGTTATGAATTATCCTTTTCAATCCTAATTCCTTCCAACGTTTATATGTCTTAATAAAAAGTGACCAATGACCTTCCCATTATATTCATGACATCCCTTATCAAAACCATGACACAGCACTATGTGCTACAATCCTTTTTTTTCATCCCAACAAAGTAAAGACCAATAAAACATGAAAACATACTTAAACATCAGATGATCCTATAAAGAGCTCCAGCTCGTAGTGGGAACAAAGACGTAATAGCCCAAGGGCTATTTAGCAATAAGAAGAAAACGGGTGGCTGGATCTATCCAGCACGGTTCGGTTCTGTCCTCCCCACATCCCCTGTGGCGCATAACGTTCTAACGGTTATATATCTATCTTCTTCTCATCGGAACGCTTTGTCCGTGAGTGGCAATGTAAATGCCGGCCTCTGATGGCCATAAATTACGGTTTGATCGGGGTGCCTGATGATGAGAACGCGGAGTCGTAGATTTTTCCAGACTGTATGATTGGAAAGGGGGGGTTTAATTTGGGGAATAGCGGATCATCCGCCAGATAATTGTACAGTATGATGTGGGTGGGGACAAAAATAAGTTTACAGTAGGAACGGTTTTGTTATTCCCGTCTCTTCTTGGCGGGCGGTGGAAGACCTCCTTGGAACATCGGGGGCCGCTTTCGGTTGAGATGACGGGGTGGCATGGTGAGGAGGTTCTGATTGCTGATATAGGTCAACTATATATTTGTCGTTTGGGCTTGGTGCGCCCAGGCCTAAACAAATTAAACTTAAATCTATTCTAGCTTAAGTTTAAATTTCACATTCGACACTGTATTGACCCCGTATCAATTCCAATGTTCGGTCAGACTCAGACAGTTTCCGTTTGGCCTATATTTTATAATATTGTTACCATACCTCGATCATTTCTATGGTTTTAGGAAGTGACACTCCCCTTCATCACTTTCTGTCTGCCTGTGCGTGTGACACACATCACTATTAAAATCGAACACTATCTTTGATTTACATGCGTTTTATAGTTGACATTGCCCTGCAACAAGAATGATACAGAATGCAGGAGCTGCCCTCCTTGCTTGCTTTTAAAAAAGTGGGATTTCAATCGGCACCTCCAGCAAAAAAAATTGTATTTAGAGTCTACCCACTCAGTTATATAACTGATTTTCAGTGGGGGACAGTAAATCAAAGCGACCAAGCCAACCCTGTAGGCCCCGACGCAATCGACGAGTGAGCGATAACCAACCAAAGATCGATATTTTTAATTGGAAATATAGCAATCAGTGGTATGGACAGTGCGAACACCCGCGGATCAACGCCAGAATCAACAAGGCCGATTCAGAACAACTCTGAATTTATTATGTGCTTCGTTGCTAGGACGGCTTCAAAGTCACCTTTTACAAACTCCTAAACTGATGGACTTGAGTCCAAATCAGAAGTTAAAAAACTTCTGACCGACAGGAATCGAACCCTGGGCCTTCTGCATTGGAAGCAGATACGCTAACCACAAGATCAACGAGCCACACTAAAAATAAAATAAATAAAAAGATTTGAATTCTGAAACAAAACGTTTTATTTATTTTGGAGGCCTAGGGTATCCTTCTTCGAAAATCTGTTGATTATTTATAAACCTTCGCCCCGTAATTTTGGTAGGCCCTGCTCAATGCTCATGCTTATGGAGTAATATTGTAAAACGCTGACTCCGCGACTGGCTCATTAGCTTCGACCCTCACGAGTCCACGACCTATATCCTCACAGACAGACAGACTGATTGATGGATTGGCAGTATGGGCTGTTATATCGCTTCTTGCTTTCAGTTGGAGCCGTACATGACGGAGAAGTTCGTGATGAGCGCCTTCCTGCGGATGGGAGAGCAGCCACAGACTGTCAAGGTGATGAAGAACATCTTGCTTTCAGTTGGAGCCGTACATGACGGAGAAGTTCGTGATGAGCGCCTTCCTGCGGATGGGAGAGCAGCCACAGACTGTCCAGGTGATCAAGTACCTCTTGCTTTCAGTTGGAGCCGTACATGACGGAGAAGTTCGTGATGAGCGCCTTCCTGCGGATGGGAGAGCAGCCACAGACTGTCCAGGTGATCAAGTACCTCTTGCTTTCAGTTGGAGCCGTACATGACGGAGAAGTTCGTGATGAGCGCCTTCCTGCGGATGGGAGAGCAGCCACAGACTGTCCAGGTGATCAAGTACCTCTTGCTTTCAGTTGGAGCCGTACATGACGGAGAAGTTCGTGATGAGCGCCTTCCTGCGGATGGGAGAGCAGCCACAGACTGTCCAGGTGATCAAGTACCTCTTGCTTTCAGTTGGAGCCGTACATGACGGAGAAGTTCGTGATGAGCGCCTTCCTGCGGATGGGAGAGCAGCCACAGACTGTCCAGGTGATGAAGAACAAGTTCACCGGCGAGCCTGCTGGATACTGCTTCGTGCACTTCAACACGGACGACGAGGCAGTCAACGCCATGCACAAGTTGAACGGCAAACTAATACCCAAATCTCAGCCGGTGAGCTCACTCATCTCGTCAATACAATAATGAAGTGTCATCATCATTATCAATCGCCGTTTCCTACTTCTGGCAGGGTCAGCTTGGGTTTCGCAACCAAATTCTTTCTCCCACAATCGTGTCTCTGCTATATCCTCCCAGCTCTCTCCTCTATAATGAAGGTCTCTTGCTATGGTCTCCTTCCATCTCTTCCTTTGTCTCCCCCTTCTTCTTCCTCCTTCAATCCTTTTCTCATACATTCTCCTGGGCATCCTCTCTTCCGTCATTCGTTTCATATGCCCAAACCATCTCAGCCGTGTCCTTCCCATCCTGTCACCTAACTTCTCCACCCCAAGCATCTCTCTGATGTTCGTATTTTTAATTCTATTTCTTCTTGTCTTGCCCACTGTGCTCCTCAGGAATCTCATCTTCGCCGCCTGTATTTGGCTTTCTTCTCTATCACCCATAGTCCAGGTTTCTGCCACATATGTGAGAATCGGTATGAAGTAGGTCTTGTATAGTGCCATCTTGCACTGTATGGGTATTTCCCTATCCCACACCAGGCCTTTTACACACTGAATTGATGTATGATTGAATGAAGTGTATTCATTTTTAATGGAAGACCTGTTTTGCTGCTTAACGGTTCATTATACAATGAGTTAAGCTAGGCTACGGAAGTTGATGGTGACGGACAAAATGGATAACTCTATGTCGCATACAATGCACGAATACAATACCTTTTCCCATTTTAATTAATTTATTGATAACAGCTTTACTGGCATTTTTGACAACGAACGTAATACAAATTAAAAAACACGGGGTATTCGTATATCTATCAGTACAACACACACATTATTCTCCTCATATCGCCATTTCCTGCTTCTGACAGGGTCAGCTTGGGGCTTACAACCAAACTGGCCAACTTCTTTCTTTCCACCCACAGTCCACAGACGTATCTCTTCCACATCCTCCCAGCTCTCCCCTCTTGCCTCCAAGTCTCCTGCTTTGGTATCCTTTCATCTCTTCCCTGACCTTTCCGTCTTCTTCCTCCATCTTCAATCTTTAAATTTCATACATTCTCTTGGCATCCCATCTTCCCCCATCGTTTCATAATTCCATACCATCTCTACCGTGACCTTCCCATCCTGTCACTTAACTTCTCTACACCCAGCATGTCTCTAATGGCCATGTTTCTTATTCTGTCCCTTCTCGTCTTGCCCACTGTGCTCCTCAGGAATCAAATCTCTGCCGCCTGCATCTGACTCTCCTGCCGATTTCCCATTGTCTAGGTTTCAGCTGCATACGAAAGTATCGATATGAAATAAGTCTTATAGTGCCATCTTACACTGAATGGGTATTACCTTATCCCACACCAGGCCTTTCATACACTGGTAGAAGTTATATGCCTTTAATATTCTGATGTGTAACTCCTTTTTAATCTTCCCACTTGACATTAATGCTATTAAAATAAAGTTAAATCTTACTATACAAACAAATCTGAAATTGAAAGTGCGACATCAAAGAAGGCAGGATAAATTCTGTGGGTGATTGCACAATATTGTACAGCTGTTATCGTGACCCCGTACTGTTATGTCCTGACATCTAGCCTGTGCGCTTCAAGCTGAACCACGCGGGGTCCACGGGACGACCCTCAACGGAGCGAGACTTTTCCTTGTGGGTCGGAGATCTCACCGCAGAAGTAGACGATTACACCCTGTACAAGACGTTTGCTTCCAGGTTCCTGTCCATTCGAGCAGCGAAAGGTATTTGCCTCTTAAAGTTCGCGTATACCTTACCAGTAGTCAATGTGGTCCATGGCTAGCAGACCTAAATATATAGTATCCAATATATCTTAAATCATACTTTTAATCAGAAAGAAAAGGAAACAATGCAGAGAAAAAAGAAATTAATACAAAAGGAAATGTGTTCTATATTGCTTCTTCTATGGTGTTTTCCACTGGGTGCACTCCTGCACACAAGTGCGCACCGGATATCCACTTGTGTTTTTGATTTATTCAGTGTAGTCAAGTTAGGTCAACAACAATAATGTATTCACTTGATCAGTTTGTCAATGGACATTTCCGTAAGTAAGTGTGGTCAAAGGAAGTAAGTGCACGACATATCTGCACAACGACATCTGCTCAGTAAAACAAGAACATAAGAGGACTCAACACTGATCCTTGTGAGACACCCACGTGGTACCACCTGGTAAAACGTGTTGTAAATGCATACATAGCTTGTACATGAGTCCCATATACCGGACTCCGTCGCAAGTTGGGTCATATCGAGAGCAGCTGCACATCCAGTGTTGAGCCTTTTGGCGATTTTATTAAGTACGAAGTTGGTGCACTGCTCGTTGCGAACAAATCTCGAGTGTCGTTCAAGTGACCTCAATTTTATTAGTTCTATGATTGCTTATCTTTACACTAACCCATGGCATTGTTTGCTGGCAGGCATCTTCATGTTTTTTTAAAGTGATTGTGTAGCCTACGTTTATTTCTCTAATCTTAATGTTTATCTGTCCCCACCACCAGTCATCATGGATAACAGCGGCTTCAGCAAAGGATACGGGTTCGTAAGGTTCGCCAAAGAGTCGGAGCAGAAAAGTTGCCTGGAGATAATGAACGGATACCGAGGACTCGGAGGGAAACCGTTGAAGATCAGCAACGCGGTGCCCAAGGCTCATCGGCTTCTCAGCGTCAGCAGGTACTTCAAACTCGTGTTCTTGCTTTCCGTATTAAAATCTTAATTCAGTTGATTTACGGGTAATATTAATGATATTAAAAACAAATTTAATGTAACCACATTCACAGGTTTTGAAGATAGGTAAAAAGAAGACGCTAAAGAATTCTGCAGAGTACACATGAAAGTGGTTCAGAATGAAAATTGAGAATACTACATAACGGTCAACCGGGGCTACTTTAGGATATACCAATTTTTACTTCAAACTGGAATAACGTTTTATATATTGCTGAAATAAAATAAAAAATCATCAAGTAACCACGTGTTCAATAGCCAACAAATACGGTATCTTGCTTTAGAAAGAAAAAAATGTTTATCTTAAAAAAAATACATAAACACATTTGCTTAAGTTACTAGTGGTTTAGTGGTCAAAATGAGCATTGGAACACCTGGGGTAGCTTTGTACTGCCAAAATGCAGTACGTAAAAAGTAGCCCCAACTGACGGTAACTTACACGTAATATCTCTATGGTGTAAATGTTTCTATGCAAGTAAGTGGAACGCCATGTAATTGTTCCAGCCCACCTCTGAGCGGCTCGTCAGTCATGTCGGGTAGCTACTACTCCACCGGTACCGGCTCGGACACCACGTTCGTGATCCCGGCCGCCGACTACGCGTCCTACTACGACCCCGCGTATTGGCCAGAGAGCGTGACGTGGCAGAGCGGTTACTACGAGTACCCGCAGGCTGCCGGAGACCCCGAGTACGACCTACCCGGAGTGATGTACATGTCTGCGGAGGACCTGGAACCCGTGGGTTAGGAGAGTTATTTGTTTATTTATTTTTTAATACAAACCACCGCCTGCTCGAATGGGATGGACGGTTCATCCCATTCGAGCAATTCGAGCAGGCGGTGGGACAAACACATCTCCTACCAGAGTGCAGAACGATCGACGTTTGGTCACCGCCATGTGCAAGTTCCACTGGAACCACAACGTAAAGTCCTGTGACCAAACCCCGACCATGCGATCCTGGTGGAGAATCCGGGTGATCCAACTTGGCATTTCCCTATCCTATTCAGTAAAAAATCATATACAAAGGAGGACATCTTAATTAATATAATTACATAAATGCATCAAATTCACCAACGAGGAAGTCCATTATTTTCTTTTCTTAAAGGCTCGGCTTTATCTTGCTGAGCTAACCCTACTTATTACCAACCAGATGCCATATTCAGCTAGATCATCTACATTTAAGCAGAATAGTGTAGTGATATCTTTACGTCTTGTGTTGGAGTAGGAAATTGCTTCGTCAGAGCAGGGAGTGTTTGGATGATGCTTGGTGTTGGGCTGATGTGGATAGTAAGGACGATATCTCCACATCGTCATCCAGTATTAACTTATCAAAGGAACAAGGTGTGGTACAATATCAGCTGTGTAGAGAAGAGAACTTGATTCAACAGCTTTGGTGGTCTTAGCTTTGGTTAATAATGACAGGAAATAATAAATTAGAAAACGGTTGAATAAATATCACGATGTGTAGATTAATATATTACTATCATGGTTCGCACATGACACTGATACCCTAGCTTCTTCTAACAGTGTCACTCTTGTCTACACAGATTACTCTCCGCCCTTGGACGTGGACGCGATGAACGCGGCTCTCATGAAACAAGACTCCAACCTGTGGGACGCCGTTGAAGACAGCAAGTGGCTGAGATCCGAGGAGTTCCAAGATGGATGAAGCGCGTCCCGCAGGGGGCGGTGATTGTACCCTTGTTACATTGCAGCGGCCCTCAAGGAGCTGTGCTGGCACCGCTATTGTATTAGCATATCGGTCTCAGTATTTAAACAACGAGTTGTATGTTTTGGAAAGCTTTTTGTGTATGTAAAACTGAATTTTAGGAGAATGCTTGTTTATCCTCAGTAAATGTATGACTTAAAATCGTGAATTATATTTAATTTTACCTAGTTAATGCATGCGCTAATCCAAGTTTTCACTAAAATAATGAAGTTGATACTTGTTTGTGTAATAACGTGAATATACAAGACTGTTTTCAAGTTTTAACCAAATTTAAATTTTATATTTCATCGAAAAGTGAAGTATGAATATTTGAATACCCCCTAATTCTATTTTAATACTTAATTCAAAAAATAATTTACCTTATTGTTTGACTATTGATATAATTAAAGGAAGCAGTTTTATTGTGATACAATAATTACATTTTGTAGAAATACATATGAATCTCTGACTTCAGTCTAAGGTATTATTATAAATTTATATGTAAACTGCGATATTTAATAAAATACTTAACGCTGACACCAGTGTTTGTACTAAATTAACAAAACAATGTGCCATGAGAAGCACCAAGTAGTAGTAATAGTAATCTGGGAGCACTTGATTAAGAAACAATGGAATATCTATTAATAGGAGAAAACAGGAAAGAAACGAGTGTCCCATGTTTGTCGTGATTAATGATGTGTAGATGTCACGACATTCTGTTACTATTGCTGATAATATTCATTCCAAAGAATGTGATATTGTTTTATTTAAGAGTGAGGTGGTTGTGACATGTGGAAATATGTTTACTTACCATGTAGGTCATATTTTATCGTTCAGCACAATATACTTGTCACAATGCAAAACTTAAATTATAAAAATAAAATTAAAAATAAACCTACACCAAAAGATGTAGAACTTGTTAAAAACATGTTCAGCAACTAATTTCCTGTGCCTACATGACGTGCAACCGAGTTTCGTGTAATTCCCAAGCATAAACATTACCCTATGTCGGGTGGTGTAAAATAAATGATCAATGCTCGTGAAAAGGTTAAATAAATAATTACAAGGACAACGTTTAATCTACCAGCAATCTAAGATGTCAGAAATGCATGCCTGTTACCGTGTTGCAACGATACAAAGAAAACCACGACTTAATGTTAATACTTTAATCGATTCATTTCTAGCCTGAACACATTCTAATTAGCTGTGTCAATTGCGTAACACTTTGAGAAACCTTTTGTTTAACGTGGAGATTACAGAACAATGCGGCGATGTGTTACCAACACATTCATTTGAATAGTAGCATAATAGAATGCGAACGTTACATAACAAATATTTACAATGTATTTGACCCTTCGCCATTTCTTTATCTGAAAGTACTAAAACACAAGTCGTTGGTCTAACAAGTCACTGGGTCCCTAGGTCCCTCTGAGAGCTAGTAAGCAAGTTGTTATATCTAGCGAACTGGGTGTCAAGTAGTCCAACCCCAAATTAAACGTTTTTTGTGTCCTCATGTGCATTTGCGTCGCAATTCCAATCCAAACTATAAACATTGTCGATTACCCCCTCCCGCCCCTCTCTATAGCTTACATAACCCGGCATTGGTTTGTATTGTACTTCTGCAAGGTCTCATCAATATTAAACATAGTCTAGTAGCCTAGATAAGTTCTTGTCTGGAGTAGGTCCACGGTTTGTAAGTGAAGTGAAGCTAAGAACGTATAGTTGTGTCGTTCTCCGGGGATTTCTTTAATAGATTGACTTGGAGTTGTAACCATGCACGTGTTTGCTAAACTTAACACATTGACACATTATTGTTGTTTTAAGTTCGTATCTGATTGAATTTGGTATTCAACCATTCATAAAAATGCAAACAATTTTCATCTGTTTGGAACCCCTGAAACTAACGCAAATTGGTTTAGCAGAATCCAACAGTTTTAACCTGAACTGAAATATTTGCAAGTGTTTCAAGGTAAACTATGGTGCAGTTCTGCATAAAATCTTTAAAATCTAAAGTATTATTATTGTGGGATCAAGAACCATGCCAACAATGAAGTTCTTGAATTGGTGTACACTGATTTCTATTTCGGCTTTCATCACGGTGAGTATAAGCCAAAACTTATTTTGACTAGTGATTAAACGAGCACGCATAATCTGAGCTGAATAATTTGTGATTGAATGGTACTATTAAGTTTGTCACTATTTAACCGCACTCGTATCTCTTTGTAGGTGGGCTCCACCGAGTCACAAAACGAGACCAATCCAGCCAACTATTGCGGTAATTTCACCTACACATCTTCTTAAAGTATTACCTGATCAAATATTATAGAAACAGAATAGAAACATTGTTATTTCAAATCAATGACATCATAGTGAGGTTAAAACTTATGAAAGAATTTGACATTATTTCTAGATTGCGATGTAGAATGGATACTGGACCGTTGTTAAAATCTAAAAAAAATGATATTGACGATTTTTCTAAAAAAAAGAGTAGGCCTACGAAAAAAAGTGTTTCCTGTGAATGTACTGTAAATATATCACTGTACGATATTAGCAGTGTCAATAAATACTTATTTCAAATTGCGATTAAAATTGATTTCAAGTAATGCCTTCTATTATTGAAGTAAAAAGCAAATAAGGTATATTCATTTATCTTTGTGTTTGAATGATTAGGAATACGTCATTAGCGCATATCGCTCTGATCCCGCCAGAATGATGAGTGATATTTTAAATTTGTGTCGTCGCTGTACCATGCAGATGCTTGCGGCCTGGTAAACTCGGACAACACACGCATTGTGGGCGGTGATGTCTCCCCTCCTCACCACTACCCCTGGATGGCAGCTGTGTTCTTCAAGACCTCCTTCACTTGTGGCGGCTCGATAGTGAACGCCTACTTCATCCTCACTGCTGCCCACTGCATCACGGGAAGGAGAACGTTATTCATCCCGTAAGCCGCAAGTTTGCCCTAGGGCAATGCCAAGCTGGTTCGCCTCGATTCTCCGCCAGGATCGCATGACCGGGGATTGACCACAGGACTCTTTACATTTTGGTTCCAGTGGAACTTAGACATGGCGGTGACCAAACGTCGATCGTCCTGCACATGGTCCTGCACTCGGGTGGGAAATGTGTCACCCTCCACAACAATAATACACTGCCCTCAAAATGTTGTAAAAATTCCTATTTTATCAACGTAAAGACGACTGCGATCAAACCCCGATCGTTCTGCGCTCTGGTGGGAGATTTGTTTGACCATTGCCCTATCCCCCCTTGGATAGGAACATACCCCGCACAAGTGCATCGTGGCGTGTCACCAGTACGACCTCGCCGCCCCGCACCTTCCATCGGGGCTATATGGAGGTGGTTGCGCGCATGCCAAACTTCAACATTCGGAGGTGCGGGGCGGCGTATCCCCGTAGAACACGCTTGCACCTTCTTTCAGTACGACTTCGACTCCCTTTTCTTCCATTTCGACGAGGTTTAACCGTAAGAATCTAGCGTTGTATTATATCCCACACGTAACAAAAAACTTGTAAAAATAAACAGCCAAACCTTACACAATCAAAAGCAATGAGATCAAAAAGAAATGCCAAGCTTATGTACCCTCCTACATTTTCGCAATCCACTTTGCCCTGTAACTGCATCCTTGCAAAACGTGGCAAAAGTTTATTTGCAACTATTGTTTTAAATGTAAAAGTTTGTGCAAATTTATTTTGCAAAGCTCAGGCACCTTATACAGCAAGCAGAGTTGGGGTGATTTCGAGGTGTCACTCAGCCGGCTTGGTTGCGGCTCCCTAACGGCCACCTAGATAGCCCTTGGCTATTCATTATCAAACCGTCTCACACATATTATATTTATATGTATATTTTCTTTTCTGCGGGAGGTTAATCATATGAGCAAATAGAAATTCTTCCTTGTTCATAAAAATGTGTAGGCCTTTACATCAAACTAAAAAAAATTAATGTTGACAGCGTTCAATGACGAATTTTATGTTTTACTTTTTATTTTTCCAGAAACTGGTTACTTTATAAACGGAAGGCCAACCAAATAAAGGTCGCGATTGGCCTGGACAAGATCAGTGACGTAAAGAATGGCAAAGTGTCATTGCTCGAAGTCGAGTCACTGATTGTTCATCCATATTACGAAACAGTGATATTTTTCGGAAACACGCACAACGACCTCGCCCTCATGAAGTTGAAGACGAAGATTGTCTTCAGTGACGTCATCAAGCCGATCTGTCTTCCGCGATATGGTACGTGTTAATGCTGAACTGATGGACGAAACTTTTGTTTTAAAGCATCATTCATATTGCTTGCTAAACAAAAAACCTAATAGATTGGTAATGCGACTATTGGTCGATTGAAGAATGGAGAAAAATTCGGAAGTTTCTAACCCCAATCGTCTCGGTTAGCGCAACTTCACATTAATATGAGATGTTAAGCCATATTCCATCATAATCGTAAACATCATCAAACCCCAGTTGAAACCCAACATCCTGCAAAGAATTTCTTCCTGGAATCACTAGCTATTAGTCAATTCCACTCAACGGTCAGGATTCGCATTTATATCGTAAGAGGTAAGACCTCCAGGACGAATGAGAGAGGATCTTGACTCTCGGATACAAAATCTTTCCACGTAGTTATTGTCCTTTCCTCCTCGATAAATGATAAGGGCGTATCTGAAACGTATTTAAGCTTGCTAGCTTACTAAATGCTCACATGAAAGTGACTTCACAAGCAGGCGGCAGTGGAGCTGTGAGTGGCTAGTTGTGACCTAGCAGACCAAAATGTGGTCGAACACCTCAGTAACCCAATAATATGGTGAACTTAACATAAGATCTACGACATTTTTATCATCATATCCCAGCCATCCTAAATTTACTTACCTTATGTTATAACACTACACACAAATCAATCAAATCCTGTGGTGGAATATGGGACGGGGGATTATCTATGATAGCATAAAGGTAGTGTATTAAAGATGTTTCGATGCAACCTTGCCGATGTTGCCGTCATTGGAGGGTGAATCTCGACCAATCAGAGGGGTCGAATTTAAAACACCAATCTCTGATTGGCCACGATTCACCCGTCGATGCCGGTAGCTCCGGCAAGGTAGCTTCAGAACAGTTGTTGTGATTCCCCCAGACTACGGCTACAGCGACCGCGCAGCAAGGGTGGCGGGGTGGGGGACGATGGCAGATCACAGCCTCACCGGCTCAGACGAGGTCAGGGAGGTGGACCTGGAAGTCCTCTCCGACGACAGCTGCAAGGACAAGCTGGGCTTCATCCAGGCCTTACTTCACTTCCGGCCGATCTCCATGATGTGCGCTTACAAGGACAAGAAGGACTCTTGCCAGGTATTAGCCTACCATGTGATGATCGGGGCTCGTTGTCCCGAGGGTTTGTCCCGGCTTCCTTGCAAACGTTCTCCAGTTACGTTCCCGATTAAGGCAGAAGGTTTAAGCTTCTGACATGGTATTTAATCAACTAAACGATATGGTGAAATATAATATGACATAAAAGGCGACTTTGAAGTCGTCCTAGTAACGAAACACAATACTTGGTACAGTGGACCTTGTAATAGGGCTTTTTTGCAAGAAGCTGTTCGGTACCTGATTTGGCAGGTACGAGCTTGGTACGAGCATAATAATAATGTCATCGGTAATGTACTGAGCTGAGTTACGGCTTTCAACGAAGTTTTCTTCTGGCCAATCCGTCTTTGCAAGTCTAGAGAACGATGAAGAGTATCAAGGATTGTATAGTTTGATAAAATATCATTTTCTACTTTCTAGTAATGGCTGCTAATGTTATTAAACACTAGGAACGTCGATAATGCAGAGCTCTTGTAAATGGATTCTTAACTTTACGTCGAGTAAGAGGGAGAAGTCTAAGCTGGTTGTTATTTGTAACGTGAAGGTTTGGGCTACGTAATGTGACGAATCATTTTCTGGCGTTAGAGACATCAACATCAAGCAAAAATTATCCATGCTCAAAATTACATTATTTTAATTATATAATTATTGTTTCTCCAGGGCGATAGTGGTGGTCCATTAATGAACGAGGTTCGTGATGGATTGATGGAACAAATAGGTCAGTTATACAATAACAATAATTGACTACACATTGACCAAGGACTTGCAAAATGTTCTTGCCATAGATTAGAATATTGCTCCCAAGAATAAAATTTATGTTACCTAGTCCTAAGAAAATTTCACCAAGTAATTAAATTTTACTCCAGATATGATGGACTATAGGGTATAAGTTGTAGAATGTGTTCAATCTTGGTTTAACGCTGTACATAAGTATTATAATATATGATGGTACTACTACTTTAAACAGAAAAAAAGTGCATTTGCGGCGTTTGAACCGGGGACATTGGCTGTGTGTGACCACTGCTCTTCTATGAAGACAACATATTAAATTCTGTCTTTTTCTTGGTTTCTTAAGATCCCGCGTTCAATCCCGGTGGAGGCACTTTTTTAATTTCTCTCTAAGTACCATCATAACACGTGTCTTCGCCTACTATAAAACCAAGGTTGAAATAACATATAAATGTATTATATTCAACTTTTAGTTTGATTTTTGCATTTGCAATATAACTTTGGCATACGTGAATGTGGAATTGGTCAATTTTTGTACAATCACTCTAATTTGAAGATCCTTTTCTACATTTAACCTACACCAAACTTAAAATAAATATAGCATAATAATGCGTACACTGATGTTTTGCAGGTATTGTATCTTATGGGATGGGATGCGCCCAAGAAAATACTCCCGCAGTGTACACGCGAGTTTCTTTATTTGTGTCGTGGATCGAGAGGATTGCTGGGCAATATTGTCCGACGCCCAACAGGCCATAGAGCATATCCAGTTAGAGTGGACACCTACCTTATGAAGATGGTCTCTGCTATCTTCATCATAAGTGATGATATCCACTTCATCACCACCGTTCATTCACCACGTATTGTCCGACGCCCAACAGGAAATAGAGTTGGTGGAATAGCCAGTGTAAAGTATCGTGGATTGAAAAGATTGCTGGACAATATAGTCCGACGCTAAAAGGGACATTATTATAGATCAGGCTGTATACTGGTGTTCTTCAATCGTGCTGAATAAGTGTTGTGTGTATGAGCAACTGCTTCGCTTCTGTTCACTAATCACTAATCACACTCTAGTAATCAGAGAGTACCCTAGTCTGATCATGGAGTTTGAGAGAGCTATTTAAAATCCAGGGTCTGATCTGATCATAGAAGTGAACACTGCTTCATAGCCTTCAGTGCCTTTTTAATAAATGATACCTATTTTGGAATATTTTGAGTTCTTTTCCTCAAACCAGTTAACATCTGATGGACATGAAATTGTGTGTGTTGTCAAGCATGTATTTACACCATATTCCGTTTTAAGTTGATTATCCAAAATGGAATTTTAGAAAAGTAAGGAAAAGTTCCGAAATATAAGAATTTTGAATTTTGTATTAGTTCAAATATCATAATCAAATTAAATGTTAGCAATTGAAGCTTTTGTGTCTCCAAGCTCAACTATTGAACAATGTTTGCTCACTCATATCATCAGGCTAACCGGTAGAGCTCGACGCTCCAGACATATAATATTATATCATGCTTTGCTTAAATTAATAAACTATTGATATATATTGCCATGATGATAATTTTTATTCAGAATATACAATCCATTTAAAACAGACACACGTCATAAGGAGATAACCTGTCCACTTTGAAAATAAACTTGATTTGACACTTCTACTATGCTTCTAGAGTTCGGCCTTTGCTTTTATATATATATATATATATATTAAACTTCATTATATTCTTCTATACACACAATAAGAAGGCATAGAAATAATAAATAATGACTGAAACATTTACTGATATTGATATTATTCAACTTTGAACTGGGTTCTTCCACACAAGCCGAGATTGATAGAACTCGATGACAATTTGAGGGCACAGCTTGTTTCCTAGCTTGGCTGGAATCTGGAAATAAGGAAACAAGATAGTCGAATAATAAACCACTCTATAATGTCATTGTAATAATAAACTAACGAGGTGACGAGAAAGTTTCTGAAATAACTAGATCATCTAAATTTTTGGAAATAAAAGCCAAGGCGAGAATTTTCGATTATTTAATAATAAATATCATGCACGGAATTTGTTTTCCTGAAAAATACTTTTCTATCGATTTGCAACATCAGCGTCAGCAATAGCGATAAACGAATTTTCCATACGGTTGATGTAGGTTATCTATGACCTATCCATGATCCAATGCAATTTTAATGATAGAAAAATATTACCGCCTGCTCGATTCCATTAGGAGTATCTTTTTCACTTGCCAAGCTAAAATGTTTAATATATTCCTTGAGAGAAACCAGGAGCAAATATTAGATGCTTATTTTTAAACATTTTTTTCAATTGTAAGAGGAGGCTGGCATGCTCATTTTACGCACTTTGAATCTTCTCAGACAATTTTAGGCGCAAATTATGAAGGCATCTATCATAGCACTTTTCCCTTAATTGATTATAGAAGGAAAATAGTCAATTAAGAATCTGTCAAAATGGTCAAAAACACCCAAATAACTACGCACTTTATATGAAAAATATTGAAAATCTGATAATGATAGAGGCGTACAGATGTCTTTTATTATCAAGTTTGCCAAGTTGTAAAAAGATATAATAATTTATGGCTGCAGGGTAGGAACGCGCCAAACATCAAACCATTCCTCTTGAGTATATTTTTTATCTAAAGTAGTTGTGATTTGTGAAGGAATGTCCTTGGGAGTCAATCTCTTACATTCTCATAAAGTGCTGAAGGAACATGTGGAAATCTAGCAGTGATGATTGCCAGTGGCAAGAATCACCTCCCAAATCAGAGTGTCCCACTACACGCACGAGCTTCAGCTGTCTACACTAGAGAAAGAACGTGACACGTTATATTTTATCAATACAACAATGCACGTTATCCTTACAGAATCGAACAGTGACTAGT
This sequence comes from Sweltsa coloradensis, assembly GCA_024449915.1. NCBI lineage: Eukaryota > Metazoa > Arthropoda > Insecta > Plecoptera > Chloroperlidae > Sweltsa > Sweltsa coloradensis. Next base: position 372,847 of record JAMZAV010000676.1, read on the forward strand.
TAAATATGTTTAGGATTAAAGAATGATATGACATTTTACCACTCGGCCTATAAAACAAACCGGTCAACATGTTCCTTATATGAACTAGCCTATACATTTTAATTTGGGGTTGAAAAATATATAAATCTGAAGGGTCAACTTACAACCAAAGCCCGTATATTAATTGTAATGACAACAAAATTTCTATACCAGCAAAATTATTTGTATCTGATATTGATTTACCAGTAGTTTGCATAAGCCTAACATACAGTCATTACATTTTTTATATACCGGTAAATTGTACTTTTTCAATATTGGAATTTGGGACTGACCCCCAATAAAATATGAAAACTACCCCAAAAGAAGGAAAATATAAAAATTAAGAACATACAAATGAATATATTTCCCTTCTTTTGGGGTATATAATAGTCCCTTTAAACTTCAATGTTGGCCCATAAATACACTATATAAAACAAGACAATATCTAAACTGTAAACCTGCAATTTAGTAAGAGTTAAATAAGTTTAACTTTTCTTACCAGTTCAATCTTCTTCCTGGCCTTGCACTTCATAAGGAACACCAGCTTTCCCGTCCACCTGGGCTGCTCCAATGATGGTCTCGGGCTGCAGATGGCGAAGCAAGTCTCTAAGATAAGCTTTAGTTGATGATCGGCTGCTTTTCATCTTCCCACCCAGCGAAACAACACGTTTATCTTCACATTTAGAAACTGGAGGCATACTCTTTCGGGACTTATAACTTTTGAACATACTGCCAGCCTTGGTAATATTCCCTTTAATCTTGATAGATTTCCGTTCGAACTCTGCTTTTGAAGTGGCTTTTGCTTGATACATCGGTTCGTTTCTCTCACGATCATACTTGAGCTTGGGTTCATCGTTTCGATGAAACACATGGACATCAGAAGGAGACAGCTTTTCACGACGAAGCCCTACTTCAGAGTTTTCTTTGTTACTCTTAAGAACCTTTAGAGCATGAATCTTTTCACCTGACGCTTCATCAATAATTTCATGTTTACTGGAGGGCCCAGTTTTGGACGTTCTTGCAACGTTGGTGAAGCAATTTCCATTTTTTTTATCTCCACTTCGAGGGCACATGATAGTGTTTTCATTTGATTGTAAACACATCAGATGGTTTTCTGTCACACTAACGGATTCTGTGTTAATGTGGGTTTCTTTGATTTTATTTACCGCTGACTGGCGGCTACTTTCTGATGTATTGATATAGCCAGCTGGAAATAAGTCATTATTTGCATAAGAAAATGAAGTTCCTTTGCATAAATCAAACGCATCAACTTTGGCTAATGTAACATTGGAAGATGTCTTTTCACGTCTGTCACCTTTGCACACCTCACTAAGAGCAGAAAAAGGTTTGTTATAAACAGGAAAAAGCTTAGTGCCTTTTCTCAAATCATTTCCAGCAACTTCTGTCAACGTTTTATTGGAAGACATCTTTCCACGCCTGTCACATCTGCTTAGCTTACTAGTAGCTGAAGAAGGTTTCTTATTGTCAGGAAACATCTTAGCTTCTTTGTGTAGATCATTTCCAGCAACTTCTGTCAATGTTTCATTAAAAAACATCTTTAATGGCCGGTCACTTCTGCTTAGCTCACTAGTAGCAGAAGTAGGCTTGTTCTTTATAAACGAAAGTTCAGTGCCTTTGCATAATTCATAACCCGACACTTTTGGAAATTTTACGTCGAAAGATGTTTTCATATTTTTGTCACTTTTGTTTACCTTTGCATAGTTCTTATGTACGGTCAACGATTTAGTCTCTTGATATATATCATCTTCCTCGATTATATGTGTGATTATTAAATTAGGCCTACGAATTCTGATCAGATCAGTAGGTGACACCGTAGTAGGCTTACTTCTTATAGATAACGGCCAATTTCGTTTACTTAAATTATTTTTCATAGTTGATGAAGTTGGGCCTTTGGAAGATGAATTTACTTTTCTGTCCTCTTTCATCTCAGTTAATGTAGCATCATCCTTCTTAGCTTCATTTTCTGTCATAATTTTTGAAATTGTTACATTAGAAATTGTGATCAGCTCAGTAGTTGAAGTAGTAACAGGCTTATTATTTACAGAAAATAACTCCTTTCCTTCGAACAAATTCCTTTTTTTTACAATTGCTGAAGTTGGTATATGGGTAGACGTCTTGAGAGTTTTGTCACTCGTATCAACCTTCGTAGTTGTAGTTGCAGGGTTGTTATTTAAAGTCAACGATATATTTCCTTGGCATATATTATTTGCCACAATTGCTGCAAGTAAATCATTGGAAGACGGATTGACTTTTGTGTCACTTGTGCGCGGCACAGCCCCTCTCGTTCGCAGAATTTCTTGCACGTAGTCTTTTGCCTCAAGATCCGATCTACTCTTAGACAAGGCCTTCGCAGCTGGCTTGAAAGAGTCGTCTTCGGAAAGTTTCCTCTTCCTCTTCTTCCTTATCTTCTGCTTCGTCTTCCTTGGCAACTCATTGGTATCAGAGTTTATAGAACTTTGTTCTTCTTCGCTTTCATCCCGTTTTCGTTTCTTTGTTTTGCTCTCACATCCCAAAGCATTCTTCGTTCTTTCTTCTGCAATTTTCTCTTGTCTTGCACATTCAAATTTTTCAATCAATCGAAGGCAATATATATTACTAAGAGGCTCCCAAGTGTTCTCTCGATTAGAATATCCTTTCCACTTTAGTAGGTATTGTTGCTCACCATCGACTATGCGACTATCCACAACCTGTTCCACAGCATATTCCTGATTTGGAGCTTGGGGAACTCCTTCTGGTTCGTTCTCTTCAAAGTTTTCGATTTGAAGACACCGCATTTTCTACACAAATGAGAAGTAGATAAATTAGTGAAAGACAATATATATATTATTCATTGAAATGTTTAATACATGATCAGGTTTATGGTGGAAAGCATTCGTTGTGTTTGTGTTAGTTGTTACTTTGTTTATATTCAACAACGTTTATAAAACGGGACTATGGACTATATGTGGAGACTATAACATTCTTGATGAATAAATAGTAAGTAAGCATTTTATTCATTGGACAAATACATGGTATCAGTATAACACAATTCTCTGTAAAGAGGGATAGTGCAATGAATAATTTTAATTTTAATTCTAATAACTAATAATATTTATATCTAGGATGAACGTACAAATATAACTGAGCTAGGCCTCAAACTCTGTAATATAATAATTAATTGATGAATAGATAGGTAGGTATTTCTATTTATGTTACATTACATTTCATGCAGAGAGATATTCATTGAGTGAGTAGAAACTTTTGGATTTTAAAAATGATTTGATGCTGGACTTAAAAGTTGAAATGGAGGGACAGGTTCTTGTATTGTTAGGTAGCTTGTTATATAGAGTTAAAGCTAAATATTGTGGACCTTTTGAGAATAGGGTTAGTTTATGGTTGGGAATGTGAATTTGTAGATTTGCCTTGTAAAATGGGAGTGGACAGAGGTGTTTAGAGGGAATAGATTAGGGTAGGAACGAACAAATATCACTGCAGCTTGAATAAGAGAGCAGGCCAGAGTATAAGGTATTCCTAGTTCCTTGAAAAGCTCTCTACAAGTATGCCTCCTGGAAACACCAGCCATAATGCGAATTGCTCTCTTTTGGAGGGTGAATATTCGGATTGCATGGGAGGATGCACCCCAGAAAAGTAGGCCATATGATATGAATGAGTGAACATGAGCAAAGTAAACCATTTTAAGGATGTGGGGATGAACTAGCTGTTTTAGCTTCCTTAAAATGAAACAACCACTTTGAATTTTAGAGGCCACATGGTTAATGTGGATAGACCAATCTAAAGTTTCAGACATGTATAATCCTAGCAATTTAGTGGAGTTGGTTCTAGTGATGCTTTTTCCATCTAGCCAGATTAGGGGACTAGATTTGGGGATGTTGAGGGGGAGTGGAAAGAAAGGTAGGTAGTCTTTGCGTGATATGGTTAAGAGGTTGCTATGGCAGTATACAGACATTTGGGAAGCTTGATTGTTTTCTAGTGGGGGCATTGCAGCAATTGAGTTTTTTTGCTTCATTCATTCATTCATTCATTCATTCAACATAATGGCTTCATGAACAAATTGATAACGTTACATATATTGAAGAATTCACACACAGAATATTGCAGTGTAACTTAAATGAAGTTCTCTACCGTAGAACAGAAAATAATACTTTGTGAACTTTTCGGGCTACTTAGAACCAAAGCAACGTATGTATGTAAATCTCCTGGTATAGAGACCGAGCATGGAAGGGAGAAGCTGAAGCATGAAGTACATAGCATCCCGCAAACCGATGGTCAAAAAATGTATGGTCTTTGATATTGCAAAAGCTTCCACCCACGTCGAATAGGCATCGTCACCAACAAATACATACTAGGGCCTATCACCTATAAACCCAGAAAAAAATTGAGCAGATGCCATTCATAAAGCAAAAGCGTGAACTTGCACCCCAACACGGGCACTAATTAAGCGAGCGAAGTGAGCGTTTCCATTTGACTCTGCCGGAAAAAATAGTCACTGGTTTTGTTTTGTTTGTTTTTTTTTTTTTTGTATGTCTCGCCATAACGTTCGAACGGAGGCTCGGATCGAGTTGAAATTTTGACCATCCGCAAGCTTTGTTCCCGATTGAATGCCAATAGTTTTGTGGCAAAATCGTTCAAAAAATAAGTTACATTAAAGTTAATCGAAAGTTTTTTTAAAAACTAAACGGCGACAAAATCTGAGGTGGCCAAATCATTTAGAATGTCCGTCTGGTCACGAATATGTTAATTTTATTTTGATCCGATAAGTAGTGTAGATGGAAATTACATTATAACAAAAGTCACGTTACCATGGCAACGAAAAGTCGCACGAGGTTCGCACTATGCACTGCCACCTAGAAGTAATCAAAATACTATCGAGGAAGCAGTGTATTATTTGTTAACAAAGAGTTTAAATAGTTTTCCCAAGGAAATGATGTCAAGGTCCTCTAGATGGCGGTGGATTTTATCCACAAAGTAAAAATTGACCCAGATACCTTGGCAATAATATTGGAAACATGGCACCGTGGACAGCGAACGTCGCAAATTTTAAAATTTAAAAAAATGTGCAATGTGGGTCTAGCTATACCACGTGCTCGCTTATCAAAGCGTCCAACTGAGCGTTTCCTAGTTCAATAATCATACAGCATTTTGTGCTAAATAAGTGCCTTCAAATGTTATTTGTCTCACAATTAGTGCTTTAATACTTTACGATAAATTGACTTTTACTAGGAAAACGCTTAAGTCCCGCCGCGTTGTTGGATGAGCGTATTGATGCTTGAGCTGCATGTGTTATGCGGATTTTCTGTTGTTCTGTGAAAAATCTTACTAAGTTGAAGATTTTTTAAAAATTAAATTAAACTAAATTAAAAATTAACTTACGTAACAACGTAACAACGTAATATTGAAATTTTCTTAAGAAATAATTTTTTCGATTGCACACAATTTTACACGAATATATTAATTCAAAAAAATTAAGGTTCTGTGAAAAAATCAGTACAATAGGATACAGCTGTAGGTGTTACAAGTCAAAGAATTGTTTTAAAAAAGAAAAAAACGTAAAATTTCGATTTTCATGAGAAATAGTTTTTGATTGCGCTCAAATTTCACACGAATACCTTAATTCATAAAATTAAGGTTCTGTGAAAAAATCATTAAAATCGGATAAAGCATGTAGCTGTTATAAACTGAAGAATTTTTTAAAAATCGTAAAAAATCGTAAAATTGCGATTGCGCTCAAAACGTGGCAGCTCTTGGTTCAGAGATTTCGAAGGCCTCCATAAAATTTCATCGCAATTGGAGTATCGGTTTAGCCGAATCGTGCTAACAGACACACAATAATACAGAAAAAAAAACATTCCGGATTTTTTCTCCAGTGTAGTGAAATGGAATCTTCGCTTCGCTCGCTACGCTCATCCAAAAATTGGATGGGGTTAACTTCACGCCGTACCTCTTACAAGAGCTCTTATTTTAATAATCACACAATATTTATTATTTAGTGCTCAATTAGTACCTTCGAATGTCACTAGGACGTGGATGCAGCGGTAGAATCTATCACTACACTGATCCAAGAGGCAATTGCTACCTCGACACCGACCTCTTCTCGTAGCCGCATTACCCTGTATGATTTGCCAGAAGGACTTCGCCGTTCAGTAACCTTCAAAAATCGCCTACGACGTATCTGGCAACGCACTCACTCTGCCCATGACATGACCGCTCACAACAGAGCATCAACAGCTCTCAAGCGTGACATTGCGGCCTTCCGATCTGAACGCTGGGATACTACGGTAGCGGGTCTCGATGTCTCCGGTAAATCTTACTGGCGTATGGCTCGTGCCCTACAACGTATTCCACAGGCGGACCCACCGATTCAGGGACCACAAATCTTGGCATGCAGCTCTGTGGAAAAAGCGAACGTCCTGGCAGACTCGCTGGAGGCCGCATTTACCTTGAACCCACCCACAGCCTCTACACCACAAGTGGAGGAGCAAGTACTCCAGTGGTCACAAACTCACCACGTTCCACTCCCTCTACCAGATGGAGCGGGATGCATATTTGAGGAACTACTCCAGATTGCAAAGGACCTTCCACACAACAAAGCTCCAGGAGATGATGGCATCACGGCACAAGTTGTTCTCCAATTGTCAATGCGAGCAGCAAACACGATACATGCTATTTTCAATGCTGTTCTTGAACTACAACATTTCCCAAGCTCTTGGAAAAATGCCAAGGTCATTACATTTCTGAAACCGGGAAAGTCTGCTCGGGACCCTACGAGCTATCGCCCTATCAGCCTCCTGTCTGTGTTATCCAAGATGCTGGAGCGTGTCATCCTAGTCCTCTACAACGTCACATAGACGACTCGAAACCTTCTCCCGACGAACAATTTGGATTTCGAGCAAAGCACTCCACAATACAACAGCTAACGAGGATAACTAATAACATAACAGATGGTTGAAACAGCGGCTGTGCGTCAGCGGCGGTATTCCTTGACGTCTCCAAGCATTTGATCGTGTGTGGCATGTTGGACTCATTCACAAACTTGTACACTTTCAGTTCCCTGATTATCTAGTCCTGCTTATTCAACCCTTCCTCACTGAGCGTACTTTCTACGTATCAAAAAATTCTGTATCCTCCTCACAGCGCCCATCCTTGCCGAAGTACCTCAGGGTTCGGTGCTGAGCCCTGCTCTATTTAATGTCTTCACAGCCGACATGCCACCTCCACCGGAAGGTGTTACCTCGGCAATGTTTGCTGATGACTTCGTGGCTCTGTCAACTAATCGTCGCCCATGGATCGCAGTTCGCGTTGGACAACGTTACCTTGACACAATTTCAGACTGGTACGCAATTCACGCATGGCCCTCAATGTGGAGAAGACTTCAAGTACTCTCTTCTCATGGTCTAGAAAACGGCCTCCTCCTCGGTTACGTCTCAATGATGTCGCCATACCATGGGCACCGACCAATAGATGCCTGGGCATAACTTTAGACCGTAAAACTTACGTGGGGCCCACATATCCGGTCAGCGACTCAGAAGGCAACCGGTAAACTCGTCTCTCTGTACCCCCTTCTGCGGAATGCACAGCTCTCGGTAACGGCCAAGCTCCGCCTCTACACGTCTGTAATCCGTTCAGCAGCGTTATACGCATCTCCTGTCTGGGGAGGATGTGCAGCATCCCACCGCAACCGACTACAAGTGGTGCAAAACAAGATTCTTCGTGTGTCCCTTTCTCTCCCTCGCTGGACACGAATGTCTGAGGTTCACGCTGACCTCGGTCTGCAAACCGTGGATCAATGCATTGCTGCACAAGCTGCCAGATTTTACGCATCTCAAGAAGCGGTACCAAATCTTCAGGTTTCTGCACTTGCCCACATTATTCCGAGAAGAAGCGACGTATTCCCGCGCCCCATTGCAGCTCTTGGACCTCGTTTCTTGCCTCCACGTCGTCAGGCACGGCTTCTGCGGGCTCGTCAACGTCTCATCGCCGGTCGTCGTCGAGTGGGTGTAGTGGACCCACGACTTAGACCTCCGTGACAGTAAAAATAACTCTCCTTGGATGTCTCTTGTGGGACGTTTTCTGCCACGGATGCAAAACCTAGAAGTTTGTTGCCATTTTCAAGTTCCGGCGGTATTTTACCGAACTCAACGGTGCCTGTCACCAATCACAATGCAGCGCAAGGACGCTGTCCATCGCCCAACTCTGGCACACATCAGATTTTTAGTTATAGGTGCTTCGCACCAGGCACTAAAAATACCAGGGGAGAGGCTTCGAGCCCCAAGACCATTCCCCAAAACAGAAGATTTAGTCCATAATAAATGAGAGTGCGTGTGCTTGTGGGTTTCTTTGGGGAAAGAATACGTATAATGCTTTTAAGTTTTGTGTTTGAATACAAACTTAATACTCTACCTATTCCAACACAAATAACAGCCTGTATCATTATATATATCCTATATTTGAGTAGTTGTCGTTTAAGGGGAATCCCTAGACCCAAATATGATTTCTTAAGAATGCAGTAAAGACGTCTGAAAAGTATTTAAAATGTAAGAGGGGCTTAATAAATGAGCGGATTATTTTTTTGAAATTTTTTTGACGGGACATAACCTCAGAATCAACAATTGTATTCAAATACTGGAATCAGTTGCTCAAGTTCAAAATTGAATTTTTAAGCAGCGGCTTTTTGTATATTATTTCTACACTCCTTTATCTACAACCTAAATATAAGTTTTTTTGGTTATATATGGTTTCTGGCGTTGCACGATTTTTTCCGTTAAACGGTACAAAATTTGAAATTGTACCGGCAGGCGAAAAAAATTGTGCAACGCAACAAACCATATAAATCCAAAAATATTTTTATTTAGGTTGTAGATAAAGGAGTGTAGAAATAATATACAAAAAACCGCTGCTAAAAATTCAATTTTGAACTTGAGCAACTGATTCCAGTAATTTGAATACAATTGTTGATTCTGAGGTTATGTCCCGTCAAAAAAATTTAAAAAAATAATCCGCTCATTTATTAAGCCCCTCTTACATTCTAAATACTTTTCAGACGTCTTGACTGCAGTCTTAAGAAATCATATTTGGGTCTAGGGATTCCCCTTGTTTGCAAACCACACATCACTATAGGATTGTTATTTTGCCTTGCACTGCCATCGCTGGTGCAAGGTGTAGAGCACCAACACGTTCTATCTCCGTGCAACATACACTGCGGCGTTATTTTGTCCAGTGTACCGCGGTGTAACACCCGCTCCAGAGGTGGGTGTACGGTTTAGTACAGTGAAAAAAAAATGGCGGCACCTAAAATTGAACTATGTTTTAACGTAATGTCAACATTTCTTACGCTTAACCTTTACACCAGACAAAAATATTATGTAAACTTATAACTTATTTAATACAAACGTAAATAGAATTCCAAATTGTTCAAATATATTTAACTGATCAAATAATGCTCTACAACAGAGCGTTTTTTGGTCTTCCTGTAGTGTAACCATAATTCCCTACTATCGGCATTTTCTGGTGTAGGCCTACATACACCAGCACGGGGGGGATGGGGGGACAATGCCCCCTTAAGTTTGGTCCAGGGGGGTGGGGGCTAATCTTACGTGGTTTAAACATTAATCCCAGAATTTCTTATACAATTCGACAGTCATCTTGGTAAAACGAATATGTTTGCCTGTATGTTTCGTCATTACATCAAAAATTAAGTTGAAATTTACTAAAATGGGCCACTTCACGCTCATTTTTTTGAGTTTTTAGATCGCAGATAGTTGCAATAAAACATCGTTTACAGAGTCCGAAAGCAGTTAGGCCTAAAACATGACAAAATAACTGTAGTATGGCGATTTTTTTTTAGCCTTCGGCGAAAGGGCTTCCGGCGGCTGGGGCTTCGACCCAGACCCCAGCTGCCGCCAATAAAATCTTCTAATGGGTTTGCCCCCCCCCCCCCCAAATTTCAAAACGTTCCGACGCGCCTGCCAGCACCACAGAAAAGTGCAAGACAAAAAACAAACCGATTGTGTTTTACTATTAATTTGGTACGTAACACATTGTTTGAAAATAAATACGCTGGAAAGAGAAAATGTCAGAATTTCAAACTTCAAAAGCTTCAAATTATACCATCTGCTTCAGGAACTTTTAAACTGCTTTCCTAACCTTTGTAGATAAACGTTTATAAGTTATAGGCTAGATAGGTACTAAGGCTACACACTAAAAAATTATAGGCCTACCCTAAAACCCTATTGTCGAACACCTTAGAAGTCCTTCGCGAATAATCTTTGCTAATAAAGCGCCCTAAAACTACTAATAAATTACCTAGGTAGGTACCGTACTACTGTTGTAGTTTTCCATCTAGATGAGCTCAACTGGCAATCTTTCGCATCATCCGAACTACCTGATTCTGTTTTACTAGGAGTTTGGACTAAAACTGTTTGAAAATAAATAGGCCCTACGCGGGAAGGTAAAATTTCAAAATTTTAAACTTCAAATCTTCAAATTATACCATCTGCTTCAGGAACTTTTAAACTGATTTCCTGACCTTTGTCGTCTTGTTGGATGAGTTTAGCGAGCGAAGCGAAGATTTCATTTCACTACACTGGAGAAAATAATCCGGAATGTTTTTTTTCTTCTTCTTCTTTTTGTACTCCGATAGCGATGACATTTTATGGAGGGCTAAACCGATACTCCGATAGCGATGACATTTTATGGAGGCCTTCGAAATCTCTGAACTTAGAATTGCCACGTTTTTGAGCACAATCGCAAAATAATTTCTCATAAAAATCGCAATTTTACGATTTTTTCGATTTTTTTTTAAATTTCTTCAATTTATAACACCTACATGCTTTGTCCTATTGTAATGATTTTTTCACAGAACCTTAATTTCATGAATTGATATTCATGTGCAATTTGAGCGTTATCAAAAACTATTTTTTTTATGAAAATCGCAAGTTTACCAATTTTTTAAGATTTTTTAACATTTCTTTGGCTTTGAACACCTACATGCTTTATCCGATTGTAATGGTTTTTTCACTGAACCTTAATTTCATAAATTTATATATTCGTGTGAAATTTGAGCGTAATCGTAAAATTATTTCTCATGAAAATCTCTATTTTACGCTTTTTTTCGTTTAAAAAAAATTACGCTCATCCAACAACGCGCCTGAAAAAGCGTTTGCGAAGCTTCCTAGTAGAAAAATGTTTGTGGATAGGCTTACTACGAAAATTAAGTCTAGGCCCTACAACCCTATTGCCGTACTGTAGACCTACTACTGTTAGTTAAGCTTTCGAGACCAGAAATTGTTTAAAACTTTTCATTTGAAAAAGCTGTATCGGTCTGGGTACCTTTTAGATTTGGACAACAAAGTAGGCCTACGGTAGATCATTTGAGTCATACAAGCCGACAAAGTAGGCCTACTTCCAGCGGCTGTGATGTCACATAGCCCTAGGCCTACGAACACTTGCAGGAACTATTCTAAACTTGTAGTAGGCCCCACGCGCGTTTTGGTTCATTTCTGCAAAATATAGGCCCTGCCGCCCTGGCCCTACAAAGATAGTTTCAAGTTGTTCACATGATTATATGCTTATTGGCTTTAGCCTTGGCCTATTCATTCTTCACCGTCTCTTCATAAATATCAGACGATTATATATAGGCCTAACGGCTATGTATGTCAATCAGAAATTAGGCCCTTGGCCTAACTTCTAGGCCTAGGCCTATATCTAAAATTTTCTCTGTTGTTGCAAAAAATAACTTATCAAAAACTCTTGTATTGCTTCCCATAAAATAACTATAGCATCAAAGAGTTACGTACCGTAGTTATAAGAAGTTTTTTTAGCAGGGCCTTATAGGGTAGGGCCTACCTTTTGTAGTCGTTGTTGGGTGAAAGTTGTAGGTCCCCAACTTTTTTGTAAACGACGCGTGTTTAGAAATGGCGTGTTTCTTTATCAAATAAAAAAACCTTGATTGCTTCCCATAGACATTAACTAGCAATAACTAAGAGTTGCGTTTAGTTAGGTCTTGTGTGAGACCTAAAGGCTCGAGTAGGCCTAGGCCTAAGTCTAGGCCTAGACCTAAGCCCAGCCTTGGGCTGCAGGATAATCAAACTACCGCACTGTGTTCGATAAGCACTTTTATCGTCATAACTATCATTCCGTTTTACATATTAGAGGTTCACTCTAAAGACTCTAGTATGACTAAACTAAGTTCTAGGTGTACTACCATGTTGCAGTAATCAACTTCCCCACTGAGTTTGAAAAGCACTTTGTGTGTTACAACCTTTGTTTGTACAACTACGGGAGAATGAGTGATACAAAATGGCGTGCTTCTGATCACTTCTGATTGAATCAGGTTTGCCATAGCAACCCCCAGGTTTACCAACAGTTGCAATATAGTCACCGCCTTCTTGACTTTACGTGCGATAAGAAGTTTCCCCGGAAACTTCTTTATCGACTCTTGTTCAAAGATGTTCGAATTACTAGTAGTTGATTACGAATGACTTCTTGATGGAATATGACTCGCCATCGGGTAGAACTTAATTAAAAGTTAAAATATTGCTTTACCTCGAGCGAGCGCGTGGAGGGAGATTTAATGGACCTTGATTTACTCCATGGCAAATACATTGAAATAGTGAGAGCTGTTTGTGTAAAAATATTGCAAATCCGGTTATCAGTTACGATATTATATAGATAGATATATGTATATTTTTAATGTAATCCAAAACACCAGTATTTTATTCAATGTTCTGTAATATTAGGTTTGTTTGGTTTACCTAGTGTAGACTTGTGTAGTGTATAGGTGTAGGCCTTGAAATCAAATTACACTACACTTTACCCAGGATAACCAAACGTTTTTTAAGCTACACAATTCAATTCAATTCAAATGCTTTTTAATTTCATTAGCAATTGCAAAAGCATTGCTCACTTAAAAATACAAAAAGTTCATGTACAAGTCTTGAAAACGCTTTAACTAATTCTAAAAATCTAACTTACAAAATACCTTAATTTTACATATTTTAATTCTACATGCAAAATACAATATTACATGTTATTCATTTACATTCAAAATAAAATTTACATATTTCATTACATATAACTAGGAAAACGCTTAAGTCCCGCCGCCCTTTGTTTGGATGAGCGTATTTTGGTGCATGAGATGCCAGTTTTTTACGCGGATTTTCTGTTGTTTTCTGTAAAAAAAAATCATTACTAATCGAAGATTTTTTTTAAATTAAATTAAATTTAATAAAAAATTAACTTAATTTTTATAATTAAATAAAAATAAAAAAAAAATTAAGTTAATTTTTTTAATTAATCTTTAATTTTTTTAAAAAAAAAAAAAAAAAAATCGTAAAAATTGCAATTTGTATAAAGAAATAATTATTCGATTGCGCTCAAATTTAACACAAAAATATATTAATTCCCGAAATTAAAAGGTTCTGTGAAAAATCATTACAAAAAGATAAAGCATGTAGGTGTTAAAAGTCAAAATTGTTTTAGAAAAAAAAAAAAACCCCGTAAAATTTTGATTTTCATGAGAAAAAATTTTTGGATTACGCTCAAATTCACACAAATATCTTAATTCATAAAAATTAAGGGTTTTGTAAAAAAAAAATCATTACAATAGGATAAAGCATGAAGGTGTTATAAGTCGAAGAAATTTGTTTTAAAAATCGAAAAAAAAAAACGTAAAATTGCGATTTTCATGAGAAAAAATTTCCCGATTGCGCTCAAAAACGTGGCAGTTCTAAGTTCAGAGATTCGAAGGTCTCCATTAAAATTTCATCGCAATCGGAGTATCGGTTTAGCCGGAATTTGTGTTAACAAACACACAAAAAAAACAGGAAGAAAAAAAAAAAAAAAAAAAAAAAAACAATCCGGATTTTTTTCTCCAGTGTAGTGAAATGGAATCTTCGCTTCGCTCGCTACGCTCGCTACGCTCATCCAATTAAAACAATAATATTTCCTCAAACGTCTCAATTTTAGTTGTTTATCGTCAAAATTAAATTTGTAATACAATATTTACAAGATAATTTCTTATCATTTAATTATTCATAGGCTCTATTTAAATACAATACAATAATTACAAAAATTTCTTCTCGCGTTTTTATTTTTACCCTCTTATCTTTCACCTCAAATTTTTAAATACAATATTCACAAGAGCAGTCTTTACCATCTTGGAAATTCTTTTATAACTATAAAAACTCATGAAAAATTAGATATTGTTTAACCTTTTTATTTTAAATTTTGTCTCTATTTATGTTTAGGTCTTTTAATTTAGTTGGTAAATTGTTAAAAAGAAAACACCCAGCTTTAACTGGGTCTCTGTTTGATAGGTTAGTCTGTGTTGGGTTTGGTGTAAAATTACTGTTAAATCTTGTTTCTGGTTATGTATAAAAATGTTTCGGGTAAAATGAGATGGATTATCTTTGACAAATGTAAGAATTTCGAGAATGTATAAGCAATGTTTCGGTTAATATATTCAGCTGCACAAAAAGTTTTCTGCAAGATGATCTATAACTTTTCCCACCTAAAATTCTTGACAGCCTTTTTTTTTTGGGCATTTGAATATGTTTGAGCAAATTGTTAGACCCACCCCAAATTAATATACCATATGTATAATAGATTGTACGTTTGCAAAAAAAAATGCTTTCGGTAGATAGGGTAACTCACTTGATGGACAGTTCTTTAAAGTGCATAACATGATGATCTCAAACGTTTGCCTAGTTTATGAATGTGTTCTTCCCAATTTAGTCTATAAACAATATTAATCCCGAGTAAACCGACAGTGTTCTACAGTATTTAATGTACACTGATTGTAATTAATTTTTATTTCATTAAGTTTTCCTTTAGTTTGAAATCTCATTAGGTTGGTTTTTGCGCCGTTTAATTTAAGTTTATTGGGATCAAAACCATTCCTCTAACTTGCTAAGAATAAATTTAATATTTGCTATTAATTCTGCCTCATCCTTTCCTGTAATAACCACACTGGTATCGTCTGAAAATAGTATAACTATGCTAAATTCACTATTTATATTTGCAGGTAGATCATTTATGTACAAACTGAAAAAGATAGGCCCTAATATTGACCCTTGGGGCACGCCATTACGTATTTCTTCCCATGATAGATTCTTTTTAGATTTACAATTCTGTAACTTGACCATTTGCTTCCTACAACTAATATATGACTTTATCCATTTGGAGGGAATACCATTGATACCATAAAAGTTCAATTTCTTAATTAAAATATTATGGTCAATGGTATCGAAAGCTTTGGACAAGTCACACATTAACACTGCTACTTCTTTTTTATGTTCTAAAGCTTCAGTGATTTTATGAACTATGTTGAAGGTTGCTGAAGTGGTTGAATATTTCTTCCTAAACCCGTGTTGTTCCACTCTACACTAGATTCGCTCACATCGAACTGTCAAACTAAAAAACATAATAAAACAACAAACAGTACTGTTGAAGGCACTAAATGAGTCAAAATGATAGAATGATAGGCTATCTGAACGATGAAAAGCTATTTGGATATAAACTTCAATAGTGCTTATCCTAATTGAGGTTAGAGTACCCTACGCATTTGCCCTCATCCCAAAACATATAGTGCCACATAAATAAAATACTCCGAATCAGTTTCTAATACGAAATTATAGACTATTAATTGATTTTAGGAGTTATATCGGATTGTCAATGAAAGAATGTGTCATTCATCATGTTTTAAGCCGTTTCTCTTCAAATAATGCGCCTAAATTTCTACACCTACACTCTACACGACCTCCTAGAGCTCGTGTAGAAATGCTACACTTTACACTACACGAAGTCAAACCAAACGGCTACACTTTACAGTTTACACTACACTTAACGAAAACGCTTTTTAGACATTTTGAGCCTACACTAGTGTTAAGTGTAAGTTCGTGTAGCAAACCAAACAAACCGATTGTGTAACTGTAACAACTGAGAATAAAATGGATTTAAAATTGAATTGAATTGAAATTTGGTATGTGAGTATAAAAAAGTATCAAAATTAAAACTTCGCCGGGAGGCAAGCGATACCTCACTCTTAGCACCCCTTAAATCAACCCCTAAAATTGGAATAATACATAGCTCAAACCCAAAATATAATTTTTATTCAAATTAATAATTAAAATTATGTTTCTTTGAGTTTTCATCCAATCGGCCCACCCTCATTTCCTCAAGCACATTTTTTTAACCCCCACACCCGAAATGTATATTATTTTCACCTTGAATTCCAGTGTTCACCAGTGAGGAACCTAGTTAGTTATCAGCATAAAATTTAGCATGGAGGTACATAATAGTCTGAAAAATAATAATCCGCCGGGAGGCAAGCGATATTTCACCCTATTGTTCCCTACCACCCTTAACTTTGGGGAAAACGTTAGGTCGTAGTTTATACATTTTGAATATTTCAATTGCTGATTAAAATTATGTGTCAATGTGTTATAATCCAATCAACAAAACATACATTCCAAAACCCCTATTTCTTCACCCCCACACCTAATAATTATTCTTTCGAGTGACAAACACTGTATAGTAGGCTTAATAGTTACCGGCATGAAATTTGGCATGGTAGTAGATAAAAATATAAGAATTAATATTCCGTTGTGAGGCAAACGATATTTCACCCCTAGTTCCCAATACCATCCCTTAAAATTTAAATTGGTACTAAAGGTTGTATTCTATAAATTATGATTATTAAAATTATTCAATACAATTATTTTTTAACATTTAGTTCAAATCAACATAATCTCCCTTCCACAAACACGTTTTATCCACTCTCACCCCTAGTAGTGAATTTTCTTCACTAGAACTTAACTTAGAACTTGGTGCGTTTCCAGCATGAATTATTTGTCATGGAGGTATATTAATATTTTAATTTATATTCCGTTGGGTGGCAAGCGATATTTTACCCCTTCTGTTCCCTCCTACCACCCTTAAATTGAGAGTCTCAGAGTCGAATCACAAAAATAAAATAAGTAATGATCTTTTGGTGGACTAACCCTCCCAGTCACGAATTAAAATTGGTCTAAATTAGGTCATTTTCAGCAAACAAATCATTAAAAAAAATGAGAATTTTTATTTTTATCAATATTTTTAGCACAATTTCTAAGGAATTTGGGACAAATTTTAAATTCTAAACTAAAGCTTCAACTTAAGTTAAAATTTTAAAATGTTATGTGCATTTTTAAAGAAGGATTTTTCTGAATATTTTGTTTATTTCTGATTTTTCTTATCTTAAAAAAAAACAGCAATACTACAACAATATTACATTTCCGGGACAAACCAAAATTTTCACTTTTTTAGCAATTTTTGCAGATGTTTATTTTCAATTTTCTCTAATAAAGGTACAATTTCATCCCATTGAAATGGGGATTTTTTATTTCAAATTCAAATTCACCATTTTTTAAAAATAATGTGTTCATACTGAAAAACCATCATTTGCCCGGATTTAAATTAAGAATTTCATGTCCGTGATCGTGGACACCATGACTGAAAGGGCTAATTTTATAATATTTCAGTTGTTATATTCCTGTTATTACTTAAAGTCCATGATACTACCGTTGGGTGACTAGTGAGTCACCCAACGATACTACCACGCGCGCGAACAATATAAACTATGAACTAAGCTGCGTCAGTGTCAAATGAGATGTAGACGACCTCCCACCAATGTGAGCTACCGCGTGAAGGAAGCCTTGGAGACAGCTTTCAGTGTGGATTGCCGGTGTTGGGAACGAACCAACGACCTCCCGAACCAGAGCTCGCTCTGTTTGCGAAATCTACAATATTATATCACCCTTGTTGGCGCACAGTTATATTCACACTTTATACACACTAACATACACAATAAATTTTTATTACAAAAAATCCAAAATCCTAAATAATTTATTTAGATTTTTTTGTTATGGTTTCATTTTTTGCCTAAATAGAAGCACTGCCTCCTAGATGTTCGTCGTGGCTGCCTGTCCACGCGACAGGTTTTGATTGTTGAAGACAATTCGCACTTTTTTCCCACAGCGCTATAGTTACCGTCCCAAGAGCTTTCTTTTGTTTTCGTTGTTTACATATGATCTGCATACGATTAAAATGTCATCATGCCAGAGTTGAGCTGTATTTTTCTAGGCAATGGTGCGTGCAAGAAGTTGTAAGATACCGGGATGCCATTATCTAACTAAAACAAGTAGGTCTTTCTTTGCATGAACTACAGGGAAATAAGGAAATTGTGCCACCCAGCCCCCCCCCCCAAACTCCCACTTATCACGCGCCACTGCTTGATGGAAAGTAATATTGTCTAGCTCGTGGCCTAGTCAAGACTAGGGCCCGAGTAGGCTACCTAAGCCCAAGACCAAGGATACTATTATACACTTCGTTCCTAAGCCTATTGATTTTTAATATGATTAGGAATAGGAGGCATAGGCCCTATGGATAAAATTAACATGCCTATTAGCCCTTGACTTATATTATCAACAACAAAGTTATCAATAATTATCTACTTTTTGTTTAATTACCAGCATAATATAACTAGACAAATTTGTATATTACTATTCTGCAAACCTTGATAAGTGATGTACGTGATACAAAATACGATCTAAAACATTCAATTTAGTTGGATTCAACTGTAAAATACATGGGAGATGACATTTGTGATGACAACATCAAAAACAAAAGAAAGTTCTTGGGGACGGTAACTAGCGCTTTGGACAACAATTAACACTGTGCGCATGGACAGGCAGGGAACGAGAGATACTACTATACCCTACTAACTATACCACGACGAACATCAAGGAGGCAGTGAATAGAAGACTGTATAAACCACTGCCTTCTAGATGCTACTCGTGACGAGAAGAAACGAGTAGCATCTAGAAGGCAGTGGTATAAACAAAAGACTGGAAACATCTGATAAAAACTGCCTTCAGAAAAAGCCCCCAAAAAATCACTGGTATTGCTTGACTGTTTAGATATTTTATTTAACTCATCAATAATTCAATAATTCTAGATCACACTAATCAATAAATCGTATGTTTAGAAAACAATATACAGAACACATTTTATTTGGCCTACTTCTTAGATCAGTATGCTGATTGCGCACACATTTCGTAAGTGTGAACTCACGCAATATCCAACAAGAAATCGACGACAATTCTTCAAATACAAGAGTCAGTCTCGCGAGACTTCAACATTTATTTTACAACCGTAAAGAAACAATCACAGAACACTAAACTAAGAACTATTGAGTAGAAGATGTTGACAATATTAGGAGTGCTTCTAACCGAAGCTGTGTTGGGGATGTCATTATCGGGGTAGATGGAGCCTGAGAGGCGACTGTCGAACTTGACATAGGTGGCGCTGAGCTGATCAGGGGCTACGCTCTGCAGCCACTGGAGGTAGAAGCCCGTGTAGTGGTACACGATGTGGGAGTCTGAAATCATCCAGGTTAGCAGGTGCAAGAGCTGTTGAACACAGCACGTTATAAACTTATAATCTGAACTCGGAACATGGAAGGAGAAAGGCAAGGATAAAGTGTGGAGTGAGCTTGTTAACACAGGAGTCGAACTTGACATAGGTGGCGCTGAGCTGATCAGGGGCTACGCTCTGCAGCCACTGGAGGTAGAAGCCCGTGTAGTGGTACACGATGTGGGAGTCTGAAATCATCCAGGTTAGCAGGTGCTTGAGCTGTTGAACACAGCACGTTATAAACTTATAATCTGAACTCGGAACATGGAAGGAGAAAGGCAAGGATAAAGTGTGGAGTGAGCTTGTTAACACAGGAGTCGAACTTGACGTAGGTGGCGCTGAGCTGATCAGGGGCTACGCTCTGCAGCCACTGGAGGTAGAAGCCCGTGTAGTGGTACACGATGTGGGAGTCTGAAATCATCCAGGTTAGCAGGTGCTTGAGCTGTTGAATACAGCACGTTATAAACTTATAATCTGAACTCGGAACATGGAAGGAGAAAGGCAAGGATAAAGTGTGGAGTGAGCTTGTTAACACAGGAGTCGAACTTGACATAGGTGGCGCTGAGCTGATCAGGGGCTACGCTCTGCAGCCACTGGAGGTAGAAGCCCGTGTAGTGGTACACGATGTGGGAGTCTGAAATCATCCAGGTTAGCAGGTGCTTGAGCTGTTGAACACAGCACGTTATAAACTTATAATCTGAACTCGGAACATGGAAGGAGAAAGGCAAGGATAAAGTGTGGAGTGAGCTTGTTAACACAGGAGTCGAACTTGACGTAGGTGGCGCTGAGCTGATCAGGGGCTACGCTCTGCAGCAACTGAGAGGTAGAAGCCCGTGTAGTAGTACACGATGTGGGAGTCTGAAATCATCCAGGTTAGCAGGTGCTTGAGCTGTTGAATACAGCACGTTATAAACTTATAATCTGAACTCGGAACATGGAAGGAGAAAGGCAAGGATAAAGTGTGGAGTGAGCTTGTTAACACAGGAGTCGAACTTGACGTAGGTGGCGCTGAGCTGATCAGGGGCTACGCTCTGCAGCCACTGGAGGTAGAAGCCCGTGTAGTGGTACACGATGTGGGAGTCTGAAATCATCCAGGTTAGCAGGTGCTTGAGCTGTTGAATACACCACGTTATAAACTTATAATCTGAACTCGGAAGCTAAGAGAGCATGGGAGGAGAAAGGCAGGGATGAAGATGAAAGAAGGAACTATGGAACAACCCAGTATAGGAGAATTACAACGACAGCATAGTTCACACTAGATATATTGGCCATGATTTACTAGCAAAGCAAGCTTGGTACTGACCTGCATAGAATGCAGCATATTATGTTAACTTTGTAGAAATTATATAGTGCACAGGCAACATATATTCAACTGTGCAACGTTGAAAAGGTGGGCATGGACAAAAAGGAACAAGAGTCCTACCGTTATTGGTTGTCACGACACATGATGACATAACTATATAAGTCTATGTGGGCATAGGATAAGAAATAAAATACAAGAAAACTTTTTTTCATGACGTGAAAAATAATGATTGTTTTCGTGGTTTTCGACAGCTAATTCAATAAGTTATTTTCACCTTTCACTCTGCAGAGAAACTCTCTCGTATGATGTGTGTTCTTCTCAACTCCCGATGCGACTCCCACCAGGGTAGACTGGCAGACTAGGCCACCACCCTGCCTAGTAGTAAATGTACAAGACCTGCGATCACACGTAGAACTACTGCACAGGAGATGCGAGTCGATGATGTCACTGTCGCAGTCTGTCAACAAGATTATAACATTACAATTACAAACAATTATAAACTGTGACGATTTGAATGTGTTTTATAGTCATTGATCGACCATACTCTGCTAGCTAAAGTTACGGTACTACTCTCATAAGCTTCGATTGGCCGCCATTTGCAAAATGAATTGACGAAGATGGCCGAAAAGATGCAAGTGCGTCATACGCTTTATATTCCCACCCCCGGGGCTACACCGAGGATGATAATTGTGTAAGCGTATTAAGGTGCCTTACGATTCGGCCTACTTTCCTTTCATTGAATCTTTTCTCCTTGTTTAAAGGTTAAAAGAAACACTGAACATTTTAAATGAGGCTTTGACATATTATACAATTAGACCCACGTCTATCAATTGAATAATCACATTCCCATCATGGTGCAATACTTTGTGTACATGATAGTTGAATGATGGATCTTACTTATGAAATGCATTACAGGTATCGTGTAGTACACGAGAACTACATTCTTCTGTGACGTTTTGCTGCGGCTGAACGCCACCAGGGTGCACTGCTCTTGCTGTTTGACAGATAACAGCTGATTGTTGACGGACACAGCGATGGAGTTGATGTAAGAGGTCAGCTCAAAGGGGCTGGACGTCTTAATCAGGCACACGTTGTGAAGTTTTGCCTTCTCTCTGTAATAAAATATCCAGTTTAGTTCAGGAAATAAGAGTTCAGCTGTTTATTTTAAGTAAATAGACCAATGTCTTCATGACCGTAGAGTCATCCTAGTCACGGGAAAAATTGGTAGAACCATTTTACTACTTTAATCTGTGTGGTAGATAGAGAAGACAGCCATATACAGGCGGCCGAGATGAGAGTCCTGAGGCAAGACAAGAAAGGACAGAATGAGAATGCTGGGTGTGGAGAAGTTAGGAGACATGACAACAAGGACACGGTTGAGATGGTTTGGACATACGAAACGAATGTCGGAGGTGAGGATGCCCAAGAGAATGCATGCAACAAGGATTCAAGAAGGAAGAAGCCAATGAAGAGATGGAATTAGGGCATAGCAGGAGGACTCATTGATAGTATTATGGAAGTTGCCCAGGAAAATAACATTTAGAGATGGCGTTGTCATCTGTGGGTGGATAATGAATAAACCTGTTACCTCAGAACAATAATGAACACAAATTACACCAATTGCAATTATGACCATTATGGAAATAACATATTTGTTTGTGCTTACTTTGTTTGAACATGTGCAAGTTGAGTTACTTCAGGTATAGGTCCTTTATTGTGACGTTGTTCAGACCAAAGCAAGAATTTTAGACTGTTATAACTGCATAAATATTGTACAACTCTATACTGGTCGTATGAGTCAAAACTTTACCTGAACTCTGGGTGGACGTGTACTTCTTTCGAAGATCTTATTTGACAGTTATCACAGTCAGCCGAGTCCAAGACTCCTGCTACCAGAGTCATACTCTCTGCAGTCAGCATGCGCCCATCAGTGAACATCTGGACACAACTAGCAGAGCTCAGGACCCACTGGCTGGATACCATGGAGCCAGAGCAGTCGGAACGAACCTGTGAACCAGTTAGTTAACTAATGAGAAGAACACGAAATTCAGTAAAACAACTTAATTACTTACTTACTTACTAACTTACTTACTGACTTACATACATACTTACTTGTCATAGTTGCTTATTGGATGAGCGTAGCGAGCGTAGCGAGCGAAGCGAAGATTTCATTTCACTACACTGGAGAAAAAAATCCGGAATGTTTTTTTTTTTTTTTTTTCTGTATTTTTGTGTGTCTGTTAACACGATTCCGGCTAAACCGATACTCCAATTGCGATGAAATTTTATGGAGGCCTTCGAAATCTCTGAACGAAGAACTGCCACGTTTTTGAGCGCAATCGAAAAATTATTTCTCATGAAAATCGCAATTTTACGATTTTTTTTCGATTTTAAAAAAAATTTCTTCAGCTTATAACACCTACATGCTTTGTCCGATTTTAATGATTTTTTGACAGAACCTTAATTTTATGAATTTAGGTATTCGTGTGAAAATTGAGCGCAATCAAAAAACTATTTCTCATGAAAATCGAAATTTTACGTTTTTTTCTTTTTTAAAACAATTCTTTGACTTATAACACCTACATGCTTTATCCTATTGTAATAATTTTTTCACAGAACCTTAATTTTATAAATTCATATATTTGTGTAAAATTTGTGCGCAATCAAATAATTATTTCTTATGAAAATTTCAATATTACGATTTTTTCCTTTTTTTAAATTACAATTAATTTTAAAAAAATAAAAACAAGTTAATTTTTCATTTAATTTAATTTAATTAAAAAAAAAAACTTCAACTTAGTAATGATTTTTTCACAGAACAACAGAAAATCCGCATAACACATGGCAGCTCAATGCACCAATTACGCTCATCCAACAACGCGGCGGGACTTAAGCGTTTTCCTAGTTTTAAGTAACTTGCTCATTGTCAACACGGGTTAAAAAAGAACAGTTGAACATCTAGGTCATAGATACTAGTACACAACCCCCCCCCCCCCCCCCCCCGTGATCTAGGTCTAGTATATTTTCATAATATATTAATTTGTAATATTATGGTAGGTAAAGACCAATTTTTTTCATTCTTTGTCGATTTGTACAAATATTAAAGGTTAGGCCTACTAGTCCCAACCATGTAGGCCCTATAATGTACCGATAAACATAGACGAGTTACGTCATTATAGGGCCTGGCTGTAGTTGGTAGTCTCGCACTATCTCAAAGAGAGAAATATCACTATCCAGAAATCAGCAAATGGCCCATTTTTACCATTATCATCATTGACGAGAAGGGGTAGAATCAGAAGAGAGGATTGCTGGATGTAGAGAAGTTAAGTGACAGGATAGGAAGGACACGGTTGAGATGGTTTGGACATATGAAACGAATGGTAGAAGAAAAGATGCCAAAGAGAATGTATGAAAGAAGGATTGAAGAAGGAAGAAGAAGACGGGGTAGACCAAGGAAGAGATGGAAGGATACCATAGCAGGAGACTTAGAGGCAAGATGAGAGAACTGGGAGGATGTGGAAGAGATACGTCTGTGGGTGGTTGTAAGACCCAAGCTGACCCTGTCAGAAGCAGGAAACGGATATGGATGATGATGATGATGATGATGACGATCAGCTAAGACATAGTTCAGCTGGTATTCCACGTTTGTATTAACACATTGAGTGTCGAGAGATGTATGCTATGTCATTC
Source organism: Sweltsa coloradensis (assembly GCA_024449915.1). Taxonomy (NCBI): domain Eukaryota; kingdom Metazoa; phylum Arthropoda; class Insecta; order Plecoptera; family Chloroperlidae; genus Sweltsa; species Sweltsa coloradensis. The sequence continues at coordinate 397,328 of JAMZAV010000676.1, forward strand.
GTCTTTGCAGCCAGTTATAACCTCGAGAAGACATCATTGCCCTAGACAACACCTATGCTAGCCTATCTGCTGTTTTTACAAGAATAATTAACTTTCTCACGAATTTGTGTCATATTTGTCCCCCCCCCCCCCCTCCGTGTGTCTAAGTATGTTAAAGTTATACCTTTCAAAGTGAATAAAGTCTCATATTATCTAAAGAACACGTGCAGAGGTCGAAACCCTGATGTAAAACTCTTGTTTATCACTCAGTCACTCACATGAAGTCTGGGAGAGTAGAAGATGTCCTGAAGGTAAACAGCGAATGGAAACTGGCCTTCTTCCGCCCTCTTTTCATTTGACAAGTCTGTAAACCGACCAGCACACATCAAAACAATAGATTGAAGTATGATCAGAACATAAGTTTGGTGCATACTTTTGACATTTTGTGGTAATGAAGTGATTGACTTGCAGTTAGACTGACGTTCAGTTGAATGAAAACAAAAATCTAATCGTGCAATGTTATGACAGATCCAAACCCCTTGACTTTGACCGTCATGTTGGCGGTGGATCCTCATTCTCACAGCCTTGAAAATTTGGACATGTGTCATACCAAGGTCTACTTGATCTCCGCTCTAGCGGAGTTTGTATTCTTTTATTAAAATTAAATTTTAAGTCAATATTAACTTTTCTCGTGGGTAAACCATCCCAGGTATTTTGGAATCAGTTTATGATTGATTAATTGTTGACGAATCGAGTTATTGTTACGTTTGAAGTTTTTTAGAATAGCAAGTAGCAAAGCACGATTTAAAAGCAACGAAGAGACATTCGGAAACATTTTGGTAGAAACTCACAATATAATATTAGAAAATAGTTCTTTATATTACAACAATAATAATTGATTATAGCCCTCCTAACGTTTTCATTATCTTAATGTTGGCACCCCTGAAACTTGGCTCCCTATGCGTGGGCACAGGTCGCACACCCTAAAACTGGCCCTGGGTGCTGAGTTCGATCCCCGCCACCGGCAATCCTGATTGAAAGTATTCTCCGAGGTTTTCTTTGGGATTCACAACTAACCTAACTGCAACATAGCTAGCGGTAGCGGGCATGCAGTTTTCTCGGGAAACATATTGCAATACTCTCTTGGTTCATCTTCATATATTATATATTATGTTCGATGACTAGAATTGAAGCGTTATTACTATCGTGGCTTATAACCTATTCCTAGTTCCCACCAATCTGCTTACGTTCAATGACGTCAGCAAAGTTTTTGTAAGAATACCCAGTGTAAGTTACACAATGAGTTTTATCCTGTGGGACCGTCTTAGGTGAGAATAACTTGTATAGTTACCTATTAGAGTTTTAGGTACATGTGAAGGGAATTCCGAGGGACCCAATTCTAACATTCGCTTAACGAGGTGAGGCGAGGCGATTGTTTCTAAGATACACACACGTGTCAATAATATTATTACAAGCACTACAGGTAAACTAAAAAATATCAGCCATCTAAATAAAACACATTTGCGAAAATGCTTCATAAAAGTCGCAATATGCGAGTATGTGAGAACTAAAGTAGTAAGCGTGTATATTTTTTTTTACGATTTTCTTGTCATAATAATTTTCTTAAAACATGAGTTGCCTCTATTTTCAACAGTCGATAAAGTCGGCCTAGCACTGATACCGCGCTAGGTTCAAGGCGAAAACTTCCCACCGGGCAAAACAAAATTCAGTCTGCTGGACATAGGACTCGTACGGCCTTGGTTGGGGTGTCGTGACCCGAACATACTTATTGGAGCAGGTTCAGAAGACGATAACGAAAAAACATCAGTTTCGAAATTCGCAATCAGTGGTAATATATTATGAACAAAATCAACATTGTCGACCCGATGATTTATTTTTAATCATTGGTTTCCATCCAAGTGGATGTTGCCGAGCTGTGTGGAGTGGACTAAACCCATGGTACAATGATACCTCTGTATGGTAAGGAAGAATATCAACGGATCATGGACTAAACCAGTACAAAGGACGAGGGTTCGAATCCCGTTTATTTTCACCCAAACACCCTAGGTGCGTAGGAGGGGGCGAGGGGGGGGGGGTTAAAATAAATATTTTTTGTAGGATGCCCGCTGTAGGGTATACACATCGGATTAAACGGTGTGACCCACTTCAGGTGACTAACTAGGTATATTGCTGATAGGACAATTGTGAAGGGATGTCCGAGGGCTATTTAAGGGGACTCAATCCGTTGCATTCGCATTAACGACTGAGGAAAACCTCGGAAAAAACCTTCAGTCAGGATTGCCGGTCTCGACGGGATTCGAACCCGGGACCTCCCGAAGCAAAGTCGAGCTAAGCGCTCGAGCCAACACTGTCGGTATATGTAGCGTTCGAGTATCTGGAAGAAAATGCCCAATGATTATTTTAATGGTGCATTCGTCTAATATATACTGAGGAAAACCTTGAAGAAACTTCCAGTTAGGAATGTCGGTTTTGGGTATCGAACAAACGACCATCCGGATTGAAGTTTACCTCGATATACAATTGAGCTACCCACCTCTTTCTGTTGTGTGCGCGTAGTTGTAATTAATTAGTCTTGAATATGATAACGGAGGCTTGCGAGAAGAAATCTCACTACAATTCTTTAAAATATTGTCAGGACTAGGATTCGAGCAAGAACCTTTGTATGCATGTTACGTATTTATGGTTCGTATATGTAGAAGGGTACTCTTATAGGACTAAATATTATTTAGGCCCTACTGTGAGTTTGTCTGTCTTTTCAAAGTTTTTCTATGATTTAGGTAATTATTATTGCCTTTTGCGAACTTATTTGATTCATACATAATCAATACAAATAAACGTAGTAACGTATCCACATAATCACAAAGTGGTATTCTCTGTATTTTAATTCTGGTTTGGGATGTAAACTGGATTGGATAGACGGAATTTGCAATGAATTTATTTCCACTTTGTCAACTTCAATATAAAATTTATTTGCAAAGCTTTCGCAATGTAAATAAGTAAGTACGGCACACAATAAATAGGAAAATCAAAATGTTCAATATAATACTGGAAAATTAAATAACATATAATGAACAAATAGAAAAATCATTAAATCACAGAAGAGTATGAAATAAGCTACAAAATTAAATAACATAAAACATTGTTGTCATTATTTGACGTGATTGTCCCAAGCACTATTACATGCTCATTATCTGCTTCGCCGTGTGGCAAAGAAATAACTAAAATATTCATGTTGTGTTTGTGGTGTTTTGTGAAGATAATCTCAGCACGCAACACAGACGAACAATATTATAACAACAAACTATAACACGGTGCAAACATAACTTAACTGAAAAATATCCCATTTCTATATGTGAGATTTCCTACTTAAATAAATAATAGTAATAATTTAAAATAAATACATTTTACAAATAAAAACATAAGCTCGATTTTTCCAAAATACTTATTTTCGTTATAGAGCACTCATTGAAGATCCTATATATTCGATAAAAACTTCGCCTCTTAAAGAAAATAGGCAAATATTTAAACAAAACAGTTTTCTGAATCTATGAAGAATTAAGTTTCTTCAGCATTTCTAGTACATTCGTGATATCTGAATTTCCTATTGAAATATACAGAACATTGTATCGCTCTTTCATCTTCATCTTGGTCTCTTTTAAGGATACTTTCTTGCAATCACAATTCATCAGATTTCCTGGTTTGGTCAATTCAAATTAAATTCTCTTCGAAATGTAACCAAACCGTTGGCTTGATTTCTTTGCTTCATTCAGTTCAGGATATCTTATTTCTGTTCTCTGTTCGGACACCTTTCTTTATTCTGATTTCCGCGTGTCTAGTGCCGACATCTTTGACCCTCTAGCAATCAGGATCAGGACCTCAAGTTCACAAGCTTAGGCTGGTCAGCTTCTTTCCGAAGACTCTGGATCATCTTTATGACTACCCCTCTTCCTTCCAATGTAAGAGCTTGACAAGTTGCTAATAACCCCTTCAATCAAGGGGATTCAAATCATGATTCTGACTGCCTCGTCTCCAGTACTCCACAGTTCTTCTTCATCTTCCAATGCCAGTGCTCTGGTGCTCCCTGATGCCAGCTGCTTCACCCCAGACGTCTTCTACCTTTCAATGCCAGTGCTCTGGTGCTCCCTGATGCCAGCTGCTTCACCCCAGACGTCTTCTACCTTTCCAATGCCAGTGCTCTCGTCCTCCCTGTCCCTCACAGCATGAGATTAGCCAGCTTGTCCCCCGGACTCCTGAAGATGCGTTCTGCCTCGGGTAGGACGCCGACCAGGTAAGGCTCCAGGGCGCGGATCATCGCCATGCCGTGGCCGATCCCACGGAAGGCGAGGGTGCAGTCACGACCAGCGTACTCCAAGAGGATCTCCTCGCCACCAGGATGCTGTAACAACAAACACGACATTGAAAACACGTCGTTCGTACTCGGAACTGGAGGACTGAGTTGCTCAGGGATGTTCCTCTCACCATTGGACAAATGTAAACTCGAAACATCAACTAGTCTCATATGCAACAAAAAACAATTAACGCCCAAAAACTACCAGGAAACCAAGTCATCACCTCAAAAATTTTGTTTGTTTTGTAAACGGATATTAAATTTGGGAAGGAACATTGTTTCAAAACCCTATTTAAGTCCTGAAGAGCTTACGATTAGGGTCTAGTTCTAGTTGGTTTTTTATTTGATTTAATTTATGGGTTTCTATAAAGCATTACAATTATAAATAATAATAATATTGTACAGTTTACATGTAAAATGCTTGATGCCCTTATTAGAAAGTAATTGAAAAAAAATAGAAAGTGATTGAGGATAATAGTAAAAGTCAATTGACTCACGGTTTCTTACTATTGGGCTGAATTCAACTGAACTTGAGCAAAAAGTAGTTGAATGATAACGATATGATACCCTACAATTAATTTAAGATTTGTAAATAATACTAACCTCGGCAAGGAAGTTTGTGATGTTGTAGACCCCGTCATAGACCACCACCCAGCAGTCGGAGATGTGATCGTGCCAGCTGACTTGGTCGAGGGAGATCACCTGGTTGGGAGGCGGGGTCTGAGGAGCCGACGGAGCCGTCGTGTCCGTGAGACGTAGTGCGGTCATCGCAAGACAGATGGCGTCACCGGCGAGAGACAAGAAACCATTCTGCAAGAGAGAAAGGGCTCGTTAGTGCCGGGTACTTCGTCGCGTGTCACACGTGAAGGGTTCAATAATGAAAATTATGGACAAAATTAACATTTCGACTCAATACTTAAAATTATTATGAAATGAGTTTAATTTACAAATGTAATGGCATTTTTATAATACAAAATTAAATAACAATATCAAATATGCATTTCAATAAATGTTAAATTGTTAGATACAAAATTTTGCTGATTTTGATTTCTTTGTTTTAAATTTAGATTTGATGTATTTCAACAACATAAATTATGAACTTCCAAAAGTTGTATACCATTTTTATATTAGTTTGCTTTATTTAATTCAATTGAAAATTGTATTATTGTTACATGAAGATGCTGCATTATATTGCAATCTACCCGCCTGTATTGACTGACTGACTGGATGGTTTATTGATTGGTTGATTGATTGATGGGCAAGTGAAACCAGCGTACCTTCTGCGCAACTGTGGCGGACGCAACTGCCAGGGCAGTTGTGGTGTCTTCGGTGGCCAACTGGTTCAGCATCTTGATTGATTGAAGAACTGGCTCGAAGGAAACAGCTGATCTTCCTTCTAAAACAAAAGACACGAAGAACGTGATTAGAAATTGTGAAATTTAAAAATTTGCTTGAAAATTAAAAAAAAAATCATTCAAATTGATTTAATAAAGAGTACCCATTATAAAGTCACCATCGTAACATTAACGTTCTGCATTCGAAAATAAAATATGTACTGCAGCTGCCACAAACAGTTTGCAATGATACGAACTAAAAAAGTACAAACATTATATAATTGCAATTGACTTTTGTCCTTCCTCTGTCATGTGTTGAATGTGCAAATCTGTTTCGAATAACAATTCCACACGTATTTCGTAACTGTTGAATAGTAATAAAAAAGAAATTGCGATAACCTTATGACGCGGACAGGATATTCTTACAAACGGACAATGAACTGGATTAAATGAAATAAAACTTATGTAATGATAAAAATATAATCTTTCACCCTTTTGTCCTTGGCAAGAACAACAGCGCTGGTAGTGATAGGCACTGTTGGGAGCTATGGAGTGAAACAAGATGGGGGGGGGGGGATCATAAATAAAAAATCAGACAGAATAAATTAATGTTAACTAAACGTCTAAACGTGAAATGTATTGTATTATATTATCTTGCCCCTTCTGACAAAAAAGCTTGTGCTTGGGAACCACACTAGAAATAATTCTACATAATTAATATTTTGTTCTGGTAAAGTAAGGAATCTACTAATTAACATGGGAAATTGTAATTTATATTCAAAGTGATAGGCCTCAAACATTTTCAAAACACAAAATATTCGAAAATTAATGTTTTTGGTAGTTATTTCTTAGTTTTTACATACATGTTAATATTATTAGTAAATTATACCGACCCTAACATTATTGATATAGTGCATTCAGCGTACAAGTGACCTTACCCCACTTTTAATAATATAACATGTTGCACTATGACCATCGCCGTAGGTCATGGTCTATCCGAGGCAGAATTAGATAACGACTCTTTCTTTGAATTAACCGGATAATCATTATTTTTACCTCTATAATTAAAGATAAATATGTATAATATCCAATACTATTTTAATGTTGTATTGTTTTAATTGAGTTTTTTTAATGGCGTGCATGAATAATGTATAAATAAAATAATACAAGAGTGAATACTTACCTGATGCTTTATAACACGAGATGATGATCAAAGATTTTGCACAAATAATGTCAGTAATAATAATAAAAATAATGATAAACTCGCAATGATGGCAACAATAAACACTGGCGCACTTCACTAGGTAATAGCTGATACGTTGTGACTGTGAGTATTGAAGACGGTTTGAAGCAATGTGGTCCGGTCATGAAGTTATATAGGCGAGATCTTCAGCTGATGAAACATTAGACAAGCCTCCATAAGAAACCCGTGCCAGAAGCTGACGACATCGTGCCCGCCACTTACAGCGGGGCTCCCATTGGTCGGCCCGGTGCTAGGAGAGAGCTGATTGGTCGACCAGGGCACGTGGTCACAACACCATCTCAACAAACCGCGGGAACAAACGACCTCTAAAAGATGCGCTATCACCAACACGGTTTCTAAATCGAGTTTCGTCGGCAAATATGACCTCGTTGTTTGACGTTTTTTACTAAGAATATCAACATAAATAATAACAACAATAATATTCATTGCAAATCGTTTGAACCATACGCATTCGTTTGCTGTTAATATATTACAATATCGTAGATTAATGTAACAACAATGTGATGTAATGCGGCCGAGATTGTTCATAATAAAATATAAAGCCGCCTGCTGAGACTTGAACCCAGTGTCTTAAGATATTCGTCTTAAAGAAATAAGCAGAGTAGGCCTATATACAACTGGTCTAACATTGATTTCTAAAGGTCTGTTCGCTGGACCTGCTCGACTTTGCTCTAAGATCACTTTAGAGTAGGTTGAATTTAGGCCACACCCACGTTCGAGGAAGTTAGATCACTTACTCTTGTGTTTTGAGACGAACGCATTTTGGGGCGAAAATCGACTTAATCTGCTCTTTAAAAAAAAAAATCAATCCAAAAAGGGAAAAAAATTTGTTCGCATTTATTGGCAAAATATTATTCACACTTCCAGCAAACGAGGAAGCCATTTTTATTTAAATAACGCGCGTAATTCGCTATTAAATCGAACTTGCTCTAACTTGCTCTAAGTCGCTCCTCCTAAAATGTCAGAGCACGAAAACCATGATCTTTCTGCTCTAGATCAAGTTGCTCGAGTCCAAAAAAACGCAATTCGAGAAAGTTAGTGATCTCGTGAGACGAATGGCTATTTCGTTTTCCGAGCAGATCCGAGCAGTTAGAACAGGTCCAACCCAACAGACCAGTACATCCATGTATTATCAAGGAATTATGAACTTCTCGATGATTGGGATAATTCACCGATAATCAACTGTATTACGAAAGGCATAACGTCTCTGCACCCAGTTTCTCCAATTCAAAAATAAAACACGTAAAATACATGACCAGGGAAATTGCAAACTGAGAAAATTTGCTTAGCTGCTTGAAGAAGAGCCACGTGTGTTTTTATTTCCGGGTCAATAATGCTTTCCTTACAATTGTATAGGCACACTATACGCCACTTTCTTCCTCCATCCTTCATTGCGCTATTGCCTTGCATAAACATTTAATGCGCGTTCGTTAACAGGACTACAAACCTTTCTAAAGAGTTAATTTTCATTGTTCACATATTGCATTGAAATTAATTTTATGTGAAGAATGTTTATCAAAACGTTTTATTATTTGACAACGTAGCTATAGTTGCTATAGTAGACGTGGTCATACTCATTAAGGTTTTAAGCCACATGCCATCTGGAAATTCAAAACATTTTCATTCTTCCTATGTGGTAAATATAACTTTAACTAAGTTGAAATTTATGATCCTACAAAAACAAGACCTGATCGTATATTTGAATTTGTTATCGAGTGACAATTGCTTCTTAATTAATGTGTTATCTAATACTATACGTATGGTGATTGCCATGTTGACATCAAATATAGTTCGGCTTCTAAGCTATAACGTATAGTACAGTGAATCTAAGATATGCGCTTGCTCTATAACATGGGGGGGGGGGGGATATGACAGGAACTTTCGGTATATTATAGCGAATTAAAATTATGTCCCAAAATTTTCCATGTAGTATTTCCACATCTATTTAATTCCAAGTTTTCTCAGACTTGCATAAATCATGAAACGTAAATGAGAGAAACCACCCCTTCATACTTGTTATTCTTGTTAACTATTTAACCCCGTTCATCTCCTTATTTGAATTACGTCTATATTCTTCCACACGTAAGTCATGTGGACCTCGCTGTACTGGCTAGTGTTATGTCCCCCCCCCCCTGGTGCTGTACCTAACACAACACTGTGAATACGAGGCTACGTGTTGATGCACATGGTTGCCATGGTAACCACATGGTTGCCATGGTTACCACACACCTGAAACCCGAGAACAGCGACGATACGACATTGGGTGGGAATAGTATCGAGGGTATGGACTCTGTGAAGGTGCAGAGAAAATGTATCTCCTAGAATTATTAGTTTGTAATCCACATGGAGTTGGATGATTAACAACGTATTTCCTGCAACAATTTTCCCTAGACTTCCATTAGAACGAGCCCAACACAACAATACAGAAAGGCGAAGAAGTCGCCAATTGCCTCCATGGTTACAAAAAAAAAAACAGCGTTTTGTTTGTAGGGATACCCGAACTATAGGGTACGCTTAGTTCTTTCCGAATGTGACCATCTTCGGATGTCTAAGCTCACGTTTACCGCTAGTTAGAGCATACGGAGGGTTCGAGAGCTAGTGTAACGGCTCCGTTCTCCTCGACGTCTGCTCGGCAGTCCGGGTTAGTGGAGGAACCTCCTGTCAAGATAACACCGTCCTTTCGGATGGGACGTTAAACCGTTGGTCCCCTTGGTACGAAAGGAGTAGGCTACGTGCCGGTACCGGGTTTCCCCTCCTCCCTTCTATTCATCCTTCATCCTCATCTATCACCACTCATCGTCAAGTTAAGCCAAAGTGCAATAATATGAGACGTTATTAAATAAACAATACAAATCCATCAATCAATCTAAGTGCAGATGCAGGGGGTTCTACTGGTTGTTAGGAAGGGATGTCCATCACAACATTTACCTAAACTTTTCCGTCAGGAGTTCCGGTCTGGGAGTTGGTATTGGGTCAACAACCTAACACACGTCTGAAGATGCCTGGGGAAATACTCTCTTACGCTTTGGGTATTGCCTAAAACACATATCATCTCTCACTTTCTTTCTCGTGCGGTTGGTTATATTCCATTGATAATCTTTATTTAATTTGGCCCAGTAACACGAAAGTTGTGTGGTCGTGGATACTGCTGCGAACAGTTGCCGCGGAGCCGGCAGCTATTCTGATGTAACAACAGGTCTTCTTGCTAGCGCCGAAACTAACTAGAAACTAGAGTTGTAAACTGTACTCTCGATTGCGTGATGATAACCCAGCCATGGGGGGTCGACGTGCATGCTCCGTGCCATGAGATCGCGTGCTTCCGAGCTCACAGCCGCACATAGAGGTCCCAAGTTCGAGACCCGCTCAAGCAACAACAGGCAGAGGTTGTTTTATTTCATCAAGTGCGTCTTACACGCAGCGATTTTGAAGAATTCAATAAATAATCACAACTTTTACGTCAATAGTTGATACCACCTTATAGTCATACCCATTGTTAATTTCTAATATAATAAATGGTCGTACACTCGGCAATATTCTTTGATGGAAACGTCAGATAGTTTCCAGAAAGTAAAAATGATGGAATCACAGAAAATTCCATCGGTGTCCACCCCAAAATTAACCACTGCTCCTTGTGGTTTCAATTACATAACATACGTAACATTCAATTACATTGAAATATTTACATTGCAATGGAGCCAAAAAAAATATTATTTCTAATCTTGTTACGAAGATAAAGCAACTAAGCAACCGATGATTTTTGTTATAATTTTTGCCAAATTTACGCCAGTACAAAAAAAAGTAGTATAATAATTTGGGTCTTCAGTTTGGAGAATTCAGTTTACATTACTGTCCAATGCAAGTATGGGCACAAGTACGGTGCAAATTTAAAAAAAAAAAATGTTTCAGTAATGATTTCCTCTAGGATAGGCAGTGGCCGCGTTGGGGGGGGGGGGGGGTCGGGAAGGAAATTTTTGAATGAAATTGGAAATCCAGTAACACAATGTTATACGTATTTAAGAAATATTCATTCATTGCCACAGGTAAAACGAAAAAAGGTGCTGGCTGGCCATCATCCCTGAATCCCTGATCTAAAAGGCTCAGTCAGGATCTCACGGGTGTGTTGCTATAGCTTAGCCACTGCACTAATCTTCTTCAACTTCTGGCAATCAGTATTCAGACTTGATGCCGGCTGAACATGTGAGTGATTGACTAATTGTCTGGTGATAACGAAGGGCATTTACCCCACACGGTCGAGATGACTAGAGAGTTTCACACGAGCGGCAATTAATTAATTCTGTGGTTGAGAATCGCGTGATGTCCTGTGTATTAATAACCAGCCTCGGCTATGGGTTGGTACAGGTTCTCTTATACGGTATCACGGCCCGGAGCTGAAGGAACCGAGCAAAGCGGGTTCGAGGCCCGGTTCAATACATCTTCCATCACCATTCGTGGACTCGAACAGCATTGGATTGAATTCACATTTAATAATCTCTTTCTTCGTTTCTCTCTTATAGCTACATTTCATCTTTTAGGTATAATATGGAATCATTTCTTGTATCTAAATGTTTCTACTCGCTCCATGAATACTTCTCTGCCTGAATGTAATGTAATGTATATACTTATTAATTAATCCATATCATGAAACCGTATAAATTATTTCATCAATGTTATGCATGTTATGCTACATTACATTATGTTTATTTTCTACGTTATTTTACTAAAGTAGTGCTACATTTCTTATTCTTCTTGTTTCTTAATCTTTTTATGATATTTAACTATTCACCTTCTCCTTCGGGAGTTATACATGTAGGCCTACCATGTTCACGTCAGTTGAAAAAATTATTCTTATTCTTATTCTTATATAAGCACATAAATATTATTCGCTCATCATTATTTGCAAGAATAGCCAGGTTGCAAAGTGCATTTTCAATATATAAAATACAATGGCGATGGCGCTGTTATAGGGCAAGCGCATATCTTAGATTCACTGTACTATACGTTATATCTTAGAGTAGTCGCTATATTTGATGTCAACATGGCAATTACCATAAGAATAACATTCCATAACACATTAAGAAACGATGATAACTAAGCACATTAAAATACAAATAAAAACTCTCCTCAAAACAATCATGGATTCTTGGACAACACAAAAACACAGCATCAGTGAAACACATCAATGTCCTTAAGGAACGCTAATTTCTCGATAACACATTAAGAACATGATTCTAGTCAAATAGCACATCAGAAATACTGATCAATACAAATTGTGTATATATCGATCATGATTCAATATCAAAAACTTTCCTATACATACTTGATTTCATACAAATGTTATATTTTATTCGAGTCATTAAAATCACGTAATCACGTAATTTAGGTAAACAGTTTCATTCCAGACAATTTGTAAATATCTCGAGAACCTTTTGGAGAAAGGCAGAAGGGATCTGATCTCTTCGGTGGGTGACGAACAGTAGCTCGACCTCTCTTCCCATCATACGAGCTCCAGCTCGATGATACCAACCTAGATTGCACGGACTTTAGTCCGATAATTATTCCACCACAAAATAGCACGAGCTTGCTCGACTATTATTATTATTCCAAGTTCCCAAGTTCTCTGTCGTCGTGAACAATAAATGTAAAAATGTTAATTTTCCATTAAATAAAACTATTCTTTCATCCAAAGCATCTAACTGGTGAGTGTACAAAAACATGTATTTCAGACAGCCTACTTATTTTAAATTCAATATTATTATGTGATTTAGAGGTAAATAAATACCAGTAAAAGCTTAGAGTTTGAATTATCCTTACAACCACCTAGTGGTTAAAGATCCCGCTCCTTTGCCTTCCGCTCATCTAATTTATAACATCCATAACATATAAAATTAAAAAATTCGCTTCCATTTTGTCTGTTTCAACACGGACGTAAAACATTTGTTGAGTGGTAACAGACGCTACTTATATTGTCCGACTCCCTTCGCACCAACAAAATATCTTTCTGACCCCCCCCCCCCCCCCCCCACGACCACATTAAAAAATCACCACAAAATATTGTTACTCATTCGCTCGTCTCAAACATTTCCTGTACACCGAAACGAAATATCACATTAATAAATAATTTGTCAACTAACATGAAAAATTCCAATGATTTATTATGGTCTCAAGTTTAAAATAAATTATTCGTAGTACGAAGATCTAGCATTGAGGTGTGGCTCTTATTACTGATAAGCCGTATTTCACGCATCTCTCTCGTGTCTATAGTCGAAGTGAAGGCCGTCGCTTTGAAAGCGAATGGAAACTACCGAGAGTAATACTTCGTATAACATTACGTATATAATGGGTATTACTGTAATGAGAGATTATCGTGAAAATCAAATAATTCCTACACAAATTACATTAATACCACAATAGTATGTCATAAATTTCACGAGAGACATTTCCTCTAGTATTTCCAATACTTATCACACGAATTAGACCTCCTAATTGCATCAGATTTATAGCGTAAAGTTGTGCATACTATACGGTTATTCCTCATAAGCTGATAACAGGAAATTACTACTAGTATCAAAGGTTGACCTTGACTGACAGATGAACAAGGAAACTTTTCCTTGGACTTGCTTCATCTTTGGAACACGGAAAGCGTCATCGAAGTTCCCTGCCAATAACATATGTCGTGCATGTGAGGGAGCAGTTGCAGAACATATTATATAATATCACTACCGCGAATAGTTTACAAAACCATGTGATGTTTTAATTCTCTGCGAATGCATACAAACTCGATTTCTTAAATCAAATCTGCGGCAAATGAGGAATTAAGTTGAAAATTAATAATGAATCTTGTGCCCATCATTTAAATTATAGTGTATCACACAACCCCCCAAAAATATACAATTTAAGTTCATTCCATTGTCGTGGAGCAAGCCAATAACGCGACTGTGGGACATTACATTTTAAACAAATCATCAATACAAGATGGCAATAATGTGTAAACAATTTATTATGCAATATGAACATTTATTGTGGGGAGGACAGAATCTGGGTGCCCGTCAGGGCTCCGCGACCAATCAAAAGCTGTCCTCATCGGAGAGATTTAGATACCTGTCAACACATCCCACATTTGATTGGGATATGAGTGAAAACATGGGTTGAAACATGCTCAAAATCACATAGGATTTTTGTAAATGGGTAATGGCTAATGGCTACTGGCTACTACTCTTACTGTTTAATTCGTCAGTTTCAATTGATCAGCGATTCTGACCAAGCATCGAATAAGGTTTTAATATAAGCCTTTTACAGATAAATAATAAACAAGTAGGTAACTGTAGAAACTTGTCAATAAAATCACCTACAATGCGTACTAAAAGCAATCTATCCATAGCAATTATTACCACTTTATTAAAAACTAAAAATATTTTTCAATAACTTATTGAAAAAGTAATGAGATTTCATACATACAAAAAACATAAAAATTTAGCTAAACCTCAAACTCACTCAAAAGCAATGCGATCTAAAAGAAGGGCCAAGCTCATGTTCCCTTCTACATTGTGCGCTTTCTTAGGGTAATTCATAAACGTACACTGCCTCGTATAACTACATCCTTGAAAAGCTTAGCAAAATAGAATTTGCAACTATTAATTTAGACGTTAGCCTAAGTTAATGCGAATTCTATTTCGCCAAGCTTTTCAAGGATGTAGTTACGGGGCAGTGTATGCGTTCATGACTGAATAATGCACAAATGTAGAAGGGTACATGAGCTTGGCCCTTCTTTTATAGGTCTCATTGCTTTTGAGCGTGTGTGACAGTGTGTAGTGCCTGTCTGTTTTTTAAAGTTGGTATGTGTGTGATTGAGGCATGTATAACCTGCATATTTTACCCCGGCTGGGCAGGTATATAGATATGGATCTTTCTCTATGGTCCAACGAAATATTGGATGCTCAGCAATTAATGTAAAATTTTTATTCGAGTAAAATTAATACAAATTGATCAATTTTCCACCCGTTAAAACACCATACTCTAATCATTGATAATATGATTCCATACCGCATCATACCATGCCCATTTCTACATAGCGATTCGCGACAAAGTTGCAAGAGATGCTGTAAATTGCAAAAGGCGAGAGTATTTCAAAACATTATACAACCTACAACTACGACGAGTCGTTTAATATTCGTAATACGATAAAGATGAGCAAATAAAGTTCGCACCCTAAAACCTTCAGATTTGTTTACGACCTAGTGAATTAGATCACCACAACCTTCGCAATTCAACCAGCTCACCATGAAGTTGTAAACATTGATTTACGCACGTTGCGAACAATGGCCATCGACATTGTTTTTCTAAATGAATCCAACATTAGGAATGGCGCGTCTTGTGATAAGAGGCAGCCATGTTTGTTGTGACTGGCTGTAGCTGTCAACGACACGGAGTTACATAATGTGACGTCACGGATCCCTGACGTCATAATCCTCACGGTCTTCCCAGCAGTAACAGAGTTATCTGGGGTTCAATGATAGAGCGTGATGACGTACATTAGCTCGTATCCATACATTTTGTAGGATGCCCGCTGTAGGGTATACACATCAGATTTAACCGGTGTGACCCTCTTCAGGTGACTTACTAGATATACTTATTGCGGATTAGACAATTGTGAAGGGATGTCCGAGGGCTGTTTAAGAGGACTCAATCCCTTGCATTTGCATTAACGACTGAGGAAAACCTCGGAAAAACCTTCAGTCAGGATTGCCGGTCTTGACGGTATTAGAACCCGCGACCTCCCGAATCAGAGCGTTCTATAGCCATCACTGTCGGTCTTATTCATAGAGTTTAGTCTACTCATTCAGTCACATAATAGACTTTCAGTGGAAGTTCAATGCATGATAATTAAAAGGTAAGCCAACCCTGTCGGCGCCGACGCCATCGACGAGCGAACAATGGCCAACTAGAGACGGGTAATTTAAATGGTTAACACCGACCAAATAAGCTGGACACGATTCCACCTGCGGGCGATGCTAGAACCAACAAGGCTTAGGAACAACCTTAGAATTTATTATGTACCTCGTTGCTAGGACGGCTCTAAAGTTACCAAGCCAAGAGACGATGAACTGATCAGTACATTATCAGCAGCTAAAATCTTCTGCCTGATGCGGGATTCGAAGCAGGGACTTCAATAACTTGACCAACAAGCCACACAAGTTGTACCAACATTTCCGTTACTAGTTTACTACCTACTCACAAGTCACAACGAAGTACATCTATCTTGTTGTAACTAAAACTTAGCGTAATATTTCCAGGATTAGACTTATGTGATGATTATTGGATGAGCGTAGCGAGCGTAGCGAGCGAAGCGAAGATTCCATTTCACTACACTGGAGAAAAAATCCGGAATGTTTTTTTTTTCTTTCTTTTTTTTTGTATTTTTGTGTGTCTGTGAACACGATTTCGGCTAAACCAATACTCCAATTGCGATGAAATTTTATGGAGGTCTATGAAATCTCTGAACGAAGAACTGCACGGGGGGAAAAATCGATCGAAAAATTATTTCTCGTGAAAATCGCAATTTTACGATTTTTTTTCGATTTTTTTAAAAAATTCTTCGACTTATAACACTACATGCTTTATCCGATTGTAATGATTTTTTCACAGAACCTTAATTTTATGAATTAATATATTCGTGTGAAATTTGAGCGCAATCGAAAAATCATTTCTCATGATAATCGCAATTTTACGATTTTTTTCAATTTTTAACATTTTCTTCGACGAATAAAACCTACATGCTTTATTCGATTGTAATGATTTTTTTCACAGAACTTTAATTTTATATGAATTAATATATTCTTGTGAAATTTGAGCGTAATCGAAAAATTATCTATTAAAAAAATCGCAATTTTACGCTTTTTTCGTTTAAAAAATTACGCTCATCCATCAACGCGGCGGGACTTCCTAGTTATGGGTGTCAGTTAATCTCGGTTCAATTTCAAATACTTCAAATCTTGTATTTAAACTTGAAATAACTTAAAAGAGTTGCTATTCTAACATGATTTGGTTTGTATTACAGCAGGGCCCCCCTAAAAAGTATTATTGCACGTTGCTGTTTCTCAAAAATTACGAAAAAAAAACAAAATAAAAAACATAAACAAAAAACATAAACATAAACAAAAACAGCTGTTTGCAAATTTTTTCATAAGCCCGGGTTTAAAAAAGTGTTTTAGGGGCTATGAACATAGGACAAAAACATAGATGATAATCTTGATCCCCCCCCCCCCCCCTTAAAATTGACCAGTAGCATTTTGTATTATATAATATATTGTATATTTATCAGCAGCTTAGCGTGTGATAAGAGATTTTTGTTATGAAAACAACGTAGAAATCTAAATGACCAGTGGCTAAGGAGTTAAAAGATTCGAACCCCAGAATTTGTTTTTTCGAACTTGTCAGATATAAATAGAAATAAATCAAATAATCATTTGTTTCTCAGTTTAAGATAGTATCCATGGAAACCAACGCGTATGAGCGTTCAGGCTGACTTAGAAACACAACTTATATTGTGTCCCAAAAAAGATAAGAAAAAGCGACCCCAAAAAACAGGCTGACGTAGGCTAAAAGAAAGGAAACTTAATTTAGCAGCAAGAAATTACAACAGCACCCCCCCCCTCATCAAAAGAAATATAATATATAATATTTGGGGGCCACCATAATGGGTGTAATAATTAATAATACAATGTAGTAGTATTATTGTTGGTAGTATAACGTTAAAAAAATTAATGCAAAAGAATCGTTTAGTAAACCAAATGGAAATACATTAATTACCAAACAAATACTTTAGGGGTTGCAGCCAAAGAACACACATGCCACTACGGTGGGGGTAGTATGAATGCACGGCAAAAGAAATGTCTCCCATTGGAGAAATATGTGTGCCAAAAAAGGACACAAGAACCAACAAGAAAAACCAAAACCCCCCCCCCCGAAAAAAAACCTTTAGGTTTTTTTTATGAAGTATAAATAAATTTTTGCAGTTTTTGGAGGGCTTTAATCCAAATAAGCGTGGTTTGTTGGTGCCGAAGAATTTGTTATACCATTTTATTATTATTCATTATTAATTATTTACTAGAAATACACAAGAGAATCATAAAATTCCAAAAGTGTGATTTGATACAATACAACAAATAGTCAAGAAATGGACGTAATACATTTAACATATCACACAGAACAAGAATATCTCATAAAATATGACATTCCATTTACAGAAATAACAACAATAAAACACAATCAAGAAAATTATTATAGTGAAAGTGAAATGGACTGACTCCAAAAGGTTGATAAGACATACAACATGCATCCACCATAAAACACCCCTTTAAGCTTCTGTATTGAATCGTTATGGTTTGGGTTGGACGGATAAGTTGGTTTTAATAACATACATTCAGGGCATCCATGCCAGATAAATGAAACAATATATAAAATACTTGGTGCTCAAAGGAGTTTCTCTCTCACACACACACACCACTGCAGCAATCCTGTTACGCGACCACACATCAGATCACAGTCTGAAGATCCAGATATATTAGGTTACTACGAGTGTGAGAGTGAGAGCGACCGGTTTCCACCGGTTGAGGTCAACAAGGTCACGCTGAGGTCAGATCAGATTACAGGGACACTCGCCCGGCGTCTGGTCTGCAGGACGCTCCTCTCCTGTGTCCTCGAGCCAAGTCCGACCGTTATGTAACACTGACCGAATTATCAATGCACTCCCACTTTATTGACTTTGATTAGTTCCAACCTAATTATATTATGTTAAGACGCATTAGTTTCTGGATTTTGGTTTCATAAGAATGCCCAAAAGGGTTATTAAGAAACTAGGATAAGTAGGTTCCCACCCAAAACATTTTGATTTTGCGATAGAGCATTAGCTATACAGCATCACGACGCATATTTCCAACAAATTTTATCATTTTCAACAAAGCCAATGAAATCGAAAATATAGAATTGCTTTTTTGGATTCCTTCTAAATATCCAAATGTAAGGTTTTACCTCTATATTCTGGGTACCATGAAAGGGGTTACTCTGATCGGGGGAAATTGGGATTATTTATTGGGTTTGGATTAGGTGGATCTAACGGTGATAAGGCCCGGTGAGGCCCAACGTACTTGTTCAAAAGGTAAAACGAAAAGAAACAACGTAACCAAAACTCGAGCCAGAGTAGAGAGGCAATTCTAAATAAATGTTATTCATGAAAGCGTGTAAATTTATTTAGAACGTTTATGGAAATCGTTGCTATGGTTAACAATTCAAATCAATTCAATATGTATTTGTCCATTTGATTACTGTGATGTATGACATTTGAACTACCCGCCTAGAGCACTGCAGTGAAGTGGAGCTCTGTGTCGTGGGATCTGAGGGGCGGTGGGTTAGTAGTTGCTGTTTTCCCCCGTTTTGACAGCAAGGACGTGTCAGTAGCTGGCATCTATGATTGTAATTGTATTTTTTCTAAAAAAGTACAGTTAATTTTATATCAAAATATGGAGTGGATTCAAGGGCGCCCTCATAATATATACATAACAATTAATAACAGTTGGCCACCGTAAGTTATCATGCAATTTTAAACATTGCAGCTTCCGCTCCCCACAAACTTGATCCCCCGGCGTGACGTGAGACTGGACATCTTCATGTTTCCCACTTGAAAGGGGAATAAATTCCCCGGGTCAGCCTGCAGTTGGCTTTTGCATCACACGGTGTTTTGGCTGGACGAGTAGCACACAGACCCCCACGGGCCCTTTTGTCTGTGGGCCGGGAGTGGCGACACACCCCGGGGGTACATACCGAGGGGCGTTAGTGGGGATGGGTAGACCCCAGTCCCAATACGTCGCACAGGCGCGAGCGTAGAAAATTTGAAGCGTAAATTTAAAACATTTTCAAGATGGGATGTGCTTTTTAAATTTTATGTTTTTCTTGTGTTTTAGATGCGTTTAAGTATTTTTTGGATTTTTTGATAGGTTTAGCTTGTGCAGCATGGGATTCACAAACAGAAAAATAAGAAGGGATTGCAAAGGAAATTAGAATCATTTTGGTGTTAAAGGCTAAAATGAACCCGTAACATGACAAACCTTGAAAAATATTTGTGCTACAAATCGCACTTATTTATTTTTTTAAATGCCGATTCAAGATGGCTTCAAATTGTCACGAAGTGGACAGTGATGGGAATTTGCCTACTAGATGTTAAATATCTTGGAGGAAAAACATGACGCCATCGGAATACCCCCCCCAGCCCCGACGTTTTATATTTATAATACTTTTCTTTGTAATTGTATAGTATTTGGACGTCATTTCCATCATGGCCCCCGTGGCAAAAGCTTTGCAACGGCCCGTTTTTAAACCAAACACATTTCTTCCCCTTTAAAACCAAAGGGTGGGATTCCCGGGGAAATCTTCAAAGGGATCCTTTTAAAATTTCTAAAAAACTTATTTTCCCCTGTGAGTTGCACATTACAACAGGGAAAAAAATTCCTTTAAACAGAATGTTTGAATGCTTTATTTTCATTAAAATGTAGACCTTTGTAAGTCATGTATAAATATTTTAGAATATGTTGAAAGCGAAGACTTAGATTAAATTATCTTTACTATAGTAATTTGATAATCAAATCATAGGTCTACTAAGTACTTATACAATATAATTAGAGGTACGTGAAAATAGCGTTTTGTGAATAAATGCTACAAAGGCTATATTTTTACTTAAAACTAAGGTTTCAAGTCCCATTTTTTTTTATTTTCATATATCTAAATTGTTATACACACTTTTTTCAGTTGATATTAAGTCAACCCTTTATGACCAAAAAATTTTAAATTAAAAAAATTTAAAAAAATTCAACACAAGGTTTGAAATTTGCAAAAAAAAAGATGCTACAAAACGCTAAAAATGCACTTGAAAATGCTATAACACGCACCCTAAATATATACATAGGCCTAACTTTTTAGTTATTTTTGTTCAGTTTTGAGTCTATGAAAATTGGGGATTTGGTTACTGCGGGGCAAAGTTTGTTTTTTCAGAATTTTCTTGTTTCTAAGGGAACCCTTGCTGACGTCCCACTAATAAGTTAGGCAAGTATTTATAACACAATTTGTAGGGTAGATTGCCCGTCTCCAAAAAATCCCCCACAGGCGCGAGCGACCAAAGATCTATTTAAGATGGCGATTTTTCGTTTTGTTTTTATACTTGACATTTTATTTTAAAGCGATGAGTATTTTTTTGGGGTGTTTTTATATGGTTTTACCCTTGTAGAGGGATTTAAGACGAAACAAATTTATTATTATTTTTTATGTATTTTTTTCGCCACCGGCGACAAAAAGCGGGCACAAAAGGGGGACAAAAAGGGACAAAAAAAATCAGAAGTTTTTGCATAGGAAATTAGTAAGTCATCGTCAATGGCAGCCATCTTTAAAAATTTTGGACTACAAAACCTATACAAATTTCTTACCATACAAAAAATGACCCATTAAGATGGCTTCTAATTTATACGCCCGTGGACCAATGACTGGGGATCTAGCCTACTACAGATGTTAAATAAATATCATTGTGTCTAGGCGCCTACCTCAATGTAAAATAGCAGCAATGCTGCATTTATTGGAGTGCATTAAATAAATTGTTACTTTGTACGTGTTTCAGGAGTAAGAATTACCGGCTGGAGGGTTATACGGCCTTTGTTTTAAACTTTTAACGTCTATCCTATTCGGGTATTAAAACTAGTTATAACAAAGGAGGACAGATGACAAAGTATTCTGTATGAAACTCTGTAAATCCCCCCAACTTTATTTATCACATGATATGCTTTCCCGGATATATGACAGTAAAAGTGAATGAGTTTTGTTTGGTTACACTGCATGGTTTTAGTATTCCTTATTTCACACACAGCATGTTTTTTTCTGAATGTAAAACAAAGCCAGCATCATATAAGGTCAAAGATAGCAGGAACCAAAAGAACACCCCAGGTCAAAATATAGAATAGAACAAAACAATTATAATTATTTGATTGTGATATTTTATTTCAATTTTTTGAAGTTCAAGAAACAAAAACAAATAAACCACAGCATAAAATTCGAATAAGATAAAAGCAATAGTCTAATCAATATTATATTGGCAAAAATCATGAATATTAACTGACAAATTTTGGGTTCTTGTTGATTTTAATATTTATTTATTCTGATTTAAGGGTGAGTTAAGTTTATGACTTTAAAGGCGCGCAACTGTTAGTTATTATGCTCATTCAAAACTCTAAGGGGAAAATGTGAGACAGGTGTGCTTGTCAGAACCCGCCGAGGCGAACAAGGAATTGGGATTACGAAGAGGATATTATTAAATTACTCCCGAAAAAGGGTCGATTTTCGAAAAGGTTAGGATACTGCTGTTCTTCTCAAACTCAACCTGTTGCCCGCGTGGTTTCACCTGTTACGATTAGCACAGTCACATTCTACAGGACCCAGAGTCCAGACATTTAGCAAGTAGACCACTCCTTTTCTAACAGGTCACAAATAAATACACTCAATTCCAATAAACATTTTCTGGCCATGGACTTTGATGACCCAATCTTATGTTTGCACAGCGAACTAAGAAAACATATGACTCAAATCGATGTGCGCACGTGAGAGCATGTTATAGTATGGCAGGTCACGACGGTCAGTGTCAGTGCAATATCTGAACGTCTCAGGGTTGACGGGCGAAGAGGCGCAAAACCCAAGTAAACAGCTGGAGGAATTTCACATATTATCGCGAATGAAAAGCGTCAAGGACTGTTACGTCTGTCAATGTGAGTCCATCGATTACGAAGATGACGTTGATCCTGCCACAATGAGTGAAAGAAAACAAACGCAATTACTTCCTAAATTACTACATAGTTGAACTTTTTTTAAAACAACAAATCGATGGGAAGTGAGACTAATATTAGCGTGAAGTATTTTGTTTTGTACGCACTCGATACGATTTGACGGGATTTAAGGAAACCTCCGAAATCTTCAACCTTATTCATTTCACTTCTTTGCTTGCTAGTAATCAAGGTGCCCGTTAGGGCGCCGCAGCCAAGCAGCAATGCGCCAACACACTCAGGCAAGCAGAGTTGGGGGGTTTTCGAGGTGTCACCCAGCCGTTATGGAACTTGGAATGATCTTGAAAACTGTCATAATTGGGGGGAATTAGGTAGGTCCTGACAACACACGCCAATTTTGGTTGGGATATTAACATTTTGGTGAAAAGGAAACATGCTCAAAATCGTTTTTTTCTCTTCATTTTCAATAATTGCCCAGCTGGTCCCAACCTAGGTTGTCTAATATAGTCGTTTCGCTCCCTCGTTAAGCGAGCGAAGCGAGCGTTTCCATTTGACTCTGCCGGAAAAAATGGTCACTGGTTTTGTTTTTTTTTTTTTTTTGTTTGTTTGTTTGTTTGTTGTTTTTTTGTTTGTATGTCTCGCGATAACGTTCGAACGGAGGCTCGGATCGAGTTGAAATTTTCACCATCCGCAAGCTTTGTTCTCGATTGAATGCCATTAGTTTTGTGGCAAAATCGTTCAAAAAGTTAAAAAGTTACATTAAAGTTAATCGAAAGTTTTTTTTTCAAACTTCACGGCGACAAAATCTGAGATGGCCAAATCATTTAGAATGTCCGTCCGGTCACGAATATGTTAATTTTATTTTGATCCGATAAGTAGTGTAGATGGAAATTACATTATAACAAAGTACGGTTACCATGGCAACGGAAAGTCGTGCAGCTTTTTTGGCTCATGATAGCGGTCGAACGGAGGCTCGGATCGAGTTGAAATTTTCACCATCCGCAAGCTTCGTTCTCGATTGAATGCCATTAGTTTTGTGGCAAAATCGTTCAAAAAGTTAAAAAGTTACATTAAAGTTAATCGAAAGTTTTTTTTTCAAACTCAACGGCGACAAAATCTGAGATAGCCAAATCATTTAGAATGTCCGTCCGGTCACGAATATGTTAATTTTATTTTGATCCGATAAGTAGTGTAGATGGAAATTACATTATAACAAAAGTAACGTTGCCATGGCAACGAAAAGACGCGCGAAGTTTCTAATGCACTGCCACCTAGAAGTAATCAAAATACTTTCGAGGAAGCAGTCTATTAATTGTCAACAAAGAGTTTTAAAAAGTTTTCCCAAGGAGTCAAGGTCCTCTAGATGGCGGTGGATTTTAAAGTAAAGATTTAAACACGGGTTTACCCAAATACCTTGGCAATAATAAATAATACTGGAAACGCGAACGTCGTAAATTTTAAAATTTAAAAAAATGTGCAATGTGGGTCTAGCTATAGCACGTGCTCGCTTATCAACGCGTCCAACTGAGCGTTTCCTAGTATAAGTAAATTTAAAGCTTTTGCTGAAAGTATAATTTTGACTAATACGGAATCTGTCCAATAGTTTTCCTCAATTCGTAAATATAATTTTAAAATTAAAGTAGGGATTAAATCTAAAATAATGAGTTTAGCTTAATTGTAGTATTCGCATTTTAACATCCATGCACAAAAGAATCATTCATAACTTGCAAATGAATCTGAATGTTGGAACTGTCCAGGAAATAGGACGTAAAATAAAGCATGACTGTGATCGTGGTTGATATTGCACCAGCATGATTGAATCAGCCATGTTTGTGATTAGTAAAGAAACAGCAGTGTTGATAACGTTGATTTTTATCAACGCTGATAGTAAATATTGTTATAGAAATGAGGCTAGCTAGAAGGCCTAAACGGTTGACCTCATCGTGTCATTGGTTTACTATTAGTGTACCAGAACACAGTTTATTGATTCTTATATTTATTGTTATTATTTTGTTGCGTTCTGTTCACATTTTTGATCTGTATTGCTTGTGTGTAGCATTTAGGCGCCCCAATGTTACCTCCACAGGTATAATAATACCTCAGATCAAGTGTATAAAACCATATCTTCCACCATATACCATATTATACCGGTCCTTTGGATTTTCTAATTTTATGGGTTGCATTAAATAAGGAGAAATGTTCCTTGCTTGTTTTAGCTTTGTAATGGTGAATTAGTTTAGTTTAGTTTAGTTTATTTGGATTAAGGGAGCGTCAACCGTTAGTTCATAATGCGCCACTCTAGACTATAGGGGGTTTGGGTAGGAGGGGCCCATGCTGGTCAGAACCAGTCACGGGTAGGGGGAGAAAACCAAGTTCTCACATCGCGCGGTTGTCAACGTCTTTGTCATCGTTCGTGGTGTCGTTGTCGTCATCGTCTTCGGGGAGGTCGTCAAGGGAAGGGGGCCAGGTTCCCGACGACGATTGCCAGAGCTCGCCTCTAGTTTCTAGCTGATGTTTGCGAGATGGACTTTCTCTCTTGAATCGCCTTTTACGATTAGCAGAGCCATGCTCTGGGCAAATTCTACTCCAAACCCAGACGGGGATTGTAATGGTGGAGGTGCCGGGTCTCGAATTTTCCATTATTTGAGGGGGGAGGGGGGTAACTACCTCCCCTTATCCTCAGGGTCACCAGAAACATTCTGTATCATCCTCGTTGGAGGGCAATGCTTACAAAAATACGCAATAGTCAGTGTTTGGTTTTTATCGTGAGACGTGACCTGACTTGCACTGACGGACGGACAGAAAGTGCTTACATGGGAGCAAAGCATGGGATCTTCTCATCGGAAATAGGTCATTATTTTAGTCTTTATTCCGTGTGGTTTTAGGGAGTGAAGCTATACCCTGTATGCATCAGTTTTCAGTTAGCAAGTCCGTGAGTGTGTCATACTCATGTATGTTAAAAACCGAACACGTCGTCTTATTGACATGCGATTTGTTTTGTTGCCATTGCCATTCAACAAGGGTGATAAGAATGTTTTTGGCGACCCTGGAGCACAAAGTATCTATACCAGAGGGGCTGAGCTATCTCCATTAGTGCAGGCTAAAACAAGCGAGGGACAATACCGGTAAGCTTCCTACCGCTGATACGTGCGCTTTACGACGCGTAGTTGAGCTGTTGAGTGTCGCAACACCGCCTCACTGACCGCGTGGTCGGCCATCTTGTCTCCCGTGCTAAGTTCTATCAAGGTTCACTGCAAATATGTTCTCATGTCATCGCAGATGGAATTCATCATGATGACTATCGAAATATTACGTGCATGAAACACGCAGTTTGGTTAGTAAACTGTCCTGTAAAGAATATCAGTCAATTACTACAATTAATCGCAATTCATCTTCCAAAAAATATTTTTAAAACGCTTTTCTGTATTAATCTATTCGATTATCGATCGTTATTTTAAAATATACAATTTGTTTAATAAACGACTTAACATGCACTTTTATCGATATTGAAATTCACATAAAACGGCAAACTTAATGATAACTCTGTTACTCTGCCCCAACACTGTGGTTGATAATAGTAGATAGATATAGATATGCCTCATTGAGCCCTTGAACTCTGCTATGTGAATGCTGCTCGATAAAATCATATTTATTAAAGTCAGTGTAATAGTATTACGTAAAATTGCAAGATTTGCAGATAAATTTTTCTTTGCTTAGGCTTATCTATTCCGGGCCAGACTATTTTAGGTTAAAAATGAGATATTAGGCCGAAACAAAAATAGTTAGCATATTGATATTAAAAGTATTAATTACAAGCTTAATTAATTTTGAAATGCGCACGTGCGAACATTAATGTCTAAATTATTACCTGTTTCTCAAATTAGCGCTGCAAAGATTGTTGTAACTCATATACATAATTCAAGTTTTCAGTGGTTATTTTGTAAGAGAATAATATGCTGGCACACGTATTGTATACTCATGGAAGTTTGGAATGTCATGGGCAAGATATAAGGGGTCTGGGGTGAAGTCCCTGTGACGCTGTATGGGCGGAATTTTGTGTAGAAATAAAAACACTTCGTTCACTGTATCTGGTCAAGGCGTGAACTTACACAGAAATGTTTTCTCGAGAGAGTGGTAATATCTTAGTAAATCCATGGTAATATCATGGAGTTTAACTAGGGAAACGCTTAAATCCCGCCGCGTTGATGGATGAGCTTTTTTGTAAGTTTTTAGTTTGCGTAGGACCACTTTTCCTTTGCAAGTGCTTTTTGAATGCATTGTATAGGTGATTGTATTGTTGAATTTATTGTTTATTGATTGATTGATTGATTGATTGATTGGATATTGCTTAACGTCTCATATTTATGCAACTTGGCTAATCGAGACGAAGGGAGGGACGTAAGGAATAACGCGGGGGGACAAGGGGTGGACAGGCCTGTTCTGGTCAGAACCAGCCACAAGCGTATGGGGAGGGCAGGGGTTCCCCCACGTCGTGGTCGTCTCCGTCTGTGTCATCATCCGTCCGTGTTGTCATTGTCGTCACCGTCGGGGAGGTAGTCAAAGGAAAGGGGTTCCCCGACGACGACCCAGAGCTCGCCATTAGTTTCAGGGAGAGGAACACCCCTAATCACGGGCTAAACCACGAGAAGGTTGCGAGTTGGAATTTGATGGCCCTACCCCTCGACGACGATGACGACAATGACATCACAAATGTTTCTGATCGGGCACCCGGCATTGCATCTTCAAAATAGTTTCAAACTGCAATTGTATCTAGCACAGCGTTCAACGTAGATAGCTGTGTTTCAGTGGCATTTATGTTTGATTGTTTTTCTTCGCTTTGACATAGAGAAAACATGCGATTTTACAATTTGGTATGTTCTACGAATATTTTAGAAACCCGTTATTTTTTTGTCAATTTGTACCGGAAAACGGAAAAATTCGCAGGGGTCACTGTTCCGAAAAATCTCATGTTTTCTCTTTGTTAAAGCAAAGAAAAACAATCAAACATAAAAGTCTCAGAAACACAACTATCTACGTTGAACGATGTGCTAGATACAATTGCAGTTCGAAACTATTTTGAAGATACAATCAATATATGCCGGATGCCCGATCGGAAAAATTCGAAAAAAATTGTTTTGGTGTTCTTATAGTGCCAGGATTCTATTTCATCCACCACAGATTTACATAGTTGCATATTTAAGAAAATGGAAAAATAGGGTGGAACAGCCTTAAAGTGATTTCGAGCGTGTTTCAACACACTTTTTCACCAAGAAAGAATGCCCGTACCCCAACCAAATTTGGCATGAGTTGTCAGGTACCTAAATCCCCCGATTTTTGTAGTTTTTAAGTTTACATCACGTTTCATGACGGCTGGGTGACACTTCGAAACTCTACTTGCTGTCTAAGGTGCCCGAGGTGTAGCGCACCGCGGCTTGGCTGCGGCGCCATGACGGTGACGGGCACCTCGATCGATCCCCGCGGCTGGAATCGAACAGGCGACCTCATCATGAGAGTCTTACAAACAAGCTCAGATCTAACAATGTTGGTCCGCTACATCATGAAATACGACTTCTCAAGGCTTTCATAATAAATTGATTCCTTCGGTTGATTTCATACAAGACCACGCAGGTCATCTTCAAGAGTTAAAAATAATATTTCAATCTCTAAAGATTTTATGAAAAGTTTTGCGATTATTGTAAATAGTTCGTATTTGTTACTTTCAATGTTATCATTATGACGTTAGTTTCGGATTGATAAACAACACTCAAATTTCTATTGGCTGGCGGTCGTCAGGCGTTGGGTGGATGGCCAATGCCAAGGGCATATCATGTTTCTTGGCGAATATCAACTCAATTTACTCAATACTTTAACACATCTTTGTTTATTTATCTTTTATCGATCTCACATTTCAAAATTTGTGTACAATTCTTCGATTCTTCCTGTTGTTGTGTGGATGGGGCAGTTGACCTCAATCTTGCAGGGCTTACTCCTTACTGTTAGTCTTAGGCAAGTTCACAAAATTATATAAGGTAGTTCTATGGAACTTTACTTAAGTTAATTGTATAATAATAATTGTATGATTGTAATAACTAACTTCAACAAGTTATTCTCTTTCTACTCCCCCCCCACCCCCCCCGGTCTGAACACGGGGTAGAATTTGACCCATGGTGCATGATGCTCTGCTAGTCGTAAAAGGCGAGGAAAGAGATCTCGCAAACATCAGCTAGAAAGCATAGGCGAGTATATTTTCCCGAAAGTAGATAGCTCTGGCAGTTGTCGTCGGGAACTTCTCCCACTTTCCTTGACGACCTCCCCGACCATGACAGCACGAACGATGACAAAGACGATGACGACCACGACGTGCGAACCCCCCAACCCGTGGCTATAATTCTAATCAGCATGGGAGTTTCTTCCCCATAGACTTGAGTGGTGCATTGTGATCCAACGATCCATTAATCCAAACAAACTAAAAAAAAACTCTTCCTCTTCACAATTAGGCATAAGATGTTATAAGATTCTGGGAAAGAAATAAGTTTCTTATAAGTTTCAGATTCGTAATAAAATGCTACAGGAATAAATAACAAAACAAAACATGGGTGCAGACCTATAGACAAGTAGGCGTACGAGATGTTAGAAGAACAAGAAACGCTAAGTTCGATGTAATCATGGCAGACAGTAAAATGTGAAAAGTGGATATGTAATCTAGCTCGTTGGATGAGCGAAGCGAAAACTTAATTTTAGTCGACCCTGAGAAAAAAAGCTCGTTTTTGTGTTTATAAATGTTTTTCGACCGTTTCACAGCATCTGCAGAAAACTATGGTAAAATATTTTTCATCAGTCAGGATTGCAGCACATTTATTTATTTTTGTATTTTATTGTATTTATCTTGTCGGTTTGGCGAGAAGACCATTGCAGGGCACAGATCCTTCTTTAGCCTAAGTAGGACAAAATCAGTAAAATAATGGATAGATCTACATTAATTGGATGAGCGTAGCGAGCGAAGCGAAGATTCCATTTCACTACACTGGAGAAAAAAATCCGGAATGTTTATCTTTTTTTTTTCTGTATGTATTTTTGTGTGTTTGTTAACACGATTCCGGCTAAACCGATACTCCAATTACAATGAAATTTTATGGAGGCCTTCGAAATCTCTGAACTTAGAACTGCCACGTTTTTGAGCGCAATCGGAAAATTATTTCTCATTAAAATTGCAACTTTGCGATTTTTTTCGAATTTTAAAAAAATTCTTCAGCTTATAACACCTACATGCTTTATCCGATTTTAATGATTTTTTCACATAACCTTAATTTTATGAATCTAGGTATTCGTGTAAAATTTGAGCGCAATCGAAAAACTATTTCTTATGAAAATCGAAATTTTCCCTTTTTTTTCTTTTTGAAAACAATTCTTTGACTTATAACACCTACATGCTTTATCCTATTGGAATGATTTTTTTACAGAACCTTAATTTTATGAATATATACATTCGTGTAAAATTTGTGCGCAATCGAATAATTATTTCTCATGAAAATTTCAAAATTACGACTTTTTCCTTTTTTTAAATTACGATTAATTAAAAAATTTAAAATGTAAGTTAATTTTTTATTTAATTTAATATAATTTTAAAAAATCTTCAACTAAGTAATGATTTTTTCACAGAACAACTGAAAATCCGCATAACACATGGCAGCTCAATGCACCAATTACGCTCATCCAACAACGCAGCGGGACTTGAGCGTTTTCCTAGTGATATACACATCATGTATTCAAAAAGGGTTGATTAATTTAATAAAAGGTACAAAATCGGAATAGAATTATGATACGCTTTGCTCCCATGAAGTTATTGGCATAAATAGTGAGAAACTAGAAATGGTTAAAGGAATTAAACACTTTGGATGAATTTAAGATGATCAACTTAGTTTTGCTATAGTCATAACTCATACTAAATATATTCAAAGTAAAATAAATAAAAAATATAGGCTTCCTCTCAAGATAGTCAAAATATCTTTCACTCTAGTCACTAGATAAAAGTATAATTTTACCACATTTCCAAATTATGTTTGGAATTACAGAAAAGGATAAAAGTACACTGCAATGTATACAAAACAAAGCCATGAGGGTTGTTCTAAAATGTGGAAAAGATACATGCATGAACAAGGTGCTGAACTGTCTGTGCGTCAAAACATTATTTACAATCGTCATATTTTTACGTATACCCTATACATATAAACTGAAAGATATCTTTCTCCCCGGTTATTCTCACAATTTACAGCTAAGAAAAGATGTTCAGTCATTTCACAAGAAACAATGATGACTTCAATTTTATAAGAGTAAAAAAACAGCACACACTAAACTATTATGTGCAGGGATGATTGCATTTAACATTCTCCCCAAAGGAATAAGGCAGCAGGAAACTTTAAATATGTTATTATTATTAACCATGCACACAACTGAAATTTCACCATTATTATTATATCTGTATTTGAAATTCTAAATGTAACCTTTCATAGTGTTGAGCTAAATAAATACATTATTATTATTATTAGTACTATTAGTACTATTAGTACTTTATTAGTACAAGAGTAATAAATAATAATATATAAGTAATATATTACGTAATAGAAAATAGAAAACCAATTATACAATCTGACAGTGAAAAAAAGAGTTAAAATACAGTATGAAGTATGATGCAATTTCAGCACTGTAAGGGGGAAAGGGGGAGTAAGTAAGAACACTGAACTTGTTTCATGGAGTGAGCAGGATGAGTGGAAGGTTGTATTTGTTTTATGTAGGTTTTCTGGAGGAGCTCTAGGGGTGTAAGTCACTGTAAAGAAAATAAAAAAAATCTTCACGGTTATTAAGTGGCAGTCGTCCATATTTCTAGCAGTCGTTCCAGTCGATATTCCAACTTTTCCTAGCCGCACGACCATGCTATAAAAAAATACACAAAATAAAAATAAGATAATTATGTGAAATGTAGCTAATCACAGGAGTGAGTGGATCAGGTAAGCCAAATGAAAACACAGCACTAGATAGTACATGTAATGCCCAGTAATTTATTAAATCTTGACTGACAGTTTGTGAAAAAGCTATTCCAATTTTTATTCATAATATGTTCCGATGACAACGATCGTAGGATTACTTTTATCCACGCTAAACCAGTTTCACAGTACAAAACTGTTTACACTAGACCAACATACCTTGCGATGTTACACAAGACAAACATACCTGGATCACTGCTTACTTGCCATTACATTCGATCAAATACTTAGTAGGTACTTGCTATAATGTAACAACACTAATCCCGTTAAAAATTACAAACTTAGAGCAAAATATAGGCGTTGCACGGCTATCACCATTTGCTTCAGTTGGTTGCGTACCATCTTTGGACTGAAGTCGCCTCGCTCGCTCACGGAAGGCGTGGCGCGTGTGCGTTCTCGGTTGTAGAGGGACCGGAACGTAGAACGCTCTGTTCTAGATGATTCGCTTGCTCATTGTCGTTCATCCCACACGAGCGGTGTGCACAACTCCAGTCCGGACAAAGTTGTACAAATATAGCCTAGTTTATATGACCACATTAGTAGTACGTTCTCCTTCTAAATTTTTTTTAATCCAAACATGTAACTAATTTTTTGTTGAAAACTATGCATGCAATGTTGAACACTTTCTACAGCAAATTTGGGAAAACAGTAAACACACATTTTTTTAGCTTCTAAAAAGTAAACACCTCAATATTATGCATAATCTTCATATCTATAAAAATTAAAAACTTATTTTGACAGGCAATTTAAAATCTAAGATAATTTTAACACCAAAAAATTCAAACACTTCACAAAATTAGAAATACAATTACATTAGTCAAACTAGGGCCACAAGGCCTAATACAATGCTTGTTTGAAAATCTACGCCCCTCATATGAATGAAATGATGAAACTTTAAAATTAAGATCATAAATCATGTTTTAGGTCAGAACTCAATTAAATACGAATACAAAAAGTTTTAGGTATACAAGATACATCTTATTCGAGACCAACTGCAGGTGTCCATAACCAACAGCACGGTCATGACTTGATACCTTTGTCTCAATTAGGTAACCTGCGTGCACATTGCGCATACAGACACAGCAAGGCTACCAGCTGACGTGTCCATCCAGGAAGTTAATGTTAAGGTTCAATAGGTCTGGTTTGTACTTTGTATATAAACAAATGGGAATGAAATACATATTACATAGTACCACTAGTATATTACAAAAATCATAAAACAACTTCTGTTGATTGCTAGGTATTAGGCTCTGGCATAACCTCTCGCAGTAAAACCATCACGCTAATCAAAACAAACTACTATCTGTCACTTACAACTTACTAAAACTAGGGACGGGTTGTGCAGTCCGAACATTAAAACCATTTCTGTTGAGTCAATTATTTCAAAGTCGAACCTCAAACTGAACCTTTCAAAAATGTTGCTCATTCAAAGCCACGCCCGTCAGTTGCTGCAAATGGCCGATACAATTTCCCACCGTTCGATAAACTGAAATGGTGCTGCTATTACATACATCGTCAGAATGGGCCACAATTTCAAGAGAATTGGCTTCAATATTTATATCAATAGTCTAGTTTTGATCATTATTCATATTCTGTAAAGGGGAATATGAAAATCAAACATCGAATCTTTGTTCAAAAAGATTATGACGACCACACAATATTCATCGTTTGCAGTTGCACTCTAATAGAGCCTGCAATGTGTTAATACAAAGAAAACAAAGCCCTGACCGAAATCTGACCGACGTAAATTCGAGCGCTGGAGAACCATTTCCCACGATTCAGTACATGTAGGTCCATGCCATCCAGATAGATGGCCTAGACAGATTAACCCTACTTATAAGAAAATACTTGGTAAGGCAATCACCGACTATCACCAACAAACACCACTTGTAAAGATAAAAACAACAGTGGTGCATAGGCCTGTTGAACATCAACTTATTTATTTACTTGTAACTTTTTAGTTTTTAGTCTTTTAGTTTTTTACACAGCTGTCGGCCTATCCCTATCCCAAACATCTTGAACTAGTCTCGGCCTAGAATGCAGTGAAACTTTTGTTTGGACCAATGATTATTTTTTCTTTTGGAAGGAACACTTAAGAAGAGAGGTTCGGTTCAAGGTTTAACTTCTTTAATGCAGGTTCGAGCTTTGGTTCAAAATGTCAAAATCCAATTTGCACAACCCTACAATTTTGAAGTTTAAAACAGTTAGTACGTAGGTTTTTACAATTTGGCATGTTTATCCATAATACATAATGATAAATGACATAGGCCTACATTGATACATACAACTGAATTGCTGTTGCTGATTATCATATCAAGCTCAACCCTGGCTACGAACCAACAATCTGTCGCCGGTGCGGGCGAGGCGATTAGATTAGTACTATTCCCGTCTAGTCACGATACACTCGACACTGGGCGTCGCTCTTGATTGTTTCACATTACTAACTAACGCTAATGAGATGCCTACATGACTGGAAGTGCAGATTGACGTACATTGCAAAACAGTTGACACGGTCTACGATTAGTATCTAAAATATAGTGACTTAAAAAATTGTACATATATAAATTGTCAATATAAAGTGAGAGAGAGTCAAGATATAAAGTTATGGTTTGGCAAAAGATTCAATACAGACGGAGTGAAATCTTATCTACCAAGTTTCTCAATAAACACACACACATACACACACACACCACTGTTCAGTGTTTGTCAGCTGCTACAATATGTAACTATAATA
The DNA here is from genome assembly GCA_024449915.1 of Sweltsa coloradensis. Classification (NCBI taxonomy): domain Eukaryota; kingdom Metazoa; phylum Arthropoda; class Insecta; order Plecoptera; family Chloroperlidae; genus Sweltsa; species Sweltsa coloradensis. Next base: position 431,858 of record JAMZAV010000676.1, read on the forward strand.
TAACACTGATCATGGTTTCGACTTTATCCTAGACCTAGTCATATGGCGCAACACGCTTACATCATCAATTAACACACACACGATATTTCAATGAAATCATACAACGAATATTGGAGAACATACTATGCACACAAAAGACTCGCCCATTAGCATAAATTATCTCTTTCTGCATTAAAGAAGCTTATGTTGAATTCAGGAGGTCCAGCCTCCCAAACTACATCAAGACATTATGAATACAGTACGTAGACTACTTGCTAAAACTAATATCAAAACTTAACCTAACCTCTATGATATCACAACGCCGTTTACATTGCACACAATAACAAAAGCAGTACAGTATTAGAAATCGTGTTAGGAGAGCGTCCGTTACCATATGGGTTTGTAGCTCTGGTGCCATAAATTAACATAAATGTGTTGCATGCAGGATGTGATGAATGCGGCATTTGGAACACCCCTTAAGGGATTGCACAGTGTTTAGTCACTGCTTTAGAACATTACCGATTTCGTTCAAGTTGTGTACATTGTCGACTGTGACGCGTTTGTTGTACACAACATAAAACGATACTATTTTCCTATAGAAAACCATCCCAAAAGTTTCTAACTCTTTTGCACAAACGCGTGTCCAAGTTCAAGCCCGGTATATAATCATATATATATATATATTACACTAGTTGATGAAATGTATTATAAGTAGCTACAAAACTATTTAAGACTATATATCACTTTTTAGTTTTTATCATAAAATTTTTCCTTTCTTTTTGTTTGGAGTATGCTAATAACTACCTTAGGTGTTATGAATTATGTCAGTCCAGGTTAGGTACCAAGTCAACTCATGTTAAGTCTATCTCAGCCTACAGTAGAGCTCCTCCGGGTCTAAGTCAACACACTAAAGTTATGGTTAAGTGTCATTCGATGTCTTGTAAAGTATTGTTTTTAAAGTATTTCGTACATCTAGTAACCAATTGAATACGTGGTAAAACAACAAACCTAATGTTTACCTTCTTAAACATGCATTCACTTATTGTTCTCTCGTTGCCTCGGTACCGCCATTTTGAAACGACCAAAACGGGGTGTGCACTTTCGATTGCAACGAATCTATTTGTGACTTGGACTTATAGGTTGACTAGTACTTTTAGACAATTACATTTACTACAAAAGCCTCGAATGATATCAGTACCTACTACGTTGTTAGACGTGGACTTGAATTTGGACCTAGACTGGACTGGACCTAGACTTTGAATAATTTTCAGACAACCCTTAGTACTAATAACATGTTACGACTCTATAGGATTTATAGGAAATGAATATCACGTAACTTTCAGGCAACCGTACGGAAAATTGAGTCTAATCTGTAAATTTGACAAAGAAGCAAGTTTTCACATATTTTGCAGCTATACTAACGTTTTCAACTGCTCGCCGTCCGCTGTGGACGTGAGGGGATAGGGTGGTGTGGCTGCGCGTCATCAGGTTCTCCTTCAAGAGCGGCCGCACCCTCACGCGGTAGAACTTGGTGCCCTTCGGTACGCGGTAGCGGTTCTCAGACTGTAACACACACATGGGGGTTAGCGCTGCAGTTAGAAAGAAATGAATGAAAAGAAAAGAATAAGTACTATTTAGAGATATGGGTTTTTAGCGTTTTACGTTTTTGTCTTTTTGATGCTACAAAATGCTAATTTTGAAGATTCATAATGCTAATTTTACTAAAAAATAATGTTTTTAATGCCTATTGAGAACCAGTTTAGCAATGTATTCTAGCATTTTATGTGACTATATTGAATTAAAATGTTCCTATAATTCATCATTTACCATTAGAAGGGTAAGAAACACCCTACATTTAGGGTTTTGGTGGAAAGGAAACCAAATTGATGCTACAAAATGCTAAATTTGTCAAAATTAATGCTAAATATTCTAAATTTAAATGCAAAAAAAAAGTAAAAACGTATCTCTAAATAGTTCTTGCAGTCAACGTATCTCTAAATCGTTCTTGTATTAGTTTTATACCTAAGTAGAGATGGACAGATACCAATCTCATCTCTTCAAATTCAATTCAGCTGATTTACCAACCAGTGATCAAAAGAAACCATCTTTCATGACATCAATCGTTAAAAGAGTGTACTCCCATGTCCTACATACAAGCTAGTTCCTCTGTTATCCCCCTTATCCATCACTTTGTAGAGAATTCTGAAAAAAAAGGTATCAGAATCGGTATTGGCAAATTCTGGTATTGGACCCATCTAACTGATCTATATTTTATATGGGCAGTTACTGAGCACCAATCAAAGTTCAAAATGTTCCCAAATTGCTCAAAGTAAGGGCCGTATGGTAACTATCATTTCAACAGTCAATTGCTTGATTACACTTGTACTACAAAAGGAGGGAATCTAATCGAACCAAGATGTCAAACGTACAATATGTAACTGAAACATTGAAGTGAATACCGCTACTAGCAACCCGCACACACTTGACTCACCTTCTTGGCATGGCAGTATTCTTTCTCGACGACCTCCCCAGTAACGTAGAGGCGCTGAGTGGAGCCATCTAGTAGCAGACATGTCAAACACAACATGTTATAAGAGTTGACAGGTTACATTACAAACATAGTTATGAATCATAACTATGTTATGTCATAACTTATGATGAACATTCTGAGGTCAAGGTATTTGTTGTGGTCATAAATCTCACCGTTTGTTCTGCCCAGAAGTGGTAAAATAGTGGTGGAAATCATTCATAATTTTGTTTTAGGACTGACAATTTCATTTTCACCATTTATACCAGTCTCTGTTCAACATAAACAATACTTTTTATTTTGAAGTACCTCACAAATTAATTATTTTTTTTTTTTTAATCTATAATTTTAATTTTTAACTTGTATTGTGCAGTAGGCCTACTGATACTGATTTTAGTAGTATCGCACTTTAAATAATAATAGTACTAATATTTATTGATCCTAAAGAAGATGCGTAGAACAAATTGGCTTGTTCACTGCGACTTTTACTCACCACGCTGCGCTATTGTACTAACCCCCCACCGCCGTCTGGATGCCTGCAAAGGCGGATGTAGAGTGTAGACGGCGGTGATAGCCCAACTTGCGGGTGTCATGGCTGCTCATAGCTGTCAGCAGCCTACTGTTTTTACTGTCAGTTTGCATAGTTTTATGTTGAAAGCAAAATGCCCAATTGCTGTGTGTATTCGTGTAAGGAGAGAGGAGGGCATACTGTCGTGTTTATTACTACAAATAAATACAATCACACTTAATATACTGACAATTGTGTCTTTATTCGGCCTCCTGCCTACGTTACCTCTCTCATGTCAACAAATCAACACTGGCTAGGACTAAGCCCTAGGCTTTGCTGAGGCGTATGCAAGTAGGGCCTAGGCCTATATACTTGCTAATTTATAATACCATGATATTGATATGCCTAGGTCTACATCTAATGCTGAAGAAAAGCCTAGGCCCTAGTCCTTAGTAGCCTTATTCCAAGTAGGCCTAGGTCTAATCTCCATAACAGTGCTAGGCCCCAGGTTTAGACTTCAACGGCGTCATGTGCTTTCAGCTCTTATTTTAATTTTCCTATCGTTCACGTTTTCATTGTTTAAAAGTTTAAACAAACAAAATATGCTATTGAATAAAATTACTTGAAATAGGCCGTACGACTACTTACGTAAAACCATTGATTAAAGAAGGAATGGTAAAACAATACGTAAACAAACAATCGCGGAAGCATACAGATTTGACAATGCAGAGCCTGCTATACATAGTTTATTTCAAACACCGCCACGGTCTTAGGGCAGGGTCCACTAGATACCTAACAAGCAGCTCGGAATAATATCTAGTGGACCCTGGTTTTGGGGGTTAGTGCAGTGGCGCGATCTGCGCGGAGCTTTGCGTGAACAAGCCAATTGAAACGTAGATCAAGACAACAAACCGAAAAACCTAGCACTGTACCTGAATATAATTTAGAATTGCTCACCACATCACAGGTTCAGAGTAACATACCTGGTGGCGACTGCAGCCCCAGCACGTCTATACAGTCAGCGTGCAGGAAGTAGAGTGTCATCGCCTCCTGCAGTACGGTGTAGCTGCGGTGCGTCTCGTCCCAGATTACGAGCACCGCGTCCCCAGGGTTGCACGTCCCGATGCTCACCTTACCTTGCTGGATCAGCGCCGCTGTGCTGCGGGTCTGCAAGCAACAAGCGGCAGGGTCAGACCCTCGCACAGCATCGCAACAATCGGAACCGTTTCAATAAACTTGATGCTCAACTTGGGAGGAGAAGTTGGCACTTGGCAGTAACCAAGAAACCAGAACCAGGAAGAGCATCTGCTCCATAGTACTTTCGTACCTATCACGCTTGTTACACAATATCCTTACATTACAAGAAATGATGTTTCATGTAGGGGTGTGCAAGTACTCGATTTTTCGAGCTTGTGTCGAGCCAAGCTTGGTTTTAGGCTCGTTTTATTCAATCCGAGCCTACAAAAACACAGTTTCCTCATTTTCGACAACTGGATTAAATAAAGCGCGTGATTTTTAGATTCCTTGGTTTACTGTGTATTGGGATGAAGTGGAGACAACCACGCAGGTAGATCTAGACCTACTGGTTCATCAACAGGTAGGGCCTTTTGTTTGTAAATTAAAGGAATTTTGAAAAAGCTCGGCTCTGCTTGAAAATCAAACTTTTTTATAAATAATAATAATATGAATATGTAATACTCGGCTCGGGTTTAAAATCCTAGGCTCGCACATCCTTAGTTTCATGTTTAAAAATTTGATTACGTTACGTTATGTCAGGGTTGCACCAAGAAAAATAAAAATCCTGTTTGAGCAGATCAAAAATCCTTAGAAATCCTTAAATGAAACACCCAAATCCTTAAAAATCCTTAAAATGCCTAAATGTACCAATTTCGATACGATATCGATATATCATAATGTAATTGTTGTAAAAAAATTGAATATATAATTTTTTATAGAGTAGGTAGGCCTATTTTTAATAAATAAATTTTTAAAAAATGTATAAAGAGTGTACCCACTCAGTTAAATAACTGATTTTCAGTGGGACACAGTAAATCAAAGCGACCAAGCCAACCTGTAGGCCCCGAATCAATCGGGGGAAAAAATGATTCGAGGCCAAATAGGGTTGATAGAATGATAAGGTATCACCATAAATGGCCTATTTTTACGATCTCACAACCGCGTTTTATGACCCGGCACCTCCACCATATGCACCAGCCAGGTTAATTTAATTTAGACTACCTACCCGGCACCTCCACCAAAATTCCAAAATTTTGCATTTTTGGTGTAAATTTTGATATTTATACATAAAAATTTTCCCACTTATAGATATCGCATTGAAATAGATTTTTTGCCCAGCCCTGGTTAAAAACGGAGTAAAACTAAAAAAAAAAAAAAAAAAAAAAAAAAAAAAAAAAAAAAATTTTAAATCCGTAAATTGGACTAAAAATCCGTGTATCCGTTTTGCACCCTCAAAATCCGTTAAAACGGATAAAATCCGTAAAAACGGCAACCCTGCGTTATGTTACATTACGCTGAACAATTAAAAGACATTGCAAATTTTAAACTAAGAAGATGTTCAGGCTTGCAAGCGATTAAGTCATATCGTGCGTGACTCACCAGCTTCTGAGTGATGGGGTTCTCTTCCTGTTGATGGTCGGGGCTGGTCGCCACGTCACGACTCATGCACTCCCTGAAACGAACAAGGGAACTCTTCAACTCAATCAGGCAAATAGCCGTGTGTCTGGCTGTACCTACACAGAGAAAGCTGCCACCCTGCCCACACGAAACGTTCCCTACCCTCCTTGCTGGCTGCCCGCGGTCGCAGAATTTGTTCCACGGAACAGGATCTGGAGTGCTACCTCCAGAAGATACTCCGTGCTTTCGTTAACAGAGGTTATTCGGAGGAACAGGTCCATCAACGACTGACCAGACAGCACACCGTCACACCACCACCCACCCAACCTAACACCAAGACCGACATCGTCCCGCTAGTCACCAGGTGGCACCCTCGTCTCCAACGTTTAAATGCCATCCTTCAAGGGGGGAGTCACATCCTGGCTGCGTCACCCATGACTCAAGATCTCAGCCAGAATATCCCTAGGGTGGCATTTAAGCGTCCCCCCAACCTTGGTGACTTATAAGTGAGGAGAGATCCACAGAAGGTCCAACAAGGAGAAGCGGTCATGCACGGTTCCTCCCCTTGCCACAGACCCAGATGCAAGATGTGCCCCATGCATGAACCAGTCAAGACCTTCTCTGCCCACCGCACTAATAAGACCTATGACATACGCAACAACAACAACTGTGGCACTAGCAACATCGTCTACCAACTTCGATGCACCCGATGTCCCGCCGAGTATGTTGGACTTAGCACTAATACTCTCCGAACCCGAATGAATGGGCACAGACAGGATGTAAGAGAGGAGAACCTTGAGAAACCTGTGGCATTGCATGCCAATGGGCATGGCCTTCCCTTCGTGACCTGTTTCACAGTTTGTGTCATCAGGTCACTCCCTCCCACTGTACACGATGGAGAACTGAGAAGATGGGAACTGGCCTACCAATGGATTTGCAAATTGCGCCACAAACCTAACTTAAACCTTAGGTAGTCCTCCCTCTCCTCCTCTCTACCCCTCCCTGTCACCCATTCCACCCCCCCCCCCCCCTTTCCCTTCCCCCCCCCCCCCCCCCCAATGGCTACCTAGCTTTAGTTTTTCACCTCAGTAACTCTTCTCTACTCACTGAGGAAAGTCACGTAGACCGAAACGTTTGAAATGTAGTGTTATTTGTTTATTTGTGTTTGTCTTCTATCACGGCGCGCCTACTCCACTTCAGGTAAGCTGTTGGTCTCCTACCCTATCTCTACATGTTTCTCACAATAAACTACCTAAGATTGTGATACCAGTATGTCAGAGTCCTTGTACGGAAAGATAACCTTTGACAGACTCATTTGCAAAGTCTGAAGCTAGTTTAAAAATTTGTATGGTCGACTCAACTTGTGGATTGGGGAGTCATTTCAGAAGTGATTGAGTAGTGCTCATAACTGGATTTGAATACCTACAATTTTATTAATTTGAAATGATGATATTAAAACTGTTTGTATATAGGCACAATTTAAATAAAAAATTAAAAGCTCTCACACTACCCCTCGCATACTTGGACCTCTATACTTATAGTCCGACATATACAAAAAACGTAACAGCAAGACTTACTGCACTAGCGCCACGGAGGTAGCCATCTCAACTGAGCTGGACTCGGACAGAGTCTTCTTTCTTCTCCGCTCGTCCATCAGTTGTTCTTCGAGACGAGCTTTCTCAGCTTCCAGAGCTTCTACCTTGTCGAGAAGCGGCCACATAATGGCTCCACCTACAACCAAACAAAATTAACATTCATTATAAAATGCAGACTTATTATCTAAGTACGTGTCAAGTTATAGTACATGCAAACTCTTAGATACTAGGCTACTAAAAAAAAAGTATTAATTCAAATTTTAAAAAATTATCCTGGAAAGAAGTAGAAGAGTGAATGATAACTATGTGTTTAATTTGACCCATGAACTTCGAGAATTTACAAGTGGGGATTTTGCTAAAACAATAACAGTGCGTGAACTGCATAATCCCTCGTGTTACTAGATTACTAGCGACAACCCACCTGTCTCGGCGCAGTCCGAGGATCGCGCTCGGTCGTCCGTCAGCCGCCTGATTGTCTCCTGATATCGCTGACACTCGGTGACCAACGAAGTCTCGCGGCATCGCACCGCCTCAAGTTGTTTCTCTTTCTCTCCCACCACTCGACGCATGGCTTCGTTGAACCACACCTGGGAAACAAACAACATGAGATTTTAAAGGTACGTAGGATGAATGAGTAATCACAAAAGTTCTCTGTGGTCTCATCCTTTGTTTCTTTATCTTTTTTTATGTTATTACCTGTCGCTCCTGCTCTGTCCTAGAGCAAGCTTGCTTCAGCTCCATCTCTAGTCGCTGCTAGGCTACATGAGCTAGGGCCAAGGCAACCCCATCTATCTCAGACAGGAAGAATGTTATTACCTGTCGTTCCTGCTCTGTCCTAGAGCGAGCTTGCTTCAGCTCCATCTCTAGTCGCTGCTCCCAGCGGCCGGCCTCGGTCTGCAGCGCTTCCTTCACGAGCTGGTCTCTCTCCTCGCCGAGCCTTGACAGCGCTGCCTCGTGGTTGGTCCTCTCGGCGTCCAGCTGATGCAGGATCTCCTTCAAGGCCGTCTCCTTCTCGTTCGAGAGGTTCAGCCGGACCTGAAGCAACAACCACGTTCCTTATCGCAAGGCGTTCATAGAAACACAACTAGTATTTCTCGATTGGGTTAGTCGGGAAACACTCCCGTAGGTGTAATTGTTATTATTTACTACAATTCAGGAAAGAAAAAAAAACAACAAAAAAACTACAATTCTTAGATTAAAATGTAAAATGGTCTAGTGGTTAAGATGCCTGCCTGGAATGCGGGAGACCCGTGGTTCGAATCCCGGTTGGGGCGGACTTTTTTAATTTCTGAATTGTAGTAAATAATAACAACTAGGCCTAGTAGGTTAACAGTAGAACAGTCACTGGTTTGCCAAGTATGTAATGCAGTCAAACAAACAAAATGAATTCAGCGTTTTAAAGAGGCCTAGTAGCAGTCCGTTTTTTTATTTATATAAGCCTATCCAACACCAGAAACATGTTATGAACATTGTTCTCCGCAGAGCGGCTAAGGGTGACAATGCAAGATCGTTTTCAGTCGGGGGCACACTTTGGTGATCTGCTACACTCCCTTTGCTAACAGCATGTGGTGTTCCCAAGTGGTCACCCACTCTAGTACCGATCATGTCCGATGTTGCTTAACTTCGGTGATCTCTCGGGAACCGGTGTATTCAACATGGCAAGGCCGTAAAACAACCGTCCTTGCCTACTGGACAGATTCCACACATCTTCACATCAGCCATGCCAAGACCCCGCCTCACTATTTGGGCTCGGGCTAGGGTCAATTCCCAATTCAGGTAGGATTTTGTAATTTTGAAATTTGTCTCATATTATTATAACAACAATCAAAGTTGCAGAGTGCATTGTTAAATTGAATACACTTGTTACAGTCCAGGGGTAACAAGCAATATAATGTACTAAATGAGGGAAACACTCTTTACTTTATTGAGTTTATATCCAAGATGTATTTCACACTAAACCAATTAAATAATCACTTTCCTTTCAAAGCCAGCCAAATCAGAAACCCACCATGTTCTATCCTAACGATGATTCCTAGTTGCAACCCAACATTGATGAATATGAATTGTTACAAACGATCCGACTGATGTTCGATTGCTCGCTACCGTTGATCCCACTCACCTGCGCTAGAATGTTCTCGTGGCTGGCGATCTCGATCATGTCCGGCCTCTCGATCTTCTCCAGACTGGTGTCGCTGGGACTCCTCTCCATAGAGGTGGCCATGAGGCGGAACCTGGAGCGCAGCCCCTCGAGCTCCGTCTTGTAGTCGTGGACCAGGCGTTCAGACACTTCCTTGATGGAACGCTGTTTGTCGGCCTCCGCTGCCTCAATCCTGGGAAACAACACGTTAAATATCAAGTTTACAAGTACTACATATATGTTCTGTCTCAATCACAATGTATTCACAACTACACCCATTTACCCACATTGGTAAATCGAAATGATAGAGATGACATGACCCTGATCTTTATGTGAGATCCGTTTCTTTTTTGGTGCCCATTTTAAATGCGAAATATGTATTTTTACGTGCTGTGCGGTCTAGTTCCACAGAGCCCGTGGTGACGTAGCAGCAGATGGCTGCCTCTACCTTACGTGCTGTGCGGTCTAGTTCCACAGAGCCCGTGGTGACGTAGCAGCAGATGGCTGCCTCTACCTTTACCCCCTCTAGAGAAGAAGAGATGAAAGGAGACCACTGTAGGAGAATAGCAGGAAATAGGCGAGAGCAGGGAGGATGTGGAAGAGATACGACTATGGGAGGATAGAAAGAAGTGGATAAATTTGATCAAAGCCCAAACTGACTTCACCAGAAGCAGAAACTGGCAATGAATGATGATATAATGAAGAATACAATAATTTCTAAAGTCTAGCGGCCAGCAGCTGTTGTCGTTACCTGAGCTGCAGCTGGTTGCAGTGTTGCCTCGCGTCCTCCACCTGACTCTCCAGGGACCTCGTCACCTCCTGCCTCCGTCTCACTTCCTCCTCCAGCCGGCGTTCCATGTCCCCTCGCAGTTCGTTCATCTCCTTCTCCCTCATCTCCAGCTTCTGCTGCAATACGCGCATCTCTTCGTCTTTGCCGTCCGTACACATCTTTATCTGCAACACGTGTAACGTTGTTTTACTACCTACAACCGCACAAGGTCACAGTCAAGCCTGTTGACAAAAAGCAAAGTAAAACACAAAAATATATTTCCGATATTGTTTGAACAAGATTTAAGCTTCCTTTAAAATATCAGATGTCATACTCATTTACTGATACTGTGCAAACATCAAGCTAGGATTACTACTTACTAGTAGAATCTCTCTTGACAAGTTTACTGTGCATTACATTATCAGTTATCTTACTTTTATCTACTACGGGTTGGCTTGGTCTGCTTTAAATTTAATATGATCAACTGAAAATCAGTTATATGACCAAGTGGGTAGGCCCTACACAATAAATACAAATTTTATTTTATGTTAATTTGTCATCATTGCTAGGCGGCCCTAGGCCTACTTAAAAATTTACAAAAATAAAAATTACCACAGCCACCAATATTACATTACTAACCGGTAGTTGTATATTTTACCATCTTCATCACTACATTCACCCCCTCCCCTTCCGAACTCAATGACTCACTCTCACCCACTCTCTCGTTGCTACATGCCGACCATAGCCGTACACACCTTCTGCTTCGTGTTTACGTCTCAGGGTCAGCGTCTTTATCAGAAATTAATTCTACATAGTACATAGTCTATTTGTCTTTGGAGATTCCTCCATTCAGCATTCCAAAACAAGAATGTGCATCCGACAATGTAACGGCAAGTTTCCCCCCGTCTAACAGTGTGGTCCGACGGCTTCGTCACCTGCAGCATCTCTAGTTGCACTAACCTCGTTCTTAAGGGCACACATCTCCAACTCGTGGTCCACTGTAAGTCTCTGTAGTTTCTCTCTCTCCGTTAGGTTACGCTCGCACTCCGCCTCTCTGGAAAACACAATCGGGAAACTATGAGACACAAGCCGGACAAACCACACACAGTTAATAGCAGGGTTATCAAGGGTATCCGTGTTTCCCAAATCAAAGATATTACACACATTCATTTTAAGGTTTAGAATCTCTTTTGGGTAGGCCTAATTGTTTTTTGGATTATTTGGATTAAGGACGCGTCAACCGTTAGGTCATAATGCACCACTCTAGCCTAGGGGGGGGGGGGGGGGGGAGGAGGAGCCCATGCTGGTCAGAACCAGCCAGGGTAAGGGGAGGAAGGGGGGTTTCTCACGTCGCGGTCGTCATCGTCTTTGTCATCGTTCGTTGTGTCATTGTCATCGCCGCCGGGGGGTCGTCAAGGGAAGGGGGCAAGGTCCCCGACGACGATTGCCAGAGCTCGCCTCTAGTTTCGGGGAGTAAGATACTCCGCTCTTTCTAGCTGATGTTTGTGAGGTGGACTTTTTCTCTTGAATCGCCTTTTACGATTAGCAGAGCCATGCTCTGGGCCAATTCTACCCCGAGCCCAGACGGGGTGCCTAATCGTTTATTTGATAAATTGATAAAATTACCTTGACTGCTTTCCAGGAAGTGACAATGTAGCATTGCACAATGTAGTGGTGCTTGAGGGCTCTAGACCAAAACCTTCTGCTGAGAAGCTACAACTGGGTATACTTAGTTTATTATTTGATTCATTAGTAGCTCAATACATGAGACATCCACTCATTCCCATAGATTACTTACAGTCACATTTTGATATTAGATTCTCAACACCAGAGATATAACATTTTATTTTATGCATTGATATTGGACAACATCACATAATCTTGTATTTAGGCCTACGCTAAAATACGGAATTCAAATTTTTGAAATGATAAAATTTTATTAAAAAAGAACTACCCCAGACATTATAGGACCTGCAAGCTAGTAAGTTGACTATACTCAGGCCGTGGGGCGTCATGCAGCGTGTCCTCACCTCTCTGCCGCCTGCTTCCGGTCCAGCGCCCCCAGCAGCTCGTGATACAACGCGAGCAGCATCTCTCGCTGAGACATCGCAGCGGCGCGGACCACGCACAGCTCGTCGCGGAGAGCGGAGGTCGCGTCGCACGTCGTCTGGCCGGCCAGTCGCAGGAGGTCTTTCAGGCGGTCCACTTCCGTGCGCGTCGTGCCCAGATTCTCCTGCAACCACACCAAAAGATTCGTTAGACGACGTAACGAGTTCAACAGGCTCGGAACTGCCACGGTCTCTCTTCTAGTTCTAGCCACATCCAACGGGACGCAATGCTACTCTGTGCAACTGAATATATAAACAAAGATACTAGTGCCATGTAGTTATTAACCTAAACAATAAACATGCTAGGACTTTAGAAAGTATGGTTGCCATTTGATGTCTGCAGTTAAAGTTTTCCTGGTGATAATTAATTATTGGAGACGGAAGATTTATACGGGTAGTTCAACCTCATTAAGAGCTGTTGGCCCGTTGCAGATTACGGTTGTGTTGATGTCCGAGAGAGAAACGTTCGTATTCTAGTCCACTGTTAATTTAACTTTTTAATATGTTTATTGATTTTATTTTTTTAAATTTAGAGAATCAATGTATATTAAGCATGGCTGCGATCTTCTTTCATGTACGCAAGACTACTAAATTTTTCTCTTTCAAAAATGATCTGACAACAGAGCATGGTCAGCATGATATACAGAGTAACAGTGTTGCCATTTGCTGGTCGAGTAGGTTATTAATTATACTCATTAACCAACAGGAAAATAGTGGATAAAAAACAATTAAAAAATGCAATTGGTGATATAATAAAATTAACAACCATCAAACAGCAACCATAGTGTCCTCATGTTCAGTGGATGCAACGACTGTAGCATTGCTGATCGTAGGATTATAGTGGTTAACTGCAGTGTGAACAATATGTAACAGATACTTTGACATGAAGTTTTTTTTTTTAATATTGCTACATGGCAGCATTTGTTATTGTCACCAATTTCAGAACAGCTACACAAAACATATTGATGATTTTATTATACATTCAAGATATCAAATAACCCTCAAGCCTTATGCTAAAAATGACTACACTCTACACAAATAAAAAGGTGGTCACTTTTACAAAAGAATGTGGAAAAACTTAACCGTGATGTCAAATATTATTCTAATCATACTATCAATATGAAATACTACTACTACAAGCTAAATCAAAAGTGCATTTGATACTAAAGAACAATGGGTTGGGCGAACCACAGGCACAATATCAGCCCAATCTAGAAGTTTGAAAGACCACAAAACAGATTGTTTAAAAAGAAATAGAAAAAAATAAAGCTTAATAAATTTGTATTTAGAGTCTACTCACTCAGTCACATATTTGATTTTCAGTGAAGCTTGCAATGTATTCAGTGGATACTCAAAAGCAAAATCAAAGATGATTTAAGCTTTCTAACGCAAACACAAGTATGTATATCAATCTAAAAGATTGCCATCCGACATTGATTATTTTCATAATAGCAAAGAAATATACAATTTACGAGAACCAAGATTTTCGCCGGTGTGAAAGCTTATTGCCACGCAAACATGTTCGCCCAGCCCTGCTGCGATGGGAAGGTGTGTGATGTCGCGCACCTGCAAGAGCCTAACAAGTGTGTGCTGCGAGTCCTCTTGTCGCGCCGCGGGCCGCGAACCGAACCCCTCGGAGTAGCTGGATGGAAGTGACTCGTCAATGTAATAGTCTGACGTGTGGAAGACAACGCCAGTATCGTCTCTCTCCGTCTGATGCAAAGATAGAGAACGTGCTTACGAGAGCATCCCATACAGCACCGATACTACCAGCGAGAGCCACACTATCATACCAGTCCACATCACTCCACCAATATGATAGGCTATAGTGGTTAGAGCCCCAGCACCAATGGCAGGTTGTCTACCACGATACATACACTTGTCAGATACGTAGTACAAAGTCGCCTTGGACCAACGACAAAGTGCTCTGCAATCAAGTTTCACACTAGAATAAGAACCTCAACCTACTACCCGACTAGTGCATGTTTGGCGGTACGGTGCGATAGACATCGGTCATTGGCGCTGGGAGTCTGATCACTGTAGGCCTCAACTCAATGCCAATACGTAGCCTAATGTTGGAGCTGCCTAGTGAAGCCACACTGCCATACGAAGAGCCCCGACCGCACAGATGTTAGCGCAACTTGGAGTGAGGTTTGTCAGCTGTCTCTTACATCTCATAAGCCAAGAAGACCAGAAATAGCAAAGTGAAGTGTCCCATAGGCCTACCTAGCAAAATATTTTGCACATTAAATGATGTTTTATTACTTAATAATACCCAAATTACACATGCCAAATTATTGCTGCCCAAGGCAAAGCAACATTTAAAGTACTGGCAAATACAGTAGCCTATATTGGTTTTGTATGTTGTCGTTGTCTTGTTAGTTTTATGTAATCGCAACATGCTGGTGTTCTGATGGATTAACACAATTAAAAAGTATGTTTCAGTGCTATTGTAATAGGGGACGCTATCTGATTTTTATTAAATCACTGTGGACACAGTACAAGGGTAATTATTTCTACATCGAAATGACAGTAGAGCTTACAGCACGAAATGGTAAGAAATCAACTTAAAAGTTAAAATGTGGACGGAAGAAAAATATGATTCCCTCGAATTTGGACAAGGTGGAAACGTGTTTATATTGTAAATAAAACATTATAATTGGATGAGCGTAGCGAGTGAAGCGAAGACTTCAATTTCACTGACCCCCAAAAAATTTAGCTTGGGTGTTTTTTTTTTTTTTTTTTTTTCTGTCTGTTAACTCTCTACCAGGCAAACGGGAAACGGCATATCCGATCTTGATGAAAATTGGAGGGGACCTTTGAAATCTCTGAACTTAGAGGTGTATTGTTTTTGGGTACAATCGAAGAAATATTTCTCATGAATATCGTACTTTTACGATTTTTTCTATTTTTAGTGCAATATTTTTGTGACATTTGGGCCGTTTCTGACCAAACGGTGAGGCTACAACGTTCATATTTTACATGTACATTGAGGTAATGGTTATGTATTGCTTTTTGAAAGAAAAAGTTGAAAAAGGTAGCCAGAATCCATAGAATAAAGGTTTTAATATGAGTTTTTTTAGGTTTATAATAACAATTAACAAGTAACAATAGAAACTTGACAATAATCACCTACAATGCATTCACAAAGCACTTGCAAAGGAAAAGTGGTCCCACACAAACTAAAAAATTACAAAAAAGCTCATCCATCAACGCGGAGGGACTTAAGCGTTTTCCTAGTATAAAATAAAGACACTGTTGATTGTGACTGATGAGTGATGAGTGACTGATAAATGACAATCCTACAAGTATATTGGGATTTAAAATTAATTGAAGTTTGGCAGTATAATTTTCCTGCAGCCAAAGAATTAGTATTTGGCTATTTGCATAAAACTTCCCGTAAATAACTACCTATATGTCTGTTTCTACTTTTCTAAAACTTTTAGTAGATCTATCATAAAATAATGGTAACATATAGTTTGATGTTTGGAAACTTTTTGACAGAATTCAAAACAAGAAGATCAAGATTTAAAAAAAAAAACATTTTTTGTAGAAAAAAGCAGCAAAGAGTCTTTTATCTGTACCATATTGAGAAAGTTAGTCTAAGGTAAGAGACATAATATGTGAGTCAAGGTGACCGAGAAAGAAGAGTAGGCCTACTCGCACAAAATCCACTCCATTGCCCTTCATTTTGCACCAGATTCTTGCGTTTAGATCATAGTCTAAATCATTTGTAGTTTGAAGCAAACAAACCAATCAGAATCCACCTGGACCAGGCGGCCGTGTTCAGTCTCGTCCGCAAAGCACCCGCTTGTTGGCTGAAGTCTAGATCCCGTTCATAAACCAGCCGTCGGCACTCAGCAACAACAAAACAAAGAAGTGGAACCTTCTGCTTCAAGCAAAATGTTACATTTCTACCAGCTACCATGCAAAAGATGAAACCAAGAGAATAAGCAAGAAATAAGACGACAGAGAAGCACATATTAGTAAGGTCTACCAGGTAGCAAAGAAACACATATAAACCAGCAGTGTGAGTGTGGCAGTTCTAAGATCTATAAAAGCACGCTAACCTTCCTCGGAATATGCTGAGATAACAAATAAAATTAAACAAATATTAGTTATTGGCTGACTGTGTTTGTAAGGTAATGACTTGGGAGCGTACAGTCAAGCCCACTTTCATCAAACTTTATAGGAACTGATTACAATTTACAACTGTTTGAAAAAGAATAATACATCAATGTAGATAAAAGAGAGTTAGTTTACTAAACGTAGGACCCTGTCTGAATATGAAAATTACTTTGTTCAGAATTTGGTAAAAAAGGGAGATCATTAAAAGTGGGCTCTACTGTGAACAGTCGGCTTAAAGGCAACAGCTAGTATTCATTGTACTTGTACAGTATTCGGTACAGTACTGTAAAACATTTACAGTTGTTGAATAAGCAAATGAGAATGTGTGTGTGGGGGGGGGGGGGGGGGAAACACAAAATATAAATAATCCAGTGAGGTTGATTTTTCTAGGGCTGTGCAAACAACAACATAGGAACTAGTATTTTCAATTTGAATTAAATAATAGAGTTACATATTTATGAAAGTATATGCCTCCTCAGGTATATTAAAAAATGTCAAATTCAAAAGGGAGGTGCAGCCATTATGCAAGGCCATTTGTTAATACATAATATTACATGCTGCTCTTTTAATTTTGAGTGGTCAAAATAAGGGTGCGACCATTACTCGAAGGCGGCCTATAATCGAGTAAATATGGGTAATTAAGTTCAGAATTTGAATACAGAAATTACCAAAGATTAGTTGGTTTCAGTTGGATCACTTTCTCAATTAGTATATGACAATTCACAACACAGCACATTCATAGGCCTACTGTAGCTTAACCACTTACCATATTAGGGGCCTACCATGTCTGCCAGATGGGCGTCGGGGGTGTTGCTTTGACAATAGTGGATAGCATGTGAAACAATGACTTGGGAGGGGAATCAAATTTTCAATATATTGTGTTTTTTAGAATATTAAAAATTGTGTTTTTTTTTTTAAAGAAAAATTTTTGGAGGAAATTATCCTAAAGAAAAGTGGCTAAGGGTGGGGGGGGGAGCAAAATGTCAAGATCGGATGAGAACCAATCAAATTACCTAAAAGGCTTGGTTAGGTACACTATAATATACCGTATTGGCCCGAATATAGTAAGGGGTTTTTATCCGAAAAAAATTCCTCCAAATTCGCACTCGTATTATATCCGCAGACTAGACATTTCCAATGCTATTTCAACACGTTTGAATATTCCGCGCCCTACAACGAGTTCCAACGATGGCCTCAGAGCTGCACACGGACTACGCTCACTAGCGCCCACTATGGTAAAGCGTTTCCATCAATCGCACGCTCTGTATGTTGACATTGACCTTCAGAGATATTGACAAAAGATGGAAGAAACATCAAAATGTCAACCACTAATTTACGAGGTTAAAGACGTTATAAAATTTGTTCAATGAAATTTTCCCACATTCTTCTTCAGGATAGGTTGATTCGAAGTATCATGATATAGGCCAAAACCATTAGCTAAAGGAAGTTTATTTTTGACGCCGTGTAGGAATTCACGTCTCCCTGTCCTCGCATTCAAGTCCTGTTATTGTTTATCGTAATAAATTACGTAGGCTAGGCCCTAGTAAGCGTTATCATACAAAAGAAGAATCAGATTCGCCGTTGGCACGCAGCCTAGGCCTAGGCTTACTTTTTACACGCGTAGGGCCTAGGCTGTAGACTTGTGAGGTCCTAGGCCTATGCCCTAGGCCTAGTCGATGTGATGTTTGGCCTAGCCTAGGCCTAGGCCTAAACATCAATAATAAGGAAAAATACTTGCCAAACTAAGGTATAAAATCAAATTATATCACATTTTAAAACTTTATTTTTTATTTTGTCAGCTTCATTATTTTTGTATTTTTTGAATTTTTTCTCGTTTTCTCTTCTCAAAATCACTACCCGTATTATATGCGAGACCGTACTATATTCGGGTCAATACGGTAATAGTAGGCCCTTTTATTTTATTTTCAGAATTTCATCCAAAAAATTGGGGGTGGGGAAAGGGGGGCTTAGTCAGGGGTGGAAAATTACCCCTCGCCCGGGCGAGTAAAAATTTCATGCTGGCCCCTAACTCATCAAGAAGTAAAAAAAAAAGCACCTTGCAGCATTATATTGGTGTCTTCTTCATTTATCAATGCAACATTAACTAGCTTCTTCCACAAGTTATTATTTATACACATTCGCTTTAAATCGCAATCAGAAAATCAAACGTTATGCAATACAATATACAATAAAAACAGCGATACAACAGGGCCACTGGCCCCTACTTATTTTTCCTGGCCCCTCCCATTTTAGTGGATTTGTCCACCCCTGGTCTAGAGCGAGTCTGGTGCGCGTCCATTACGCGTCCAGTGTGCGTTCAGAGAGCGTCTGGTATGCGTCCATTACGCCTCCAGAGTGCGTCCATTACGTGTCCAGAGTGCGTCCATTACGTGTCCAGAGAGCGTCTGGTACGCATTCAGTGTGTGTCCTTTAAGCGTCTATTACACGTCTGGTGCGCGTCCATTACGCGTCCAGAGCGCGTCAGTGTGCGTCCATTACGCGTCCAGAGCGCGTCCAGTGTGCGTCCAGGTGTGCGTCCAGTGTGCGTCCAGTGTGCGTCAATGCGCGTCCAGTGTGCGTCCAATGCGCGTCCAGAGAGTGTCCAGTGTGCGTCCAGAGCGCGTCCATTAAACGTCCAGAGCGCGTCCAGAGAGCGTCCAGTACACGTCCAGAGCATGTCCAGTGTGCGTCTAATAGGGCTGTGCGAGTCTCAACTTTTCGAGATTCGAGCGAGATTAAAGTGCTGCTCGAATCTCGCTCGATCTCGAGATCATACTGCTCGAAAAAACGAGTCTCGCTCGATCTCGATCTCAAATTGCTCGAAAAATCTAGTCTTGAGATATCTCCGTCACGGACCACGGTGGTCGTAATTATGCGGGACCTTGCGTTATGCGACGTGGTAAAGTAATATTTATTCCCCGATTTTTGCGTAATAATTTCATATTGCCATTCCACATTGCCGAGAAATCTCTAGGCCTAGATGAGCTAGGCCAATGGCTATAGGCCTAGGCCTGAGTCCCGGTTCCATTCCGTGATCGGAGCTTTGATAAACCCGAAGATCGGAGGCCTAGGCCTAGGGCCTACTAACAAATGACGCATAAAATACGCTTCACTTTAAAACACTTTCCTCTACAGAACGAAAGCTAGGCTAGGTACTTCTAGCACTAGCATACACCCAATAAATGACAACAAGACATCCATCTACATTTTATTTTAGGCCTAGACGAAATTTCACAAATGCGTTGCCAACGCGCATGCGTCTGTCGACGCGCACACAGATCGCGCATTTTGACTAGTCACTGGTAGCGCACTCTATCGTGCGAGCTACTGAACTGAAGCGTGATTTGTGAAGTTGGCGGTAGAGAGCAGAGAGCACTTTATCGACTCGTTATCGACTCCAACGGAGAAACTACTTTATCGGTTTCTTACGACATTCATTAAAGGATCCTTGATTAAAGGGGTATTACACTGAGGCCGCTGTAGGTGTTGTTACTTATTATTTTCACTACCAAATTAATGTGATTAAACTAATAAAGTTAGAAACAAAAATTATATTTCGTTCAACATGTAGCCTAGGCCTAAGCCTAGGACCTCTGAGATAGGCCTAGGCTAAGGCTAGGCCTACTCCACACCTGCCCTAGGCCTAGGCTGGCCTAGGCCTAGGTCCCTAAGCACTGAACTGAGAAATGTTTACTTTTTAAATATTATTTTTAAGTAGGCCCTATTTTTACTTTTAAAGCCGCCTAGGCCTAATTATTTTGTGTATAGGTGATTCTTTCTTTGGGGTCCGACAACAGGCCTAAGCCGGCTAATTTCAGTGCGCTCGATCGCGCTCGATCTCGCTCAACCTCGCTTGATCTCGAATCTCGCTCGAGATTCAAGATTTTTTTCAAATTCTCGCTCGATCTCGCTCGACTTAAAAAACCCCTGCTCGCACAGCCCTAGCGTCTAATGTGTCCATTACACATCTAGAGCGCGTCCAGTGTGCGTCCAGAGTGTCCAGTGTGCATCCAATGTGTGTCCAGTGTGCGTCCAGTGCGCACAACCAGATGATTTCAAAGTACCTAATCGGTTTGCACAGCCCTAAAGAAATCGTTTTTGCCAAGCTAGTCATTGTGTTTATTGTCTAGAGAAAGCATCTCGAAGCTAGCTCATAGAACATAGGTTTTGAACTCACCTCCAGTGTAGCAGTCGCGGACGATGTCTGGCGAGGGTCGAACGCTAGGTCCATGGGGCTCGCCACAACCTTCTCAAACTCCTCGGTATCCGTCTCAGAGTCAAAGCACCTGTAATGAAAAGTACATACATTTACATCTCTCACACTTGATCACTGTTTACATCCAAAATCATTCAATTAAAGTAGGCGCTACACTCAGAAAAGAACCCAGTAAAATCACACATGGATGTTAAAATAGAAGAAACATTGTTTTGTTGTTAAAAACTTGAGAACAAAATATGATTTTTTTCATTTCAGACATTAAAATTGACATTAAAATTAGGGATGCACACGATAATCAATATTATCGATGGATAATCAATATTCGATATAATTTCAATAATCGATAACCGAAATTCATTATCGATTATTGAAATATCAAATAATTGGTCATAGTGGCACGAACCAAACTAAAGACGGAGATTATCTCACATTGTGCCATGCACTGGCTGGGCTGATAGTGTCACACTCGAGATTTATGTTTGGAAATGAGCTATCAGTCGACAACGGAAGCCAAACACATGACATCAAAGACAGCGAGGCAGCAAACAGAACGTGATTGTAGTCTATTGTTTTGACTTACTCTTGCCACACTTGAGGTTCCACTTATAGGTCGGAACAGGCTTTGTTAGTGATATCGATAATATCGATTTGATAATGACATCACCATTTTGATAATCAACAATGAAAAAAGTTATCAATGTGCATCCCTAATTAAAATACTTCCTAATAGAATACAACTAGAAAAAAATCCTAATGGTAGCTACCTACTGTATTTTATTTATGCAAATATAGGCCTCGGGTATATTTAAAATATCTTATTCAAAAAGAGAGGTGTGGCCAATATGCAAAGCCATTAATTTGTCAATAATGTTTACATCGAGAAAATACGTCATCATCTTGTCCTTGTCTTATCAAGTGGTAATACAAGCCAAGTCCTACCTGTCTGGCTCCTTGTTGGTGATGGTATCCTGCATGGAGGTTGCCTCCCCATCAGCCGGTTGTAGCAAGGTCTTCACGAGCCCGTCTTCAAGCTCGTCCGACTGGCAACAAACACAAGGTATTGTAGCTAAGGTCCTTTCATCATTTAGTTTCATTTAAATACTCTTGCAAATTTGTATTGCTTAGTATTTATTCGAATGCAAGCCGACCTATTAAATGTTCATCCAACAGAAGTGTAGCATGTAAATAAATAGTGACAAGTTTGCCATCGATTCCAAGCAAAGACACCTTTCGAACTGTTAGAAAGTGCCAAAAAAGGTAGGCTTGCAATCAGGTAAATATTAAATACAGTATTAGGCCTACCAATCTTCCAAACAGTCTGTTGTGTAATGGTTGCGTACCTTGTGCGAGCACGGGAAGCTGTGAGAGATGGCCGCGAGGTCCGGCCAGCTGAGAGAGTCCGAGATGTCCGGCAGCTGCTCCCTGAGCGCCTGGAGGTGGCTGGGAACGAGGGGCGGGAGGTCGGCGTCGAAGGGGTGCGGCGCCTGGGTGGCGAAGGGTGGGGGCGAGTCCTCTAGGCCGGGGAACAACGAGTTGAGGAAGTGACCTTGGAACTGCGCCTGGAAGTCGCGACGGCGGGACACCTCTTCGCTGTGGATCGCAAGCATTTGGCACGCCAGGTCGCTGGCCCACTGGAAGACGAAACACATCATTGAGCGAGTAACTCGATGACCAAATAAAAATTGGTTTACTCATTTTGAAATTGAAATTGAAAATTGAAAAAGCGTGGAAAAGTCTAAATTACAGGCAAGTTTAGTTAGGATCGAATCATAGTTGACAGGTTGGGAAAGAATAGAGAACAAAGCCAAGCCTGAAGAGCTGGGTGCGAGAACACTTTTCACCTGCTGATGAAGGGTGCAGCTAATTTAAAGTTGTTTGTTATCTTATCCACAACATGTTTTGTCCTTCTGGGAGCACTAAAGTTTGGAGGGAAGCAACCTTACTGGTTGTGCTGACGGTGTGGCTCAGTGTGAATTGTGTGTGAAGTAACCTTGCTGATGATGATGATGACATGAATGCAAAATTAACTTCTTGTGTGGCCCTACCACAGGTTTAGTTATGTGTTGCTGTTGCAAGTAATGTTTGTATAGTTAGCTGTTTTTTAGTTTTTAGTGGCCCAGAGTCCCAGAAGAACAAAATTTGTTGTTGAATTAGGTTACAAACCACATTAAATTATTTTTAATACAATCAAGAAACTAAAAATTCTATCCTGACCGGGGTTTGAACTCGGGTCTCCCACTTTCCGTGTTGGTACTTTAACCTTATCCAACTTAGCTGCAATGATAATCAGCAGGTAAAAAGTGTTCTCGCCCACAGCCCTTTTCATTCAAAAACAAAATTAAATGTTTTAATGAGTGCTAATAATAATTCAACAATGCTCACCCCGAGGAACGCCTGAGAGAACGTCCTCCGCCTGACCACCTCCCCGACGGCCGACAAGTACATGGTCGGGGCGAGGTGGATCTGTTGGACGACCTCCAGGTGTCGGCGCAGCCTCTTCAAGCTCTCGTGGTAGATCACCAGCCGGCTGTCCACCTCGCACATGTGGTTCTCAACGTACATGATCCAGCGTAGCCTGCGACCGAGAAGGGGTTTAAAAACATTGGATTATTCAAAACTATAGTTGGGTACAGTGAAAATATACGACAGAGGAAATAAAGTGGAGCTTACAGGAAGGTCCTAACAACCAGTTCTCATTATCCAAGCTGGTTTGAAGTGTGCAATTTTGCTTAATAATTTTAATTTTATACATCTAGGGCCTACCAGTATCAAAGATAGGCTACTGCATAAATAGTTAAGACGTCCTAAATACTTGGGCCTACTCTTAATCCAGTATTTATAAGATTTTGTGTTCCCATAACCAAAAATAATCTGATCCATTTTCCATAGCCTACCCATAGTCATAAATAAAACATCGATTCCGATTCCTTGAGTCTTCTCCATGTAAGCCCACTAATCTAAGCTGTAGGTCAACTATGGACCCTTGTTCTATTACTGTACTGTGTACTTCTCTTGGACGGATTCGATCAATAATTGCAATTAGCCAATTACTGATAGTTTTATTTTTTTCTACAACAAACAAAAACTATCAAAATTGTTGTGATTACCGATACCGACCAACTCCGATGATGATGGTTTCTGTTGCTAGCATAACGTCTCACATTAATGTACTAAGGCTATCCGAGGCGGTGAGTGGGGGGTGGTTCAAATCCACGTTCTCAAAGAGCCATACGCTTTGGACCAGCGCTCTAATCGTTTCTATAATGTGTCATCAGATCTCCCCCAGGCCACGCACCTGTGGTAGAGGTTGACGCTGAGCTCCTCCTTGGCGCGAGAGCACCGCCTTCTGATGTCGCGCAGCTGGCAGTGGTTCTTGAGCATCACCAGCAGCTGTCTACGATGAGACTGGCAGAGGTCGGGCAGGATGCACGGGTCCCCAAGGTTCCCAGCGCGGTTCTGGTTCTGAAGGAACGAAGCGGCCAGGTCGCCCTGCTCCTGTAGGTAAACAAACAACAACACATATAAAAACCAGGCTCGTATTGTAATATCCAGCTTGAACTTTGAATTGTTTAAAAGATGAAGTGGTTGGGTAGAGATTCGTCCTTCTATACCCTTACCCGGTAATTGGATGAGCGAAGCGAAGATTCCATTTCACTACACTGGAGAAAAAAATCCGGAATGTTTTTTTTTTTTTTTTTTTTTTTTTTTGTATTTTTGTGTGTCTGTGAACACGATTCCGGCTAAACCAATACTCCAATTGCGATGAAATTTTATGGAGGTCTATGAAATCTCTGAACGAAGAACTGCACGGGGGGAAAAATCGATCGAAAAATTATTTCTCATGAAAATCGCAATTTTACGATTTTTTTCGATTTTTAACAAAATTCTTCGATTTATAACACCTGCATGCTTTGTCCGATTGTAATAATTTTTTCACACAACCTTTATTTTATGAATTGATACATTCGTGTGAATTTTGAGCGTTATCGAAAGATAAATTTCTTTAAAAAATCGCAATTTTTGGAATTTTTTTGATTTTCAAATTTCTTCGTCTTGTAACACCTACATGCTTTATCCGATTCTCAAGATTTTTCACAGAACCTTAATTTTATAAATAAATATATTCGCGTGAAATTTGAGCGCAATCGAAAAATTAATTCTCATGATAATCGCAATTTTACAATTTTTTTTAATTTTTAACATTTCTTCGACGAATAAAACCTACATGCTTTATCCGATTGTAATGATTTTTTCACAGAACTTTAATTTTATGAGTTATTATATTCGTGTAAAATTTGAGCGTAATCGAAAAATGATCTATTAAAAAAATCACAATTTTACGCTTTTTTCGTTTTAAAAAAATTACGCTCATCCATCAACGCGGCGGGACTTAAGCGTTTTCCTAGTTATTATAATACTACATTTAAATAACATTCCTTAGATCTTCATGCGTTATGTTGAGTATAGCTACAGCTTGGCAATTTTCTCAAACTTGATCTATTAGGGATGCAGACAACAATCGTATCGATAAGATAACAATATGCAGTGACATCGCAATAATTGTACAATATTATTTTACACTAAAGATCGTGTCCATCAATATAATTTGTTCATCGTAGTCAACAATAACGTGCATCGTGTATCAATATGTAAGGCCTGATAGCCCAACATGCACGTAAGCTTCATGAATAGTGAGTCGAATAGCTTGCCTACCTGGACTATGCTCTTGGTCTCGTACATGAGTTGTTCCAGACCAAAGAGTCTCTCTTCGAGTCCCTTTATCTCCTTCATGTCGATCTTGTTAGCGGCTTCTAGGGCGGCGTTCACTTCGCCCTTCAGAGCCTCCACCACGCGGCTGTCGAACTTTTCCAGGCCTGCAGGATCAAGACAACATTGCAAGTTACAACAAACATGGTTCTCAAATACCGGTATGAACTTATTTCTCATGTAGGCTACCTATGCAGCGTGTAAACTTATTTAACATTTTGTAACAATACATTGAGAAAGATGTAATTACCATATTGTCCGGCCTGGTTTTTATATTTCAACAAGAAAAGTTAGAGTCGGCTTTTATTCAGGTTCGGTCTATATTCGGCACAATACGTTACATTTGCACCCCATTTTAGAGTACATAGTTACCCACCAGTTCTGTTGCTGAACTGATTTTCAGCGGGTGACTTTATTTAAAGTAGACCGAGCCAATAATATCAGTAGACCTCCAGACACCATCGACTAGCAAACAATGACCAACCAGGGACCGGTATTTGGTATGGCAGAATAGACACCAATATCAACAAGGCTAATTTGGAACAACTTAAGAATTTACTTGACCGTGCTTTTTAGCTAGGGTAGTGCTACAAAGTCACAGTTTGCATTTTCACATGTCCCAACCCAAAAATTTACTGATTTATTTTAATTCCTTATTATCAGAAGTAAAAAATGTTCTGCATCAGCAGGATTTTAACTCAGGACCTTTTGCATTGGAAGCAGGGCCCCTCAAACACTGGACAAACATGTCACACAATGACCTGTCATTTAACTTTTATCACGATCAGCCCTAATCGTAATTGACAAATTGTTTATAAAAGTTTAATTTGCGTGTTGTACAAAGTAGGCAATAAATTCTATTTTGGTCCTCACTAATAATTTTATAATATTTCTTTCAAGAATGTATTGCTCACATGGAAGCTAATTGTTAGAGGCAGGTATTTGGGATGAAAATAAGTAAATTGTACCCAAAAGCGGTGAATTTGAAAATAATTCAACATTTAGTTGAAAGCTCTATCTCTCTTTGTCTGATATTTCTTTAAATGTTGGATGTAGGACCTTGTAAAAGAATTGCAGGTGACAATAAAATGAAGTTACAAGGATTCAGAGGCAGGTATTTCTGGTGGAACTTATTTGTATCTTTGGTTTTGTTCTGACCAAATGCGGCAAATTGGTGTTGAAAATGATTTATAATTTATGGTATTTATTTACCATAAATACCTGCCTTGGCATTGCTAAGTATTTATTGCACCGAGATGAAAGCCACGGGTCTCACCTTGAGTGCATTGTTCTGCGACTTGTTCCAAGCTGCTCTGGTTGTCCTTGGCTGAGATCCATTGTAGAAGTGTAACAGTCTGACTCCCTCTCCCTCGCCGTTCTCCCCCATATCGGACTCGTCTTCCTTCTGAGGGGTGTCTGTATCGAACCAAGGAGCAACACTTCATTTAGCTTACATTCATTTCATTTTGAGAATGCTTGTTCCAATACTGACATATGCAGCAGAGACTTGGAATATGACAACAGTGAATGAGTTCCTTGTGCAGGCTGTAGATATGAAGTTTTTGAGAAGCGTTGTAGGTAAGACTAATGGGACCGAATACGAGAATTGGAAAGAGAAGATTAAAGTGGTTTGGACATATCAAAAGGATGGAAAGAGCGAGATTACCGAGAAGGATGATAAAACTGGAAATTCCTGGTAGGAGACCAAGGGGCAGACCTTGACAACAATGGCAGAATAGTGTGAGAAAAGATGTGGAACAGTGAGGAGGAGACTGGGATGTAGTGAAAGGAGAAGAGTGGTGGCAGGACAGAAGAAGATGGAGAGGCCTGTCTTCAATGCCGACCCAACGCAGAGTTAGACGTGGCAACAGATAATGATGATGAGGGAATACAAATGACATCACTTCTGTTTCAAGGTGTCTGTGAGATTGTCATTACCGTACATTACATGGATATTGAGAAAACCACAACATTGAATATAACAATTTAACATAGGCCTACAATGCATGATTTCCAATCGCAAAACATATAAACGACGTCAATTTAACTAAGAAAGATATTATTTGTTTTGGTTGCGTGAGACAGAATGAACATTGAGATGTGAAACAGAGCCAGAGAAGCAAAACTCTGGTAGACATACTCACCATGTTGTTGCAACAGAGTCCGAATGATGGGGATGCGGGCAAGCGTGCCAAGGTCCTCGGCAAAGCTCAGTATGAGCGACATGAACTCGTCGCGTGTACCCAGGTACTGGGTGAAGCTCTGCTCGAACATGTCAGCTCGGCTACGGAACGCCGTCGTTATATCCTCCAGGTTGGCCACCACTGCCGCCCAACCCTGAACAACAAGAAGACATACATCGATCACCGTCGCTGGCAGGGCTACGTGTCCAGCAAGTTGGAACGAGGATTCTGTATATTTGTTGCGAAAGTGACTTAAAGCCTCGATTTTAAAATGGAATTATGATAATTGAAACAATAACCTTAATTACTCAATTGCCAGCCAATACTGAATGCAAACCGACCCCAGATTAAAATTTTCTATCGAAAAGGTGTAGCATGTAAATTCCCATAAGTTTGTCATCAGATCCAAGCCGAAGTGCCTTTTTGAAATGCAAAAATGTGTCAAAAAAGATAGGCTCGCAATTATGATGATGCTAAGATGAGCAGAAGGGCTTGTACTCCTCACCTGTTGCTGCAAGTGTTGCTCGTGGACGAGTCGTTCGCAGATCCGCGTCTGTTCACGCGCCAGTTCGCAGAACTGCTGTGCAAGTTGGGATCGTACTACTACGGTGTTGTACGTGGAAGGCATTGATAGTGAGCCGTCCACCTGCTCCTTCAGGTCCATGTCTAGAAAATTAGAACGTGTACGTGGATTAGGTCAACAATCTTGGTATCTACCGTCAAAATTGCTTCCATGCACAAAAAAAACATTTTTTAAAAATTACAAATTTGGATCAAAATAAAGTAGGCCTAACATTTATAACGTAGCTTCTCAAGTTTAGCTTCTCGATTTTATCTAGACCTTATGTAGGCCAAGTTTGAAATTGACCTAAACATAAATTTGTAAAAAAAAAAATTGTTTTGACTTTCAACAACGGTCTAGGATGCCTATACAATATAGACTGTGAATGTAGAGCTGTAAAATTTAACAAAATCCATGTTGTAGGCTACACAAAGCTAGCGTACGCACCTGATCCGGTGTCGATGCTGGGCGACGGGGGCGTGACGCTCTCGATCGTACTCTTGCTGAACAGGAAGATGGGGTTGGTGTCCGTGCCGGCAGAGTAGCTGCACACCCGGGCGGTGGGGTCCAGGCTCTCCCCTCCGCTCACCAGCAGAACCTGCTTCTCTGCCGAGATCCGGCAAGACCGTTCTATCACCTCTTTCAGCTGGGCAACACTGTGTAGACAATAGGATTTAAAGACATTAAGAAAGGAATTAAATCTGTTGTTTAAATGGTGAAGGCATTGTAGACTGTAATAATTTATCTAGGAATAGGTAACTAATTCTATACCTATGGGCAACTAAAGGCCTCATGAAGGCAAAGAAGGCACTACGGTTAGTGATGGAACGTTGAAAATTTTCAATTCACTGAAAATTTGTTTGTTTGTTTTTTATTGTTTTTTTTATTGTGTTTGCTGAGTACATATTATATTGTTAGGCCTATGTACAATGATATTTAATAAAACAACTATCACCAGTAGCCCATACCTATCCCTGGCAACTTTGTATCCCTGAGTAGGCCTAAAATGTACTAGGAGGAACTAGGAGGAAAGGAACTATTTTATTAGGTCTGTAAAATGTGTTAGTAATTTTGTATATATCTAATTTTGTGATAGGCCTATAGGCCCTAAAATCAACTTGTATCTAGGCCTAATAAAAGAGGAAATTGTAAAAAAAAAAAAAATTAAATTAAAATTTTCAATGCTTTGAAAATTTTCATGAAAATTCCCATCACTAACTACGGTGGTATCGGTAGCGAACGCAACT
Source organism: Sweltsa coloradensis (assembly GCA_024449915.1). Taxonomy (NCBI): domain Eukaryota; kingdom Metazoa; phylum Arthropoda; class Insecta; order Plecoptera; family Chloroperlidae; genus Sweltsa; species Sweltsa coloradensis. The sequence continues at coordinate 461,221 of JAMZAV010000676.1, forward strand.
GTCAAACATTGTGTCCACAATAAGATGAAAAATGAAAGAATAAACCCTTTGCCTTGGGGAAAATCATTAGTTTTTAAAAAAACGTTTGGGATGCATTACCCCAACTACCTAAACACAAATTTTTTTGAAAAAAACTTTAAAGACTTTTCTTTTTGTCTTTGACCTTTTTTAAAGTAAATGGTTATTACCCGTAGGGAGGGCTTGGGAATTTTTAAAAAGTTGACACTCGCCCCCGGGGAGTGCTCTTGGGAAATTTTTCTTTCCGTAATTTAAAAAATACTAGTCCCCTATTTCCCCACTCCCAAAACCCCTACCCAGTAGGCCCCTACTATAACACTTAAAAACGTGGGGGTAATTTCATTTTAAAAACTTACCAAAATAAATTTCTTGCGCAAAGACAGGTGTTGGTTGCCTTAGAAAAAGGATTTTATGCAAATTTTTGTTTAAAGGGGTCCCCCCAAAAAAAATCCCCTCGCCAAAGGTTTTTTGCCCGCGCATCAATACACCGGCCCCGGGCGACCGGGGGAGCGTTTAAAATTTGAAACCCTGCCCGTAGGGCCCGGTAATTTTTATTTCTGGTAGGCCCACCCGTTGATTAGGGAGCTAGATTAATTTATGATTTTAAAATAAAATTGGTTTAATGTGGCAGAAACCCCCGGCAAAAAAAACCGGCAAAAAAAAAGAAAAGTAAAACTAGGCGGCAGAGATGAGATTCCCGAGGAGCACACAGTGGGTGGGAAGACAGAAAGAGACAGAATCAGAAACACGAACATTAAAGAGATGCTCGGTGTAGAGAAGTTAGGTGATAAGATGGTTTGGACAAGAAACAAATGATAGTACGGTTGAGAGAATGTATGAAAGAAGAACATGGGCGAGGGCCCCAAAAATGGAAAAGGGAAACCCCACAGACAGGGGAGAGAGCTGGGAAAAACCCTGGGAGAGATAAAGTGGGTCACAACCCTAGCTGACTCCAGAAGTGGGAAATGGCAATGATGGATGAAGAAGGTGAATGTTGAGAGATGTCAACCAGCTGGGAAAACCCAGTGTTTTTGATAGGGTCCAATAGAAATCGAATGTGATGGAAAACGGGTGGAACTGAGAGTTTTGAAAAACAGCTAGGCAAGTAAAAAAAGCAATAATTTGTCTTGCGTGGCAGAAGTTTTTAAAACCCCTTTTATCAGGCATTACCTTTTCATTGGCCATTTTTGTTACCTCAGGTTCCCCACTTTGGGAAAGGTTTTAGATTTTGGGAGATGTCAACCAGCTGGGAACCGAGTGTTGTGATAGGATCCAAAAGAACTTTGAGAGTGATGGGGAAACTAAAGCAACCCGAGAGTGTGAAAAAACAGCTAGGCCCAAATAAACGAGCAATAATTTTTCTTTTCGTCGGGGAGAATTTTAACCATCTCACCCGTCCTTGGGCCGTTCATTGCTACTTTTGTTACTTCAGCCCTTTATCCCCACTTTGAAGGTGAATGTTTTAGAGATGTCAACCAGCCCGGGGAAACCCAAATGTTTTTTGATAGGACCAATAGAACTTTTTGATTTGATGGAAAACTGATCAAAATGAGAGTGTGAAAAAACAGCTTGGCAAAAGGGGAAAAAAAAAAAAGAGCAATAATTTTTCTTTTCGTCGGGAGAAGTTTTAACCCTTCATCAGTCATGACCGTCTCCCTTCTATTCTGTTACTCTCAGCTGTCACACCTTTGAAGGGGAGATGTTAGAGATGTCAACCCGCTTTGGGGCCCCCGTGTTGTGATAGGATCCAAAAGAACTTTTAGGGTGTGATGGAACTGATTTAATGAGGGGTGGGGAAAACACTAGACAAGTAAACAGAGCCAAAAATTTGTCTTGGTCCGGGAGGAAATTTTTAAACCCCTCTCGTTTAGAAAGACCGTTTTCCCTTGCTACTTCTGTTAACTTTCAGCTGTCCACACTTTGAAGGGGAGGGTTTGGGGGGGGTTGGGGGGAGATTCAACCAGCTGGGAAACCCAGGGTTGTTTATAGGATCCAAAGAATCTAGTGTGAAAGGAAAACTGATGCAAATGGGGGAGTGTGAATACAGCTAGGGAAGAAAAAAGAGCAATAAAATTTTTTTTGCGTCCGGGAGAAGTTTTTTAAAACCCTCTTTATCAGTCATGACCGTCTCATTGCTACTTCTTTACTCTCAGCCGTAAACCACTTTTAAAAGGGAAGGGGGAGAAAATGTCAACCCGCGGGAACCGAGTGTTTTTGATAGGGTTTCCCAAAAGAACTTTGAGATGTGATGGAAGCTGATGCAACTGAGAGTGTGAATAACAGCTAGACAAATAAAAAAGAGCAATAATTTGGCTTGGGGTCGGCAGAATTTTTTAAACCCTCTCGTCAGTCCCCGACCGTTTTCATTGCTACTTCTGTTACTCTCAGCTGTCATTTACACTTTGAAAGGGGAGATGTTTAGGGGGATGTTTAACCAGCTGGGAACCGAGGGGTTGTGATTTGGAAACCAAAAGAACTTTTAGATGGAGGAAGCTGATGCAACGGGGAGTGTGAATAACAGCTAGACAAAATAAACAGAGCAATAATTTTTCCCTTTCGTCGGCCCGAAAATTTTTAAACCCTCTCATCAGTCTGACCGTCTCATTGCCCACTTTCTTTACTCTCAGCTGGGCATCACATTTTAAGGTGAGATGTTGAAAAGATGTCAACCATTTGGGAAACCCATTTTTTGTGTAGGAACCAATAGAACTTTGAGTTTGTGGGGAAACTAATGCAAATGAGAGTGTGAAAACAGTAGACAAGTAAAAAAGCAATAATTTGTCTTGCGGGCGGCAGAAGTTTTAAACCCTCTCGTCCCTCAGGGCCGTCTCATTGTACTTCTTTCCCCTCAGCTGTCATCCAAAAAACTTTTTAAGGGGAGATTTTTTGAAAAGAATGTCAAACCCGCTGGGGGGCCGAGTTTTTGTGATAGGATCCAAAAGAACTTTGAGATGTGTGGAAGCCCGATGGGAAAATGAGAGTGTGGGAAAAACAGCTAGACAAGTAAACAGAGCAAAATTTGTCTTGCGGGCGGCAGAAGTTTTAAAACCCTTCAAACAGTCATGACCGTCTCATTTCTACCTTTTTTGGTTTCTCTCACTGTCATCACACTTTGAAAGGGGAGAGGGGAGGATGCCCAAAAAAATGGGAACCAGAGTGTTGTGATAGGATCCAATAGAACTTTGAGATGTGATGGAAGCTGATGCAACTGAGAGTGTGGGAAAAACAGCTAGACAAATAAACAGGCAATAAATTTTTCTTGCGTCGGGGAAGTTTTTAAAACCCTTTTCGTCAGTCCCGGGGCCGTCTCATTGGCTACTTCTGTTACTCTCAGCTGTCATCACACTTTGAAGGTGAGATGTTGAGAGATGTCAACCAGCTGGGAACCGAGTGTTGTGATAGGATCCAATAGAACTCGGGGATGTTATGGGAAAGGGGGTGCCAACTGAGGTGTGAATAACAGCCCAGGCAAGTAAACAGAGCAATAATTTGTTTGCGTCGGGAGAAGTTTTAAAATTCATCAGTCCCTGACCGTCTCATTGCTACTTCTGTTACTCTCAGCTGTCATCACACTTTTAAAGGGAAGTTTGGGGGATGGGCAACCAGCTGGGGGCCCGAGTTTGTGTAGGATCCCTGAACTTTGAGATGGATTGGAAACTGATGCAACTGAGGGGTGTGAAAAAAAGCTAGGCAAGTAAAAAAGAGCAATAATTTGTCTTGTGTCGGCAGAATTTTAACCCTCTCATCAGTCATGACCGCTTTAATTGGGTACTTCTGTTACCTCAACCGTCATCACATTTGAAGGGGAGACTGAGAGATGTCAACCAGCTGGGAACAGAGTGTTGTGATAGGATCCAATAGAACTTTGAGATGTGATGGAAGCATGCAAATGAAAATTTTGAAAAAACAGCTAGGCAAGTAAACAGGGGCAATAATTTTTTTTTTGTGTCGGGGAGAAGTTTTAAACCCTCCCTCAGTCCCCCTTTACGTCTCATTTCTACTTCTGTTTTTTCTCAGCCCGTCATCACAAATTTGAAGGTGAGAGTTTAGAGATGTTTAAACCCGCTGGGGAAACCAGTGTTTGATAGGGGTCCAATAGAACTTTGAGATGTGATGGAAGCTGATGCAACTGAGAAAGGGGGAAAAACAGCTAGGCAAGAAACAGAAACAATAATTTGTCTTGCGTCCGGGAGAAGTTTTTAAACCCTCCGTCAGTCCCGACCGTTCTTGCTACTTTGTTTCTCCGCTGTCATCCACTTTGAAAGGGGAAGTTGAGAGATGTCCCCCAAAACCCGCTGGGAAACCGGAGTGTTGGATAGGAAACCAAAGAACTTTTGGGGTGTGATGGGGAAAAAAAAATTGTGGCAACTGAGAGTGTGAATAACAGCTAGGCAAGTAAAAAAGACAAAATTTTTTGGTCGGGAGAATTTTAACCATCTATCAGTCCTGACCCTCTCCCTTGCTTTCTTTTGTTTTTCCTTTAATTTTCCCTGCAAACTTTGAAGGGGAGTTTGGGGAGAAAGTCAACCGCTGGGAACCCGGTTTTTGGGGGATTTTTGGAAACCAATTTGAACCCTTTTAGATGTGATGGAAAAAAAAACTAATGCAAAAGAGAGTGTGGGAAAAACAGCTAGGCAAGTAAAAGGGGCAATTAAATTTTTCTTGCGTCGGCAGGTTTAAAACCCTCTCATCGTCATGACCGTCTCATTGCATTCTGTTACTTTCAGCTGTCATAAAACTTTTAAGGGGAGATGTGGGAGATTGGGCAACCCGCTGGGAAAAACCCAGTGTTGTGTAGGAAACCAATAGAACTTTGAGATGGATGGAAGCTGATGCAACTGGGGAGTTTGAATAACAGCTAGGCAAGTTTAAAAAGGCAATAAATTTTTTCTTGCCCTTTGGCAGAAGTTTTAAAACCCTTCGTCAAATCATGACCGTCTCATTGCTCTTTGTTTCTTCGCTGTCATCACCTTTTAAGGGGAGATGTTTTTGAGATGGCAACCAGCTGGGGAAAACCCAGTTTTTGTGATAGGATCCAATAGAACTTTGAGATGTGAGGGAAGCTGATGCAACTGAGAGGGTGTGAAAACAGCTAGGCAAGTAAACAGAGCAATAATTTGTCTTTCGTTTGGCAGAAGGGTTTTTAAACCCTCTTTGTCAGTCCTGAACCCCTCTCATTGCTAAATTTCTGTTCCCCTCAGCTGCATCCACTTTGAAGGGGAGGTTTTAGAGATTTTCCCAAACCGCTGGGAACCGGGGGGGGAAAGGGGTTTTGATAGGATCCAAAAGAACTTTGAGATGTGATGGAAGCTGATGCAACTGAGAGTGTGAATAACAGCTAGGCAAGTAAACAGAGCAATAATTTGTTCCCTTGCGTCGGCAGAAGTTTTTTAAACCCTCCCCTCAGTCCCCCTGACCCTCTCATTGTACTTCTGTTTTCTTCAGCCCTCCACAATTTTAAGGGGAAGTTTGGGGAGTCAACCACTGGGAAACCCAGTTTGTGATAGGATCCAATAAAAACTTTGAGAGTGATGGGAAACCCGAATTTCAACTGAGAGTGTGAATAACAGCTAGGCAAGTAAACAAGCAATAATTTTTCTTGCGTCGGGGAGAAATTTTAACCAAAACTCATCACATGACCGTCTCATTGCTACTTCTGTTAAATCCAGCCGTCATCAAAAACTTTGAAGGGGAATGTTGAGAGATGTAACCAGTGGGAACCCATGTTGTGATGGACCAAAGAACCCTGAGAGTGATGGAAGCTGATGCAACTGAGAGTGTGGGAAAAAACAGTTTGAAAAAGTAAACAGGCAATAATTTGTCTTGCGTCGGCAGGGAAATTTTAAACCCTCTCCCTCAGTCCTGACCGTTCATTTCACTTCTGTTAATTCAGCTTCATTTACACTTTTAAGGTGAGAGGGTTTAAGATGTTTAACCAGCTGGGAAACCCAGTGTTTGGGGATAGGGGTCCAATAGAAATCCGAGATTGGATGGAAACTAATCAACTGAGAGTGTGAATAACAGCTAGGGGAAATAAACAGAGCAAAAAATTTGTCTTGGTCGGCAGAATTTTTAAACCCTCTCATCTTTATGACCGTTCATTTCTACTTCTGTTACTTCAGCTGTTTAAACACAATTTTAAGGGAGAAAGTTGAAAGAAAGTCAACCAGCTTTGGGGAAACCCATTTTTGGAAAAGGAACCAATAGAACTCTGAGATGTGACGGAAGCTGATGCAACTGAGAGGGGTGAATAAAAGCTAGGCAATTAAAAAAGAGCAAAAATTTGTCTTTCGTCCCGGGAGAAGTTTTTAAACCCTTCGTTTAGTCCCGACCGTCTCATTGCTACTTTTGTTACTTTTCCCGCTGTCCCACACTTTGAAAGGTTTAGAGGTTTAGAGATGTAAAACCAGCTGGGAACCGAGTGTTGTGATAGGATCCAATAGAACTTTGAGATGTGATGGAAGCTTTAAAGCAAAAATGAGGTGTGAATAACAGCTAACAAGTAAACAGGGGCAATAATTTGTCTTTCGTCGGGCCCGAAGTTTTTTAAACCCTCTCGTCAGTCCTGACCGTCTCATTGCTATTCTGTTACTCTCAGCTTCATCCCCCACTTTGAAGGGGAGATGTGAGAGAGTCAAACCCGCTGGGAACCCGGGGGTTTTTGATAGGACCAATAGAACTTTGAAAATGTATGGGAAGGGTTGCAACTGAGGGGTGTGAAAACAGCTAGGGAAGTAAAAAGAGCAATAAATTTTTCTTGGGCGGGAGAAGTTTTAAAACCCTCTCGTCAGTCAGACCGTTCATTGCTACTTCGTTTCTCCACTGTTTATCACACTTTGAAGGTGAGATGTTGAGAGATGTCAACCAGCTGGGAACCGAGTGTTGTGATAGGATCCAATAGAACTTTGAGATGTGACGGAAGCTGATGCAACTGAGAGTGTGAATAACAGCTAGGGCAAGTAAACAGAGCAATAATTTGGGCTTGGGGTTTGGCAGAAGTTTTAAAATCTCGTCAGTCAGGGCCGTTTTCATTGCTAATTCTGTTACTCTCAGCCGTTAATCACACTTTTTTAAGGGGAAAGTTTAGAGATGTCAACCATTTGGGGAAAAAAGGGTTTTTTTGTGATAGGATCCAATAGAACTTTGAGATGTGACGGAAGCTGATGCAACTGAGAGTGTGAATAAACAGCTAGGCAAGGAAACAGAGCAATAATTTTTCTTGCGTCGGCAGAAGTTTTTCCCTCTCGTCAGTCATGCCGTCTTTATTTCTAAATTCTGTTACTCTCAGCGGGCATCAACTTTGGGAAAGGGGAATTTTTGGGGGAGATGTCAAACCCGCTGGGGAAACCCAGGGGTTTTGATAGGGGCCAATTTGAAATTTAGATGTGATGGAAGCTGATGCAACTGAGAGTGTGAATAACAGCTAAGGGGAAAAAACAGAGCAATAATTTGTCTTGCGTCGGCCCGAATTTTTAACCCTTATCAGTCATGACCCTTCCCTTTATTGCTACTTTTTGTTACTCTCACTGTCCCCTCAAAACTTTGAAAAGGGGAATTTTTGAGAGGGTGTCGGGCCCCTGGGGAAACCCGGGGTTTTTTGATAGGATCCCCTAGAAATCTGAATGTGAGGGCTGATGCACTGAGAGTGTGAATAACAGTAGGGAAAATAACAGAAGGGAAAAATTTGTCTTGGAAAACGCAGAAGTTTTTAAAAAAAAAATTTGTCCCGTCATGACCGTCTCATTGCTACTTTTTTGTTTTCTCTCAATTTCTCACACTTTTTAAAGGGGAGATGTTTGGGGAGATGTCGACCAGCTGGGAAAAACCCAGTGTTTTTGATAGGAAACCAATAGAAAATTTGAGATGTGATGGAAACTAAAGCCAAATGAGAGTGGGAATAACGCTAGGGGAAGAAAAACAGAGCAATAAATTTTTCTTGCGTCGGCAGAAGGGTTTTTAACCCCTCTCGTCAGTCATGACCCTCTCATTTCTACTTCTGTTTTCTCTCAGCCCTCATCACCTTTGAAGGGAATGTTGAAAAAGAGGGCCCCCACTGGGAAAACCAGTGGTTTGATAGGATCCAAATAACCTGAGATTGATGGAAGTGAGCAAAGAGAGTGGAAAACAGCTAACAAGTAAACAGAGAAATTTTTTGGGCTTGCCCTCGGCAGAAGTTTTAACCATTCATCAGTCATGACCTCTCATTGCTACTTCTGGGTTTCTCTCAAACCCGGGCCTCACACCCTTTTAAGGTGAATGTTGAGAGATGTCAACCAGCTGGGAACCGAGTGTTGTGATAGGAAACCAAAAGAACTTTTAGTGGATGGAAGCTTGCCAAATGAGAGTTTTGGGAAAAACAGCTAGGAAGTAAACAGGGCAATAAATTTGGGCTTGCGTCGGCAAAAAGTTTTTTAAACCCTCTCATCAGTCATGGCCTTCATTTTACTTCTGTTACTCTCCCGCCGGCATCCACTTTTTTGGGGGAAGTTTAGAGATGTCAAACCCGCCGGGAACCGAGTGTTGTGTAGGATCCAATAGAACTCTTTGGTGTGATGGAAACCCCGATGCAACCCGAGGGGTGTGAATAACAGCTAGGCCCAAATAAAAAGAGCAATAATTTTTCTTCGTTTGGGAGAAGTTTTAAAACCCTCTCGTCAGTCATGACCGTCTCATTTTCTACTTTTGTTACTCTTCAGCTGTCATCACACTTTGAAGGTGAATGTTGAGAGATGTCAACCAGCTGGGAACCGAGTGTTGTGATAGGATCCAATAGAACTTTGAGATGTGATGGAAGCTGATGCAACTGAGAGTGTGAATAACCTAGACCATAAACAGAGGGAATAAATTTTTTCTTGCGTCGGCAGAAGTTTTAAACCCCTTTGTCAAATCCTGACCCTCCCCATTGCTTTCTTCGGGTTTTTTCTCAGCTGTCATAACCCTTTTAAGGTGAGATGTTTAGAGAATTTTCAACCAGCGGGGGCCCATTTTTGTTTATAGGATCCAAAAGAAAAATCTGAGAGTTTATGGAAGCTGATCAACTGAGAGTGGGGAATAAAAACTAGGCAAAATAAACAGAGAAAAAATTTGTCTTTCGTCGGAAAAGTTTTTAACCATCTCGTAGTCATGACCGTCTCATTGCTACTTCTGTTTCTTTTCAGCTGTCATCACATTTGAAGGTGGGAAAGTTGAGAGATGTCGAACCCGCTGGGAAACCCAAAGGGGGGGATAGGATCCAATAGAAAATCTGAGATGTGATTTGGGAAGGTGATGCAACTGAGAGGGTGAATAACACTAGGGAAGTAAACAGAAACAATAATTTGTCTGCTCGGCAGAAATTTTTAACCCCTCCGTCGTCATGACCCTCCCCTTTTTCTGTTACCTCAGCTGTCATCAAAACTTTAAGGGGGATGTTGAGAGATGTCGACCCCCCCGGGGAAAAAAGTTTTTGGTAAGGGTCCAAAAGAAAAATTTGAGATGTGATGGAAGCCCGATGCAACTGGAGTTTTTGAATAAAAAGCTGGCAAGGGAAACAGAGCCAAAAATTTGTCTTTTTCGTCGGCAGAAGTTTTAAAACCCCTTGTCAGTCCCCGGGCCGGTTTTCATTGCTACTTTGTTCTCTCAGCCCTCATCCAAAACTTTGAAGGTGAATTTTTCAGATGTCAACCCGCTGGGAAAACCGGGGTTTGTCCCTAGGATCCAATAGAACTCTGAGATGTGACGGAAGCTGATGCAACTGAGAGTGTGAATAACAGCTAGGCAAAGGGAAAAAAGAGCAATTTTAAATTTTTCTTTCGTCGGCAGAAGTTTTAACCATCTCGTCAGTCATACCGTCTCATTGGGTCCTTTTGGTTTTCTCAGCCGTCATCACACTTTGAAGGTGAAAGTTTAGAGATGTTTAAAACCCGCTGGGAAACCCAGTGTTTTTGATAGGGTCCCAAAAGAAAATCTGAGATGTGATGGGAAACTGATGGCAAAAAATGGGGAGTGTGAATAAAAAGCTAGACAAGTAAACAAAAGCAAAAATTTGGGCTTGGCCCCTCGGCCCCGAAGTTTAACCACTCGTCCCGTCCCGACCCCCTCCATTTGCTACTTCTGTTACTCCCCAGCTGTCATCACACTTTGAAGGGGAGAGTTGGAGATTTTCAACCCGCTGGGAACCGGAGTGTTGTGGGTAGGATCCAATAAAAACCTTTTAGATGTGATGGAAGCTGATGCAAATGAAGTGTAAAAAACACTAGAAAATAAACAGAGGGAATATTTTTTTGTGTCGGGGAAGTTTTAACCATTCATCAGTCAGACCGTCTCATTGCTAATTTTTTGTTTTCTCAGCTGTTCCCCACTTTGAAGGTGAATGTTGAGAGATGTCAACCAGCTGGGAAACCAAAAGGGTTGTGATAGGAGCCAATAGAACTTTGAGATGTGAAAGGGAAACTGATGCAACTGAGAGTTGAATCAGCTAGGGAAATAAACAGAGAAAAAATTTGTCTTGCGTCGGCAGAAAATTTTTTCCCCTCTCATCAGTCATTGACCTTTTCATTGCTAATTCTGTTACTCTCAGCTGTTTATCACACTTTGAAAGGGGAGATGTTTAAAAGATGTCAACCACTGGGGGAAAAGGGGGTTGTGATAGGACCAAAAACTTTGAGATGTGATGGAAGCTGTGCAAACCCGAGAGTGGGGGAAAAACAGCTAGGCAATAAACAGAGCAATAAATTTTTCTTTCGTCGGCAGAATTTTTTAAACCCTCTAAACAGTCATGACCGTCCATTCTACTTCTGTTTCTCTCCCGCTTCATCACACTTTGAAGGTGGGAAAGTTGAGAGATGTCAACCAGCTGGGAACCGAGTTGGGGAATTTGGATCCAATAGAAAAATTTTAGATGTGATGGAAAGCGGGTGCAACTGAGAGTGTGAAAAACAGCTAGACAAGTAAACAGAGCAATAATTTGTCTTGCGTCGGCAGAAGTTTTTTAAAAATCTCTCAGTCCTGACGGTTTTCATTGTACTTTTTGTTTCTCTAGCTTTTAATCCACTTTGGGGAAGGGGGAATTTGGGGAGATGTCAACCAGTGGGGAAACCAGTGTTGTGAAGGGGTCCAATAGAACTTTGAAAGTTATGGAAGCGATGCAAATTTAGAGTGTGAAAACACTAGCAAGTAAACAGAGCAATAATTTGGCTTGCGTCGGCAGAAGTTTTAACCTCTCGTCCCCGGGTTTTTTTTTGACCGTTCATTTCTACTTTTGTTACTCTCAGCCGGAACACACTTTGAAAGGGGAATGTTGAAGGGTGTCGACCACCCGGGAACCGAGTTGGGTTTTGATAGGATCCAATTAAAAAATTTTTGGGTGTGATGGAAAACTGATGCAACTGAGAGTGTGAATAAAAGCTAGGCAAGTAAAAAAGAGCAATAAATTTTTCTTTCGTCGGCAGAAGTTTTAAAACCCTCTCGTCATTCCCCGACCGTCTCATTGCTACTTCCCGTTCTCTTTAGCCCGTTCATCCCCACTTTTAAGGTGAATGTTGAGAGATGGGCGACCCCGCCCGGGAAACCCAGTGTTGTGATAGGATCCCAATAGAACTTTGAGATGTTTATTGGGAAATGATGCAATGAGAGTGTGAAAAAAACAGTAGACAAAAAACAGAGCAATAATTGTCTTTTCGTCGGCAGAAGTTTAACCATTTTCCCTCAGTCCTGACCCTCTCATTGCTACTTTTTTTACTCTCAGCTGTCTCACACTTTTAAGGGGAGTGTTGGAGTGTCAAACCCGCTGGGAAACCCAGTGTTGGAAGGATCCCAAAAGAACTTTGAGATGTGGGGGAACGATAAATGAGAGTGTGGGAAAAACAGCTAGGCAAGTAAAAGAGCAATAAAATTTGGGGCCCTTTCGTCGGCAGAAGTTTTTAAACCCTCTTCAGTCATGACCCCTCTCATTTCACTTTGTTTTCTTCAGCGGGACACACTTTTAAGGTGAAAGTTGAGAGATGGGCAAAACCCGCTGGGAACCGAGTGTTTGTAGGATCCAAAAGAAAACCCGAGATGGGGATGGAAAAATGAGGGAACCCGAGAGTGTGAAAAACACTAGGCAAGTAAAAAAAGAGCAATAAATTTTTCTTGCGTCGGCAGAATTTTTTTAAACCCTCTCGCAGTCAGACCGGGCTCATTGCTACTTCCCGTTTCTCCAGCGTAATCACACTTTGAAGGTGAATGTTGAGAGATGTCAACCAGCTGGGAACCCAGTGTTGTGACAAAATCCAATAGAACTTTGAGATGTGATGGAAGCTGATGCAACTGAGAGTGTGAAAAAACAGCTAGGCAAGTAAACAGAGGATAATTTGTCTTGGGGTCGGCCGAAGTTTTAACCATTCTCAGTCATGACCGTTTTTCATTGCTACTTTTGTTTCTCTCCCCTTTTAATCCCCCTTTTAAGGTAAATGTTGAGAGATGTCAACCAGCTGGGAACCGAGTGTTGTGATAGGATCCAATAGAACTTTGAGATGTGATGGAAGCTGATGCAACTGAGAGTGTGAATAACAGCTAGGCAAGTAAACAGAGCAATAATTTGTCTTGCGTCGGCAGAAGTTTTAACCATCTCGTCAGTCCTGACCGTCTCATTGCTACTTCTGTTACTCTCAGCTGTCATCACACTTTGAAGGTGAATGTTGAGAGATGTCAACCAGCTGGGAACCGAGTGTTGTGATAGGATCCAATAGAACTTTGAGATGTGATGGAAGCTGATGCAACTGAGAGTGTGAATAACAGCTAGACAAGTAAACAGAGCAATAATTTGTCTTGCGCCGCCGAAGTTTTAAAACCCCTCGTCAGTCCGACCGTTCAAGCTACTTTTTGTTTTCTCTTTAGCTGGCCCTCAAACTTTGAAGGGGAGGGTGTTTTGGGGATGTCAACCAGCTGGGGGGAACCCAAATGTTGTGATAGGATCCCAAAAGAAAATCTGAGATGTGATGGGGGCTGATGCAACTGAGAGTGTTTAATAAAAGTAAGACAAGTAAAAAAGAGCAATTTAAATTTTTTTTTGCGTCCCCGGGAAAAAGTTTTAACCATCTCATCATTCCCGGGCCGTCTCATTGCTTCCCGTTACTCCAGCTGTCAAACACACTTTGAAAGGTAATGTTGAGAGATGTCAACCCGCGGGGGCCCATTTTTGTGATAGGAAACCCAAAAGAACTTTGAGATGGATGGAAGCTGAAAGCAACTGAAGTGTGAATAAAAAGCTAGACAAGTAAAAAAGAGCAATAATTTTTTCTTTTTGTCCCGGGAAGTTTTAACCCTCTGTCAGTCCTGACCGTTCAAATTTTACTTCTGTTACTCTCAGCCCTCAACACTTTGAAGGGAATGTTTGGGATTCCCAAACCCGCTGGGAACCAGTTTGTGAGGATCCAATAGAACTTTGAGATGTGATGGAAGCTGATGCAACTGAGAGTGTGAATAACAGCTAGGCAAGTAAACAGAGCAATAATTTGTCTTGCGTCGGCAGAAGTTTTAACCATCTCGTCAGTCCTGACCGTCTCATTGCTACTTCTGTTACTCTCAGCTGTCATCACACTTTGAAGGTGAGATGTTGGGTCTAGTGATAAAATGTTGAAAATTTTCAATTCACTGAAAATTGAAAATTTTCAACAAGGCTTGAAAATTTTCATGAAAATTTTGAAAATTTTCAATATGCTTTTATTTGTTTGTTTGTTTTATTGTTTTTTTTATTGTGTTTGCTGAGTACATATTATATTGTTATGTACAATGATATTTAATAAAACAATTATCACCAGTAGCCCATGTTTTAAACCTAACCTAGCAACTTTGTATCCCTGAGTAGGCCTAAAATGTAGCCTACTAGGAGGAACTAGGAGGAAAGGAACTATTTTATTAAGTCTGTAAAATGTATTTGTAATTTTGTTGATGAGCGTAGCAAGCGTAGCGAGCAAATCGAAGATTCCATTTTACTACACTGGAAAAAAAATCCGGAATGTTTTTCTTTTTTCTTTTTTTTCTGTTTGTATTTTTGTGGGGTTTGTTAACACGATTCCGGCTAAACCGATACTCCAATTGCGATAAAATTTTCTGGAGGCCTTCGAAATCTCTGAACTTAGAACTGCCACGTTTTTGAGCGCAATCGAAAAATTATTTCTCATGAAAATCGCAATTTTACGATTTTTTTCGATTTTTTTTAAAAATTCTTCGCTCAATTAAACACCTAGGCCTACATGCATAATCCGATCGTAATGAAATTTGTATGGGACCTTTCTTATATGAAACTCTAAACATGTGTCAAATTTAAGCACAATCCAAGATTATTTCTCATAAAAATTGCAATTTTCGATGTTTTTTATTAATTTTAGACGTTCTTCACTTTCTACCACCTACATAGTTAATCCGATCAAAATTAAATTTTAATAGAACCTTCATTTTATTAATCAATAGATTCATGCCGAAATAGAGGTTAAAGAATTATTTCTGACAAAAAATTATAATTTTTCGTTTTTTTTAAAATTCGTTTAATTAACATAAGACAAGGCGGCTCAATGCACCAATTAGGCTCATCCAACAACGACTTTCGGCGTTTTCCTAGTATATATCTAATTTGTGATATAGACCCTTCAATCAACTTGTATCTATAAAAAAGGAAATTGTAAAAAAAAAAAAAATTGAAAATTTTCAATGCCATGAAAATTTTCAACAAAAAAAAAATCATGAAAATTCCCATCACTAGTTGGGTCTAATCTCTATCCCTAACATGCATTCTAGGTAGCAACAATTTAATTAGCTGAATATCTTAATTAGGCTCTACATGGGATCTCCAAGAACCAACTGCATCAATGAGCCAAACCAGAAACAGGCCCATGAATTTACCAGACCCCGATTTGCTTACCTTTCGAGAGCAAGATTCATGTCCAATGTCATCATGGTCCCTGTATCCACATGGAATACGTACAACATCTTGGGCTTATTCTCCCGCAGGAGGCCTCTCTAAAAGCTAGGGTCAAGTGTAGTGGACTTCATAAGTACGCCCATCCATTGTCTGCGGTGAAGAGCAGCCTATGATTTGGCATTATTCTGAAACATGAAAACAACTAATTATTAGCCTAATTATAGGCCTCTGTAAGCCTATGCAATTGACGTAATCACAAGTTTGGTACAGTAACACCATTTTGAGGACCTGCTATGTCAACTCTAGGCTAAGTTCAAGCCCTAGCTACCAGTGGCCCTCATTGTGCCATAAAAACAATCATAGAGCCTTAATGGCTTATTGTTATTCTTAGGATATAGGGCCTAGGATAGTTATGAACAATTCCGTATCATTGTCAAATTTGAAAAATAACTTTGAAAAAGGCTTTAAGCATCACTAGACGACATATTAACGTTTCACAACGGCACTTAGGCCCTACCTTGGAACTGTGTAAAATGTTGGAAAAACGTTAGTGACACACACCTGCAAGGCTGTAGGCCTATGGTACCGGTAGGGGCTCAATGGGGCTCCTCATGTAAGAAAGTTTTTATGAAGATTTTTATTATACAGAAAAGAGCTGTGCGAATTTTAAAAGGAGTTGGTAGGCGGCACTCTTGTCGAAAGCTTTTCTCTGAGATGGGTATACTTACCTTAGCGGATCTCTATATCTTTGAATCGGTGATGAGCACCCGCAAGAGACTACATGAATTCAGAAGAAATGAGGACTGCCATAATTATGCCACCAGACAGCAGAGAGACCTACACCGGGACACAGTGAGGCTAGCCATGGGACTGAAAAGCCCTAGTAACCAGGGCCCCGATTCATGTACATTTATCCCGGGTATAGGTGGTATAAGGACGGTATAATGCAGGACATGGCAGGATAAGGCCTGGTTAAGTCTGGGCAACTCTCATCCAATCAAAAATTTCCAATGCAACAACAGACACAACAAATGTTATTTTCACTGCATTCCACAGCCATGTAAATCAGCAAATTAGCAAAAGAACACTGAAAATTTCCACCATCTTTTGTTTTACTTTTTCATTTAGTGACAGGAGTTTGCGTGAATTCATTTAAAGAAAAGAAAAGGCTTATTATTGCCGTAAATTTTGGAATAGCCTAGGACTATCATACCATTCTTTATCTGCGTTAGGCTTTTAGTAATCAAAACTAGTTATTTGTGCGGGATGTGTCTGAACAAGGTCGTGCAGGTCTAGGGTTGCCTAGGAGAGGCCTAGGGCTGTCAAACGTGTTATGTTAGCATTAATTGAATGTAGTCCTATAGCCTAATGGAACTTTAGGCCTACACTGTTGTATTATGAATAATTTTCTACATCTGGGCCTAGGCCCGGGACGGTTTCTGATTTGTTTTATGAGAGTAATGACAACTCTTCTCGTTTTACACATAGATGCAAAATTTAAAATGTCCGCCATCTGTTTACGTATAATTCTTATCCCCGGTCGAGGAGAGATAAGTCTTCATGAATTGGACTCGGAGTTATACCGCACTTATACCACCTAACTCGGCTTATACCGGGATAAAAATGTACATGAATCGGGGCCCAGGGGATCCGACTATACAATAACCTGCCAGCTGAGCTCAAGGACATCGGGAGTGAAGATAGTTTTAAAACTAGGTAAACTAAAAACCTTTTTACTCTGTACGGTAACTCATTTTATTTTATTGACGATTTTCTGTGATTCTAGTTGAACTCTTTTAGATTAATTCATACTACTACTGTGACTAGCCTATGTATAATATCCCATGTACCTGTTACTCTATTGGGGATATGTACAATAAATGAATGAATATGAATATGAATATGAACTACGAGTTTGCGCGGGCAGATTAGGCGGGGTGGGATGATGGCGCATTGTAGCCCTAAAGTTTCAACCTAGCCTATAGGCCTAATTGATGTTATTTGTGTAATTACCAGCAGTGGTTAAAGTGAGGCGGTATGAGCCGGTATTCATACCGTTACTAAAATTACCAATGGTATGCCATACCGGGACTAATTTGTGATTTTAAGATGAGCGTAGCAAGCGAAGCAAAGATTCCATTTCACTACACTGGAGAAAAAAATCCGGAATGTATTTTTTTTTTTTGTAGGCCTAGGCCTATTTTTGTGTGTTTGTTAACACGATTCCGGCTAAACCGATACTCCAATTGCGATGAAATTTTGTGGAGGCCTTCGAAATATCTGAACTTAGAACTGCCACGTTTTTGAGCGCAATCGAAAAATTATTTCTTATAAAAATTGCAATTTTACGATTTTTTTCGATTTGTAGGCCTACAATATTTCTTTGACTTATAACACCCCTACCCTACATGCTTTATCCCATTGTACCGTAATGATTTTTTTCACAGAACCTTTATTTTATGAAATTATATATTCGTGTGAAATTTGAGCGTAGAATCGAAAAATTATTTCTCGTGAAAATCGCAATTTTAGATTTATTTTTATTTTTTAAATATCTTCGACTTATAACACCCACAATGTCATGCTTTATCCGATTGAAATGATTTTTTCACAGAACCTTAATTTTATTAAATATTCGTGTGAAATTTGAGCACAATCGAAAAATTATTTCTCGTGATAGTCGCAATTTTACGATTTTTTTCGTTTTTTTTTTCTAATGCTTTATTTGATTGTAGGCTAATGATTTTTTCACAGAACGTTAATTTTATGAATTAATATAGGCCTATTCGTGTGAAATTTGAGCGTTTTCGAAAAATTATTTCTCATGAAAATCGCAGTTTTACGCTTTTTTTGTTTAAAAAAAATTACGCTCATCCAACAACACGCATGAAAAAGTGTTTGCGAAGCTTCCTAGTATTCACATTGTTGAATTAGGTAGGCCTACGTTGATTAATATAAAATTTGTACAATATAGGCATACGATCCCAAATAGGTACCTACTACCCCAATCTTGGCAAACAAAAACAAACGTAGACCGGTCTCCAAAGCAATTTAAAAACGTTTCTGATAACACACCCTAAAAACATTCCCTGCGGAGCCAAATGGGGTCAGGGAAACCAGACCCCCTGGTGTTTCCGCTTCAATACTTTCTTCAGCATAAGTGCATACCGTCACAATTCCGAATTCACGTTAACCACTGATTACCAGTGGATATTTGCTGGGAAAAGTAGATTAGGGGTTGGGGGGGGGGGGGGGGTGCAAAGCGCCGTGGCGATGTTAGTACACCACTTTACCTAGCAACGTTAAATCGACCATGATACGGAATTGTTCATAATTACCGGATATAGCCTGGTCCTAGCTACGTACATACCGGAATGTAGTAGGCCCAGGGTTGGGTAGGTATAATACTCGACGTCGAAAACAGGTATTATAGGCCCCTACCTAGAATTACGCGTCAAATATACACGTCGTAAATTACACTTTATGACATTAATGACACGTCGAAAATTACTGGGAGGTAGAGCTTAGGTAGGTCTATGGTGTATTGTTACTTTGAGCTAAATCAGTGTGATTTTTATTTTTCATTGTGCTTAGCCTATCTAGTTATCTTAGCCTACTACATACATTGGCAATATTAAAATTATAACTAGGCCTAGAAATGTTACTATTAAATAAGTTTACAATAAGGGATGACTTTGGTTAATAAAACGCAAGGAAGACGATCTGGGATGCTTTTGGCTTTGTCCATATATTTACGATCGGGAAAGCAGGTGACCTTGGTATCTTGTTAAGATGTTGGTTTTCTTTGCTTCGAGTTCTTTATTACTATGAATTATTGATCCATTGTAGGAAATTAGTGAGATAATGCATGTGCGCAATATCCGCAAGTGCTTTCGGGGGACAGTTTAAGGTCATTTTTCAGCGGCAGGCAGGTAGGGCAGAGTCCTCGGGCACTTTCATCTACACAGCTCGCCTTGTAATAAGTATTAACCCCTTGCTTAAAAGTTCAGATATAATGTTGAGTTCATTTGTTTTAGGGTTGATGAAAATAAGGCTGGAATTTGAATTACGGTAGGTCTATAAAATAAACAATAATATTCCTTATTTAATTGACGCGAATTTTCTACATATTCTACATATTTGACATATTCTACACATATTTCCGACGCGACGTGTCGAATAGGCCTATTATTTGCGACGCGTCGTTACCCAACCCTGAGTAGGCCTATGCCCTACGTACCAAGGGGCTAGCCTAGTTTGAACTTAGGCCAACCTCTACATAAATAGGCCTCCTAAGCATAGGCCTACAGGTAACATTTTCATTTTCAATTTCCTTCATTGCCATAGAAGTTGAATAAAGACTAGGCCCTAGGCCTAGGTCTAGGCAAGGGCCTAAGGCTTGGACCTATGCCGATGCATTCTGCTCAGCTATGAAATATCGCAGTGGATATTCGTACGGACAGCCGTACGACTAGTGAAAAATTATTTGTACGGTCAGCCGTACGATACCACCTAACTAGGCCAATAGCTTCAAATATCACAGTGCATTGTGGCAGAGTGGTAGCGCGTCCGAATTCTAAGCGAAAGGTCGGCGGTTCAAATTTTCGTTTGGTCGGGTTTTTTTTACTATTCTATTTGGGTCCATGTTTTTTTCTGCAAATGATTTCACTACATTCGGCCCCGTCGCAAACACGATTCTAGATGATAAAAGCGTTTAAAAAGTGCTACGCCTAGGCCTATTTTAAGGAAAAGCCTTATCTCTACACCTCGACGTGTAGGTAGGCAGCCTAAAAAGGACTTTTGTTTAAAATAGAAACGTTAAAGGTCTTGGAAGGTTTTTTGTTGTTAATAAAACAGCAAAAATAACGACTTTAAAAATTTAAAAGATGTTAAAGGTCTTGATGTTTTTTTGTTGTCACTAAAACAGCAAAAAAGGACGACACTTTTATTACGGCGCGCCTTTATCCAATCAGATCATTGACCGTAGGAATAATTTTGCACTGGTCGTACGGCTGATCGTACGAATATCCACAGCCATGAAATATACCTTTTCACAGGATAGGAGCCTAGGCCTAGGCCAACACAAAGCTCACCTATTTACATGCTAGCCTAGGCAATACAAAGCAAGACCTAGGGCCTAGGCCCCTACCTATGCGTAAGCCTGTCTAGGTCATTCACTAGCCCAACCCTCAGCTAGGCCTAGCCCTAGGCTTAGAGCCAGCACAGTTCTGCTTTACCTTAGGGGGGCCTAGGTGTAAGTTAAGCCCAAGCAGTTCTGAATCATGATCTAGTGATAACATTTATTAATAACATTGTGGGATTACCCTTGCCTAGGCCTAGGCTAGGCCTAGACCCTACGTAGGAAATTTGACGAAAGTCCTAGGCCTAGAGCCTACCATAAATCAAATAATTAACCATTTACATACGTACTTGTATTGTGGTGTTTACTAGGGTTAGCCTAGGATTGTCTAGGCCCTAGTTACTGCTCGTCAATACCGTTTGCAGCAAGGTAATTACATGCGTAATTAATGAGCTGTTGCTGTCACAAATCGGGATCTCGAACAAAGAGATGTCAAACTGGATTTGATATTGTTGTTTATAATGGTTTAAACGTGAAAAAACACACGAAATTTTACTGCAAACAGAACAAGTAATGTAGCACTTTGTTCATACACACGAAATTTTGCAACATTAAAGGGCATTTACCTACCCTTTCCCCATCTTTTTGGGAAATCCATTTTCTCCCCGTCTTCCGCAGCAGCGCTCAGCTGTTCTCTGTTTGGCCTCCCAAACAACTTACAACTCGAAGATATGCCTACCGTCAAATTGCCTGGTTTCTCAATATTATAACCGGATTGCTCAACAATAACGCTACTAACTTTCAAGTCACTGTGAAATGATAAGAAATTTGCAACATAATGAATGTATAATTAATTAATCGTAATAGTTTCCTAAACAGAATGCAATAATATTACAAACATGGCCGGATGGAGTAGTGTATCTTGAGTTTCGAAGTTTGCCGGAATGGTTGAAGGTTCCTTGCAGGCAGCACAGAAGAGAATCACCAATCATGGTCTATATGTGTGCAAAACAAGGTCAGTGGAAACACGGCACGTGTAGAGACATCCAGACGAACAGAATGTAAACAAATGCAAAGAAGAAGATACGGAAGCAGCAGACACAACTCGCACGAAGTTGTTTTATTTATGTTGCAGATAACGTAATAAAAATATAAACAATCAATGAAAATAAAAATCCGATTTCAAAATTTTACGAAATAACATACGTGCGACGGTGTGACAGTGTCAAGTCTCACGGGAAACTCCCAAGTCCTAACTGATAAAATTGTTTCCGCAAGTAGCCTAATCTTGTTGATGAGGCATTGTTGATTTGGTGATGACGGCAAAGTATTTGATCAAGGACAATCCACGCCGTTCGCGCGTTACTACGAAGTCGCGCAATAGTACATTATTTTTTATGGTGATGGGTAATAAAGGAAGGGGGGGGGAGGGGCGACGGCCCCCAAATTTACTAGACATTAGCCTTTTTGGCAGCGCCTTGGGAGTGTAGTGTTCTGCAAAGTTTGTTCGTATGCTGTTTTTTTTAGATCACAACCAAATTTTTGCAATAACTAGAAGTATTATATTTAAGACAATCCACAAAATCCATAATCCAACCCAACCGGGATTTGAATCCGAGTCTCCCACATTACAGGTTCCCGACTAACCAAATCAAGAAACTTTGTGTTAAGTTTTTTTTTTTTTTTGGGGGGGGGGGCTTAAAACAATCTAGGCACCACCGCACCACCATTAGTAGATAGAGGTTTAATTCAAACCAAAATTGTACCAATTAACAAACCAGATTGATTAATTATTTTATTATCAATGTTTGGTCTTTGTTTAATTCAGATCATGTTATTGTTTTAATCAGATCAGATCATGTTATTGTTTTCGTTTTTCGTGATTTAAGTAAACCCGAAAATAACAATGAAACGAGGCGAAATTAAAAATAATGTTATCAATTATCACGGAGACCTGCTTAGAGTAGGTAAACAAATTGTCAGCACACAACTACAACTACGTCGCGCAAGCTGCTGGCCTTGGTGGCCGCCGCTCGGTCTGCGAGGACGGTTTTGCGACTTGCATTCATTGGTCAAGGCCACCCAGGAACTACGATGTATATGTAGGTCAAGCGAGTGACTGCATTGGATAAGATAACTTAGGTTACCTAAGAGCATTGTTTACAATCAGTCCGCGGTGACTAACGCAAACGATTTGACAGAGGTGTTAATTAGTAACGCCCCGTGAATCTCGGGTAATGATAGGATTTCGAACTCTCCCCCCACCCCATCGGCAATCCTGACTGAGAGATTGGGAGGTTTTCTTCAGTCTTCTCTAATCACCCATCATCTACCACATAGTTTTTATGCAGAACTGTTTCTTATCTGAAAACTTGACTGAACCTCCTTATTTTATGTAAATCAATCCAAAAATTTAAAAATCCATCCCAGCGGGGTATCGAACCCCCGTCTCCCGATTGTTATGAATTATGTTATGGAGTTAACCGTCCCGGTAGCTTAGGGGTAAAGCACCCGACCTGCAATAGGGAGACCGGGGGGGTTTTTCCCGTACCCCACCCCACGGGATGGTTTTTTGAATTTCGGATGTTTTAAAAAAAAATCTATTACATTTGTTCCCGAGTAATGAAATGAGAAATACCCTCCATAGTTACGTACCGCTTACAACCTTGATCCAAAGAAGTGTAGGGGCTGTCAAAATAGTACACAATAGTCTCGGAGTAGTAAGGTAGTACTGTACGTAGGACCTTTTTTTTTTATTTAAAAAAATTTATTATTTATTCTTATAAATGAATTTATTTTTTTGCTAATTTATTTATTATTGATAATAGCTTTTTATTTTCCCGTTTTTTAATTATTCACTAAATAATTGATTCTAGCTCTACTTTTTTGTTATTTTTAAAATGTTATCAAAGAAAATTTGTAATGATAGCTCACTATTCCCATGTGACAAATGAATGTATGATGAATTAATAAGGTAATAGAAGTATTTTAAATAAAAATAAATTATTATTTTCAATAATAATAAACTCATTGATGAAACAATAAATTAATACATAAATTTAAAATTCATAGGGGCAATTAGTGAATATTTTAGATTCCCGCCAGAAAGTACAAAAAGAATGTAAGTTATAGCAGTTCTTTAAAAAAGGGCCCTTCCCATGACGCACTTACGCTCTGCACTCGTTCGTCAGGGGCCAGTCTCTATAATTCAACAATGTATGATAGCAACTAACAATTACAACCAATAAAACAATTATTTGCAATAAAACACTCAATTACTTTCAATTACTTCTTTTACTTTCTAGTTAAAGTTACAGCCTCCTGCTGCAGTGATCAGCACACCGAGTAATACTGATACGTCTCCTACACGGGCATCCTTACGAGAATCAGTGGTTAATCTGGGGGCGGACGCGTCCACCCACTTACTTTTCGAAATGTATTCATTGTAAAGTCAATACAATGTTGTAACACACTGTACTATTTACAAAATTTGGAAAAATTCCTTCCGTATACCCAATCATCTTGTGAATGAATAGAAAAAGTTACTTTGAAGTGATAAGTTTTGGTAAACTGGATCTTCACCATTTTACAAATTTTTGACGAAAACGAAAGCACGCTAAACAAGTAAAATGTAACAATTTCGAATGTTAAAAATTTAATTTAATTTAATTCTGGGGCTACGTGCCCTAGACCCGCACTAGTTGGAGAGCCCCCCCCCCCCCCAACATTGTACCAGGGTACAATTGTTTTATGAGCCGTTCTAAAACATTCTTATATCCCCGCCGAGCGTCCGCCCACTGAGAACCACTGAGAGAAAGAAAACACAATTTGTCACAAAATGATCATAGATGTAAAACTACAATAACAAACAACCCAAACTTGAAATATATTATCAAACAAAGAAGTCTGCATCGTTCGTCCTGTCTGAGTGGCAGATGCAAAGTGCGCCAAACCACATAAGTCGTATCCCTCTTCACCTGCAACGTATCCAGCTGGTGTTGGCTACATTGAGGTCACAGGTGCTAGAGCTAGACGATCTAAAGGTGGACGGACGTACATAGGAACCCAGGGACACAAGTTTGAAAATGACGTTTTAATCCAAAACTTGGGTTCCTGAGTGGGAATATGAGAGTAAACCACCACCAGACAGTTGCGTAAATAGAAATGTACAAGGATTGGGGGGGGGGGGAGCCGCAGCCGCCGGAGGTCTTGGAGGCTACAGTTTTGGGTTCTACTTGACGTTTTGAACGTCTGAAAAAGTTTTATAATCGTACAATAGATTTGATAAGATAATGCTAGAATCGTTACAAATAACGAAATAAAATACCCAGTCAGAATATCAAAGCAAATTATTGTTGAAGTACTTTTTAGGGCCACTGCAGGGAGGCGTATTATATTCTGTGTCCTTATTTTGAGCATTGTTTTCATTTGGCTCTATAACCCGCTCGGTCCACTTTCAATTAATGCAAAAGCTATGCAGATGCAGAATGTTTCTCTTGCACATGAGAAACACCAGTGATTTTGGTTGCTTTTATGAAGAGTAGTAGAAAAGTACAAAAAGTAAGAGAAATGTTTTTAAAATAACTATATTAAAGTTCCTCTAAGAGTGAGGTTCGTTGATCCGACACTGAACCTTGTAAGTTCCCTCCAAGCTATATCTTCCTGGATAGGTTATAAGTTCCTATATCTATCTTCTTCCATGGGAAAACGCTTTGTCCGTGAGTAGCAATGTAAATGCCGGCCTCTGATGGCCATAAATTACGGTTTGATGGGGGTGCCTGATGATGAGAACGCGGAGTCGTGGATTTTTTTTCCAGACTGTATGATTGGGAAGGGGGAGGGGGGGGGTTAATTTGGGGAATAGCGGATCATCCACCAGATAATTGTACAGTATGATGTGGGTGGGGGCAAAAATAAGTTTACAGTAGGAAACGGTTTGTTATTCCCGTCTCTTCTTGGCGGGCGGTGGAAGACCTCCTTGGAACATCGGGGGCCGCTTTCGGTGGAAATGACGAGGTGGTATGGTGAGAGGTGTTCTGATTGCTGATATAGGTCTGATATATATGTCGTTGGGCTCGGAAGAACTGTGTCTGCGCCTGGATGGTCGGATTTCTTCTGTCTGGTAGGTCGTTGTAGAATGTTCGGGAGACATCACGGAGGTGCTCGTTATAAGTTCCTCTAAGAGCGAGGTTCGTTGATCCGACACTGAACATTGTAAGTTCCCTCCAAGCTATATCTTCCTGGTACCGCCATCAGCTCCAAGGTGGAGACGCGAATTTCATTGACCCCACGGACTTGTATGAAAATCAATAACAAGGTTAGACTACTTATCTATCTATGTTTACGCGTGTGTAATAATAGGTTTGTGCTCACTGTGCGATGTGAAAGCTGCTCACAGACGTAATAGCAGTGAGGCTAGACGAGAACCGCTGGTTCGAGCCCGGCCAGAGGCAATCCTGACGGAAGATCGCTCCATCAGACATTGCGCATACTGGTGTTTTGAGCATTTCGAACAAATAAATAAATAAAGTCGTATTCTACACACTCAGTCACATAACTGATTTTCAGTGGGGGACATTAAATTTAAAGCCGACCAAGCCAACCCTGTAGGCGCCGACACCATCGACGAGCGAACAATGACCAACTAGAGACCGGCATATTTAAGTATGAAACACCAATCAATGAAGCTGGACACGATTACACCAGCGGACAGTGCCGGACAACAACCTTAGAATTTATTATGTGCCTCGTTGCTAGGACGGCTATCCAAAAGTCACCGTTTACAAATTCCTAAGCCAAGAACTGATAGACTCAAGTCCACATCAGAAGTAAAAAAATATGGGAATCGAATCTTGGACCTTCTGCGTGGGAGTAGATCCTCTAACCATGGAGTATAGTTAGTACTTTCGTAGGCCAACCTCT
The DNA here is from genome assembly GCA_024449915.1 of Sweltsa coloradensis. NCBI lineage: Eukaryota > Metazoa > Arthropoda > Insecta > Plecoptera > Chloroperlidae > Sweltsa > Sweltsa coloradensis. The sequence continues at coordinate 487,122 of JAMZAV010000676.1, forward strand.
AACCATAAAACCAACGAACCACACAACCATTGAATATCCTTGCAAATTCTCTGAAATATTCTTGTAGTTTGAGGGTCACAACGGATAAATTAATAAGCACTCGTCTGCAGTGGACGCTCATTTCACACGGGTGTGAACGTTTGGCACGCTATACATGCCGTGGCGAGCATACGAAATAAACAAATTTAACGAAAAAAACGATAAAGAAAATTTAAAATAAAACAAAAAGGGTAAACGACCCCCTCTAGAATCTTCCTTTTTTATATTTTTGATAACTTCTCTAAATGCAGCGGGCGTTCGAGACGATGATGGGATAGATGACGGGGGACGTTTCCCAAAAAAAAAAACTTTATGGGGGATTCGAGCCCGGCCTCGTAGATCTACATTTTTGGAACAGCGCCCCAATTGATGAGGGGGCAAGTTATCAAATGATTGGTATTGCTAAGCTCATGAAAAATGCATTTTGACTATCGAGCGACGATGGTGATAGATGAGGAGAAGTATGAACAAAAGGGAGGAGGGAACCCCGGTACCGGCACGTAGCCTACCCTTTCAAAAAGCACCAAGGGCCCAACGGTTAACGTCCCACCCGAAAGGACGGTGTAACTTTGACAGTCATATATAGTTCCTCCACTAACCGGACTGCCGAGAGACGTCGAGGAAAAACGAAGCCGTTACACTAGCTCTTGAACCCTCCATCTGCTCTAACCAGCGGTATACGTGTGTTTCAGGGCAGAGCGGTCACCCACTCTACCCTTGACCACGCCCGAGTTTGCTTAACTTCGGTGTTCTAGTGGGAAAAGTTCTCTAAAATTTAGAGTCTAAATCATGGGCTTAGTTTCTTATGAATAGTTACTAGATATTTATTGACGTTTCATAAATATGTATTTCTATCCTAAACTCAAGTTGCGTGACGAAGAAAAGTTCCTCCGAGTTCCGCCCAAAAATAGCGTATCAAAGGAAACTACAGCCCCCGGGGCTATGGCAACCGTTGTTTTGTTACCTTTAAGCTTTTTTGACAGTGCTTGTTTTTTTTTCTGTCCCCCTTTTCATGAACGTCCATCTCGACATCAAGTATTCCAGGGGGGCATCTTGATATTTTTATTATATTTTATTTTTTGATATCTTCTAGAGACGGTGGCGAAATGCGGCCTCAGCTCTGAGCGGGGAAAAATGCGGGAGAGGGAACAGTAATAGGAAAAAAACCCACCGTGCCTACATTCCTCAAGTGAAAAAAGTGCCCCCTCCGAGCCGGGATGATTTATTGATTGATTTAAGGGCTTATTGTAAGGCGGGATTAAGGCAGGAAACCCCTATTTCCATCCAACCTTAATCCTAAAAATTAGAGTTTGGAAGGGCTATTTGCCGCGACCGCAAGAGGCGAGAAAAAAGGCCAAGTCCATCTCGCAAACATCATAGGCTAGGGAAGTATATTACTCTCCGAAACTAGAGGCGAACTAATGGCGGTCACCATCGGGGACCTCTCCCCCTTCCCTTGACGACCTTCTTGATGATGACTTGACGACGACCGCGACGTGAGTATCTCCCTTTCCTCCCTCTATACCCGAGGTCTGGTTCTGACCAGCAAAGGACTTTCCTCCCCATCCCTCGAGAGTGACGCATTATGATTTATGACCTATAACGGTTGACGCGCCCGTTATCCAAATAAACTTAAACCTAACTCAATCCACGTTTTTCTTGGCTTGAATAATGGCAATATAATTTATCTCTCCTAAGGTCATTGCTCCACCTCGTTGTCTAGATTAGTGGGCACATCACGAATCCACAACAGATCATACAGCGTTTTCTGAAACAACATTTTCGTGTACATACTAATAGGATTTACGACATATATTGTGCCTATTAGCCTGTCTAGCTCCTACCACTGTTATTAACGATTTGGATAGTCAAAATCTCGAGCAAAACAAATTAAAGTTCAATTTCTCCAAATGAGTGTTTGAAAACACATTTTGTATCTTGTTTTGTTGGCGTAATGGAAAAGTCAAGTTTAGGTTTAGGTCTAATCTGGGGCCACGGTTAGTCCTACACGGTTTCAGGAAACAGAAATATCTTCATAACTTGGAAAAGTGATGTAACCAATATATAAATCAAAATAAGCAATGTAGGTACTAGACCCTATAACATGCCTATCAACCCACAGAAAGTCCTGTTTCTACGAGTAGTAAACCAGTGAGTGTGACGGCTCAAAGGCCTAGGCCTACAAAGAAATCAAAGATCTAGTTTTTGATCAACTGAGGCCTTAAGGCTATTGTACCTACCACCTCTGGCCGATAATTTGAAAGTCGAAGAAACATGTCTGAAAAGTTTGCCGAATGAAAGAAGGCCTTTAAAATAACAGAAAAAAAATGTGAATTTTTTTGGGCGGGACATAACCTCACTTTTGGAAATTTATTTAGTTTTTTTGGACAAAAGTTTACACTACAAATCTAGTTCAAAAAAAAATTTTTGAGAACCTTTTTTGGACAATTTTTTAAAACACCTTTAGCTATAACTTTGACTATGTAAAATATTTTCTGAAAAATAACAGTCGGCGTACGATTTTTTTTTTTTTGTAAAAACGGTACAAATACGATTTTTTTTTCCCAGTTTTGTCCCTTTTTGACAAAAAAACGTCCCCAAACGTTATTTCAAAAAACTATTTTAGTATAGTCAATTTTATAGCAAGGTGTTGAGAAACTATGTCCAGAAAAACCGATTCTAAAAATTTAATTTTAACTAGATTTTTGTGTTACTTTTGTCAAAAATCTAAAAAAATTTTCCAATGTGAGGTTATGTCCCGCCCAAAAAAATTTAAAACAATTTTTTTCCGGGTTTTTTTAAAAGGGCCCTTTCTTTCATTCAGAAAACTTTTCAGACATTTTTCTTCACTTTCAAATTACCCCCCCAAAAGGTGGTAAATAGCCTAAGTTTTTAATGATTCTAGGCCTACTTTTACGCTTTCAAACTGAAAATTTCCAAAACTATAACTTAGTTGGGTGAAAAAATTTCCCCAAGGAGCATCCGGTCCATGCCAACACCATTGGGATGAAATTCGTGGCCAATATTATTTTTGTTGGATGTAAGAGAATGATTTTCCCCCTGTTTTGGGATGACAAAGGAATTCTTGAGGAAAAAATGCCAAGGCGACGAAGGTTACAGACGCCCCCTTTGAACGATTTTTCCTGTCCTTCTTACAAAGGTGAGCAGGCTGCAAGCAGTATATAACATGACGCCCGATTATATAAAAAAACCCGTGCAGAGTCACGCCCCCGAGAGACACGCGTGTATTGCTGGAAACCCCTTCACGAAGGCCCCAACGAACGTGTTGGTGCCCTGGGGGGAAAGGGGGGTTTTAAGCTCCAGAAAGTTTTGAAAAGTTATGACCCGGACCAGTTGGGCACGTTTTCCCTAAAAAGGAACTTGGAAAAGTTATTTTATTACCCCAAAAAAAGGAACTAAAAACGTTTTATTTCCCTTTTCCACGTTCCTTTTACCAACACTGATTTAAAGGATAAGGATATTTTTTTTTATTTTTTTTATTTTTTTAGTGTTGGGAAAAATTTGGAGGGGAAAAAAGGAGGGAAGAAAAATTGGAAAATAGTTTTAAATAACATTTGGGAAGAGATACAAAAAAGAAATGACTTTGGTATACCACATGCTGAAGACCTAAGACTGGGTGAAAAAGATTTCGTGAGCCAGGGTAGGGTTTTGACCAAAAGCAAGGTTTAGGTATGCAACCCCCAGACAACAAAGTTGGTCACAAATTGGCGGTACAAAGAAAACCATAAAGCAAGTCACCTTGCCACAAACATCGGTGGGTGAAGAAAGCCAAAAAAGAGGACGAAACAAAAACCCGGTAATAGAGCTCAAGGTGGGCCGGGCCCAACAGCACACAGTAAAAACAGCCCAGAAGATGCAATGCAAGACATGAAGTTGGGCAAAGGGGGTTTTGAAACATAAAAAGACAGAAGTAATTCACCATGTCCAAACAGCGGGTGGGAAAACAATACCCACAATAAAGTTGGTCACAATTTGGGTGTAAACAAAAAAAAGAAAAAGTAAGTCAACTTATAAAAAAACAGCAGGTGGGTGAATCATTACCAGACTTTGAAGGGGTAGAAACTTGAACAAAAAAGCTAAAACCCGGGAAAAAAAAGATAGGATACTAATTGAGATGTGCGGGTACAAAGCAAATAATTTTTGTGTTGGAGGGAAAGTACGGGCTAGGGTTTTCCCCGGATCAGGATAATGAACTTAAAAAGAAGGTAGAAGAGTAAAATCAGATGGAAATATAGAAGGGGCGGTTATATTGAGGGAACAGAGAGAAGGGGGCTGGGAGGAAAAGGCAGTCTGAGGGAATTACAAGGCTTATTGTATTGGCGAAAGAAATTTTTTATAATCCCAAAGTAGGCATGTGTGGGCTAAGCCCCGGGAGAGGTTTAGCTTGGGTGTCAATAATGATATAAAAGAAAATGCAAAGGATTGAAGTAGAATATATAGACATAAATGGGGGGGAAAAGGAAAGAAGAAATGGAACAGAGAAGAGAAGTGGGAATAAGAGAAAAAAACGCTTCGTAATGGAAACGAGGAAAAGGGCTAGGCCTAGATGTGAATGTAAAAAAAAAAGGAAAAAGAATCTGAAACAATGGGGCAGAAGGATTTTCCACAAGGGGGGGTTTGGAGAAAAAGAAGTTAGGATAGACCGGGAAAAAGGGAGAAAACCAAACAAAAGAGGGAGAAATCATCACACAGGAAAAAAAAAGTTATAAAAGTGGGCAAATAAATATTTTTCATTTAATGGAAAAACGAGAGATCTTTGATTATGAAAAAACAGAAACTGTGGTAATGGGACTCAGGGACCAAAAGTGGAAAGGGGTGTAAAAACAAGAACTCAGGGATAAAGCTTGGTGGTCGGAGGAGGGGGGGGGAAAAAATGGGTAGTTTTGTGGTAACCCGTGGAAAAGCCCCAGTACGAAAAATGTAAAAGCCATAGTGATAGAATGATACAGATGTACATCTTGTGCGATGCAGCATGACAATCGAATTCTTTCGGGGTGTATGCCCTCAAACGGGAAGACCAGGGGTTTAGAAGGATGAGTTTTGGGAAAATTAGAAGCAATTATGACATCAAAATACTTTGAAAGAAAGGGGGATTTTAATGCAAGAATAGGAAAAGATAGAAAAGGATTTGAAGAGGTTATGGGCAGACAGGGGGATGAAAAGAAACAGGATGGAGAGAAATTTTTTAAAATTGTGCAGAAACCATTAGTTAAGGAAATGTTTGGTTTTAAGGAAAAAGTAGAACCCAACAAAAACGAGATATGGCTATGGTAAGACAATCGAGACGTAATTTACTATCTATTTAGGGAAAAAAAATAAAAGAAACTTGGGAGTGAGGGTAATGCCACAATATCTTGGATGGGACCACAGGCTGGGTTGGGGAAAATTTAGAAAGATGGTACAGACACAAAAAAGAATAAAGAACCGGGACAAAAACTAAAAATGTGGAAAAGGCAATCTCCGAAGTGCAAAAAAGAGTTTTGACAAGAATTTTGGGACCAAACACCCACAAATGAAGGGGAGAAATAGAAGAAAATGGCAAACTTTTTGAGGTTTTTGTGTCAAGTGCAGAAGAAACTGTGGGAAGAGTAGTGGAAAAGGAGGAAAGAGAAAGAAAAGCGATGGGGGAACGAGGGGTACAGAGCAGTTGGAGAAAAATAGTTGGAAAAGAAAGAAAAGTGCAAATCCCCCAAAAAAATGAGTACGAGTACCGAGGCGAAAAAAAACCCATGTGAAAAAAATTGTAGGAGGAGAAAGACAAGCAATGGAAAATTTGTGGTAAATTTGAAGAGACTTCCGGGGAAATTTTAAAAAAAATTATGTACGGACTAGTAAAGACAAAAAACAAGAAAGGGAAGAACAAAAGTCAGGTAAAAGAAAATGGCCAAATTACAAACAACCCCCAGGAAAACAAGAAATTTGGAGGAAAATTTCAAAGATCTGTAAAGTACAGTTTGTGAAAAATTTTTAAAGCAGAAAAAGAAAGAGGCAAGGGGAGAGATGAAAAAGACGAGGGAAAAAAACAAGAGGTGGCCGGGCTTTAGGACCATGAAGAATGGTAGAGCTCCGGGGGTGGATGACATTTCTGTGGAAAAAGATCAAACATCAGGGTGGAAGGAAGAAAGGGTTTTCGAGTTAATGCTGCGTGGGAAAAAAAAGAAGGTACCGGGAAAATTGGAAAAGAGGTATAATGTACCCCTTTTAAGAAAGGGGACCGTTTAAAAAAATGTGAAAAATTTTTAGAGGGGGACATTAATGTGTCAGTGTGAAAAATTTATGAAAAGTTATAGAAATAAAACTGAAGGAGGTATATGACACGATCTAAGAGAAGAACAAATGGGTTTTAGAAATGGACGGTCTACTATTATCCTATATTTGCTAAAGACAAAATGGAGGGAGATGGGAAAATGGGAAAAAAATGCACATTGGTTTTTTTATCTGGAGAAGGCATACGATCGCCGCCTAGAGGGGGAAAAAATATGGAGGTCTAGGATAAAAGGAGTGGGAAGAGTTTTTAAAAGACAGGATACAAATACATATCAAAGGAGTGAAAATTGTGTACGACAGATAGGGTTTTTCAAATGTTTTAAGTGAATGGGGCTTGCGACAGGTAGTGTGTTATCTCCAAAACCCCTTTTCTGTTGAATGGAGAAATTATAAAAAGATGGAACAAATAAGATGGAAGGGACACAAGAACATTAGTGTTTTCGGACGATGTGTTTGATTTGGGGTGAGAGTGCCGAGAAGTGCAGGAGAAGGGACGATGGAACGAAGTTACTACAGAGTTTGGTCTAAAAATCAGTCAGAAAAAAAGTGAAGTTGCGTATGCAAAAGAAGACAAAGGGGAGGCCCCAGAGACATAGAAAATATTGTACTACGTGGAGAAGTCTTAAAAAAAAAGAAGAATTTTAAATATTTTGGGAAGTATATGACAAAAGATGCAAAAAATGGTAGGGGGAAAGGGCATCTGAGTGCCCCCCCCAGAGGGGTTTTTTTCAATTGGTGAGAAAGTTATATGGAATGAGTTTTTTCCCCAAAAATGTAAAATTTTGGCTGTATAAGGTATTTTGACCCATATTAACATATGGGCAGTAACATGGGCATGGGAAAAAAAAGAAGAGATCAGCTGGAACGCAGAAAAAAGAAGTTTTTTTAAAAGTATAAAGGGGGTTAAAAGATGGACAAGATAAAAAGAATAAATAAGAAAGAACTGGGATTGGAGAGATTGAAATTTAAAACTAGGAAAGAAACTTCTAAGATGGTTTGGCATATGAAAAGGATGGGCAGGGAAATTCCAAGACGAAATTTGAAGCGGCAGAGGAGGGGAAAAAAAGAGTAGGAAGGCCCAAAAAAAAATGGGGGGAAAAATTAATCAAGAAGACGTTGGAAACGGAAGAAGTGTGGGGCATGGGCAAGAGTAAATAAAGCTGTGGGGGGGAAGAAGAGAGTGGAGTAAATTGGTGGGGAAAAAGGATTTGGGTATGTGGAAAAACACTAAGCTGGCAAGCTTAGTATCTACAGTTTCATGCCTTGTAATGGTGGAAAACCCCCACTCAACCCCCAAGTTGGAACGAGTTATGATGATTTTTATTATTAAAAATGAGTCCCAGGTATCTGACGAGGGTACGCCATTTTTAAAACACAAGATGCAAAAAAATATTTTTTATCGAAGTTTACGGCAGGTAAAGGGTTTTGACAGATTACGACGGGAAAAGAACTTAAAATGACGATAAAAATTCGTTTCCCAATTCCCACGAAGTTGTAACTTTGACGTTACAAGTTCCTGATCTATAAAAACAACGCGTTCCCACGAAACAAGTCTCCCCAAGAACCTGCCACCTCCACCATTTCCAATGCGCGCAAAGAGGCGAAGCTTTTCTAAGTGATTAGCCTACCCGGCACCGCCTCCAAAAAGACCAACGCGCGGCAAATTATTTTTTCTTCTTCTTCTTCTTCTTCTTCTTCTTCTTCTTCTTCTTCTTCTTCTTCTTCTTCTTCTTCTTCTTCTTCTTCTTCTTCTTCTTCTTCTGCTCCCCATTATCTTGAGTTCAAATAAAGCAAATAAAGCGAGACTGCAAATATTGTTGAACATAATGTTAAGTAAATAACACTACTGGTAATGATATTAAACCATGATGTAATCTCCAGCCTCGGTAGGAGATTGAACCCATGCAGAGCTATACGAGGCCTATCTATTATTTTGTTGTTGCAGGCTACATATTCGGATATAGCTTACATAGTGAGGAGAAATTTGGGCCCACTTGTCATTCTGACATTTTGAAATTACATTCCTGGTCAATGTTACATTTACAAACACTTCTTTTAAAGCAAAGTCATTGAAAGTCTCTACTATATTTTTGTCTCTGGCTTATAGAATGAAGTGATCAGGATCAAAGGTCAATAATTATTATTATGTTGGGCAAATTTCTTTAAAATACGTCTTCAGGTGGTGAGTAGCTTCGCTGAACGTAATCTCTTAGCTCTAAAAGCCCTATTGAATTATATCACCTATCTAAGGGAGTTACCCCACTAAAAGAGTTACTTTCATGTCCGCCGCCTGTCTGTCTATCCATCCGTCCGTGCGTGAGCCTGTAAGTCTCGGGATAAAAACCGAACACGACTCCCGATTAGCCATAACAAGGATGATACAGAATGTTTATAATACTTGAGATCCTAGGGGTCGAAGGTCGGGACTAGCCTCCAGATAATTAGAATATTCATGAAACTCGCAATGACATTCACGCTTGCTGGCTGTACTAGTACTTCGGTGGCGTAGGTGACAATGGTGCGAGGACGTGTATTGCGGGCTGCCAGTAGACAGGCGCACCGTACATTGGCGAGGTAAGGCTGTACGGCGGGCTGCCTGTGCGTCACATTGCAGGCGTATCGTAAGGTGCTGCCACAGTTATTCAAATCAAATCACACGCGAAAACAACACACTTTGACAAGATTATTAGTACTCTGAACTAGGCACTGGTGCTTCAAGGGGATGCATAATTTACGGCATGCAAAACCCCTCCCAAGATGACTCTGCGACCTAGCCAAGGTGGGTGAATACCTGGCCAACTGCATATCAATTTCTTCGAGTCACTTTACAAATCCGAAAATCCTCTATTCCGCGCCCTAATTCAAGACATTGCTTTAGCAGAACATGCAAAATTCGCCCGCAAACGCCACTCTCAAGCACTCAACATAGGACCTCTTGCCAAGAAGCCGCGGGTGCGTCCACATCTTCCGACCGATGACAACTCCAATCCCTGATATCGAACTTTCATCTCAGTGTCGATGTACAATCAAAAATCACCCATCCTCAATCTGTACATTTAACATTATCATTCACAAACCAAAATCATTGTGATGCGTCATAACCTACAACATGCTATTCCATGATTTTTGATACTGCCACAGTAATTCACACCAAATCACCCGCGGGAAAACAAACTACGACCAGATTATTAGTTCTCTGTAGCCTACTAGGCACTGGTTGCTTCAAGGGGATGCATATTATACCCCCACCAAGATTGTGTGAGTAACCCATACTAAATCATCCGCGAAACATCGAATACAAGAACCAGATTATTTTAAGCTTCGTGTTCTATGTCTGTTTGTCAAGCACAGGTCAAACCACTAAACCAATTTCGCTGAAATTTTAAACCAACAACATTTTTAAACACAACATCCGCCCTAATTTGTGTAAATGCTGTGAACATCGACATGAAAATCCGTTTGCGATTAAAACCTACAAGAACGCTGTGAATTTTGTGATATCAAATATTCTTGTTTAGCATTTTCTGTGGTTATTCCCATTTTAAGATAGCTTTAAGTGGTTTTAGTAAGTCCTTACTGAATAGAATAATACAATCTTTTGTTTGGT